>CM040395.1:87364634-87404634 GCA_022702515.1 Ilyophis sp. 1 JC-2022
CTGATGTACAGTGCTTTTGTGTAATTTTCCTCTTTTTTTTGGATTTACCCAGTAATGGTCAGAAAGGCCACACTTGTCATTCTGAGTTTAAAATTTTCCTTCCACATTCTTGCAAATCAACCATTTGAAATGTCCTTTAAAAATTCAGTGCATAATCCTTACATAGATAGAAAAAACATGTGATATTTGCCACTTTTCATAAATTTTGTGCAATATCTTTTTCTATTCCATCTAAAAGATCTACAAATAAAAATTTAGCAACATAGAAATGTTAACCATTACTATACTTTTGTGATTTATAAATGAGACAAACCTTTGAGGAGATAAAGCACTCAGTAATATGACTTTGGTTCACCTTAGGCAAGATAATGGCCCTGCATTCAAATCTGAAATTGCCCTATATTTGCTAGAAAAATAAACAAGAGTTTGCTTTGTGCCACCGGGGCGCAGCCATCTTGGAGCAAGCTAGGTCGTGACGTCATGCGAATTGCTTGTCTTGGCCGCTCAAGCTATCACTACTACTAGACTGCTGCCATTCAAGGAGCTCAGACCAAACCAACAAGCCAGACGCTGTGCCATCAGTCTTTGATTTCAGTGGGTACAGTGTAGGAGAGACTGGCCATTTACATTTTACATTTAAAAGGCCTAGATTTGTAAATCACCAAAAGTCCAAGTAGTAATTAATGTCATTGCAATGGTCGGGCCATAAGACACTGTCGATGCGTAATTAGGTACACAGCAAAAATTCCGGTCTCTAAATCAACACTGCTGTACATTTATTACCCCCCTAGTTTGTTATATTGAGACCATGGTCTCATATGAACACCATTGGGTGTTAAATGTTTTTGTTGTGTATCAGGATTAACATGTGGAAGGGAAGGTAGAGAGGGTTTTTTAGGAGGTAGGGAAAGGACAGATAGGAGAGATGTGGAAGACAGGAATAGGAATCAGGGTGGAGAAGGGGAGGAGAGGTATTTCCTGAACAGATGGGTCTTCAGGTTATGTCAGAAGGTAGGGAGGGACATCCCACCAGCCAGTAGGGAGAAGAATCGAGGCTGTGAGGAGCAGGTCATCACAGGGAGGGGGGACAGGATGGGGTGTAGGGTTGGACCATGGCCTGAATGTATGGGGGTGAAACTCAGGTGGGATTGCCTTTTCAGAGCAGCCAGCCAGCCAGTCATCTAGTAGTAGTGATAGCTTGTGCAGCGGAGACAAACATGTCACAACTGAACTTTTTTCAAGATTGCTGCGCTCTAGTGCCCTATTGCTGCGTCTTTTTTTATAAACAAAAAAATAAACCTGTTTAGCAAATAATTTAGCAATTTCAGATTTGTAAGGTAGATAAGGTAAAAAGCTAATTAACCAGTCATATTAGTGAGTGCTTCATCTTCCCTTATCACAGGAGTAGGGTAGATGAAGCTACAGTTACCCAGGTTACAGCTATATTGGTTCCGCCCATCAACGTGGTAGGTGTCCACTGCTGTCATTCACAAGAGTCATCAGTGAGAGATCTCCTCCTCCCTGTGGTGCTACCTGTACAGTCCTGCTGTGGGGCGTTTATTGTGAACACATTTTTAGCATGGGCAGAGAGTTTAAAATAGTCACTGGAATGTGGGCAAGTTCATTTGAGGAGCGTCCATACTACAGTGCTCCCTGCATTTGTGTGGCAGGCACAGCAGCAGAGCTTGTTACTCCACTAAAATGGGCCAGAAGCCAACAGTATACAAAATTGCTATTATTTCACCACTATACGCAAACGACATTTGCTTTTTCTCCAAATTTGGAATGCCCAATCGTATTTGCATTCAAATATTGGCTAATTGCAGCAACCTCAGCTGTCAATTCAAGAGAGTGCAAGCAAGCACTCACTGTCCTCCAAAGCATACAAGCATACAATGTCAGCTCAACAGACTGCCCGAATTACCAGCGGGAGTCACTGGGGTGACCAGCCGGCTGAAACCCTTCCTCCCTGTGCGATGCCAGCTCCAGTTCTGTATCGCCCTGCAGGGCTGCCTGCCACAGTCATCAGTGGAATGGTCCGGATTTGACCATTCAGTGGGGCACATCCACGCACTAGAACAGTACCTTAACATAAAGCCACCTAGGGCCCTATCTTACACCTGGCGCTAAGCGGCGCTAACCCAAACGTAAGTGTCTTTGCTATCTTACGCCCGGCGCAGGGTTCATTATAGCCCGTAGCGCTCACGTCGGTTAAATACCAAGTGATGGTGCGCCCATAACAAGTGAACTGGGCGTGTTGGTCTTAAGATGAGGAGTGGCCAGGATTCTTTTTGGCGTATTGCTATCTTGAGCCAGCAGAAAGCGTTTGCGCTAAACCCACCAAAAACCTGGTCTAGTCATGTCGCAGTTGTTTACATGTTATTTTACCAACGCAAATAAGTGCGTCTGTTACACAGAGGGGCGCACACAAGCATGACTAAAAATATCAAGATTACAATGTGAAATATTATTATTGTGTAGGCTATATAAAACAATTCATAATAATAAAAGGGTCCATAGGTCAAAGACCACATCTGTCCCTCAGCAAAGGGGAATGGCGCATTAAATTGCTTTCAGCCACTCCATCAACATCCAGGCGATGTGCGATGGTACGTGTAAGGTTACATGTACAGACTATTCGCAATTGTCCTGGATCAAGCTATGACTTAGCCTATATTTGCCAGTAGTTCCTGTAATCTTCTGGGGGGACAATCTTCTGTTACGGGACAATGGCTATCCATTAAAAACTTTGCTGATAACACCTATATCAAGCCTAATGCTTGAATTGTCATTTACACCTAATGTGTGAATTGTCATTCAATCGAAAACTTGCACGCTGCATAGACGGACATTTGAGTTCTGAAAATGCGCTTCAGATGTCATTACAATACAGCTCTCTAGGCCTACAGTCTGTAAGTAAATGGTTTTGACTGAAAAAGGTTCACAACTTTGTCCAGGGAATATTGTATTTATTGTTTTTCAAATAGCCTAGGCTACAGTGGATTCGCTGTGCATAAGGTTTTTTCAATAGCCTACGGTTAAAAAATTTAGATAAATGTCACGTTAGCTGAATTTTAACCTTATTCTTCATCCTTCATATTTTTTTAATTACAGTGACAAGGTTTCCATACTCTCAGCTTATTAAAACCCTGCTGATTTCACTTGTTATTCCATAACTGAACAAAACTGTTTCCCCTGCTGTAAATCACACTTTTCACGGTCTTCCTAGGAAAGTGGATCGTTTTAAAAACAGGTTGGTCACATTTCCATAAGCAGGACATTATGAAACTATGAAGAAAAAAATATGCGTGAACCTACGGGTTGCCAACCTGACAGCTTTATTGTATTTAGTGTCATCATTAAGGCAAAATAATGGTATTTATGTTATTAATCAATATTAGAATGCAGGTAATGAACTTTGGATGAAGCTTGAACTTCGACAACTCCATGAGAACATCCTCATGGAATTGATGCTTGACAATGCTTCATTGCATAATCAAACAAAATTTGTTAAACAAGCAGGCTAATTAGGTGTTTTCTAAGGTGAGACGGAAGCCATTGGTAGCCATTAACCGCATAAATTTTGTAAAATAACAGCACTGTCGGGAATTACCGGGAACTCATAATGGTTAGTCCGAATAATATTGATCCATATAGCCTATTCTTTGATCACACTAAACACGCACGAGCATGTCTGATTCTCCATCATGTCAGCAATCCGCCAAGGTGGAAAAGCAGGGTTTTAAAATAAATGGGATATGACACTTTGATTGGTTTATTGCTTGTCATGCCCATTTGCACACTGCACCATGCTTAGCGCTCAAAAAACACGCCGTCAAACTATCAAAAGTGGACTTGGACACGCCCTAAATGCACTTTACGCCATGCGTTCAGACAAAGCGCTAAGATCGCCAAGAGAGAGCCTATAGTAGCCCCAACATTGCTGATATAAATATGATAAATGTCATAAATTTGAACAATATTACACTCAAAACCAAAACCAACCAAATTCTTATCAGTTAAATCAGTTGCAAAAAAAGACTTATTAATTAGGACTTGTTTTTTGTGTTTTTGAGAATCATTAATAAATGATCACTAAAAATGTGAAAGGTAGATTCTTTAGTGTTATGATCTTATAGCACAGTTCAGTTGATGGAGGCACACGCACTACTAAATTGCAAATAGTTACACGTCACCTTTCTAATTTCCCCCTATTTCGTATTCTCCCATTGTCACACTTTTACGCCCGTGATACACTCACCTGCATGGCACTACAGGCAGCTCAGTGTTTCAGGAGAGGGGAATGCCAGTTTGGGAGAGGCGCGTCCCTCACTGATAACATTTGACAACCTATTCACATCTGGTGAGTATCCAGGGGTTCTTGTACAACACCCGGCCAATTTAAGCTCACCCTACCCTGAGGACAAAGCCATTTTGTTCCAGTGCTGTGGACTCCTTGGCAAGCTTCTTTACCAACTGAGCCACTCGTTGCCTTTTTGACACAAGATCTGAGTATTATCTGCAGGATTGCACAGCTGCAGATAATAGGTATTTACATGAACTTCAATTGAACTTACAGGGGGAAACCTTTCTTTAGGCACAAGCTCCGTTGCCAAAAGCTCTAACCTGCTGGAGTACAGCAACAACAAAGTTACAAGTTTAACAGGCTGGGGGAAAACCGATTTAGGGTTTTATTTTTTTACTGAACATAATACGCAAAAGGACACACAGACAAACTCTCTAGCTACCCTTGGGCCCTATGCAGCGGTGCCGTTTGATAGACAGGCACTTGCACTCTGCTTGAGGAGCTGAAATTAGATAAAAAATTACAAAGGACTAACTCCAAAGGACACGCATGCCAAACCTCTGATGCAAAGGTTACTCAAAACTAAGCAGGCACAGTTGCAACAGATGGGTGTGAAAGTGGTTGAACCCCTGCAGGGAAATACATTTGTGGCTCCCGAAGATTTATACACCACACACACTGAAAACATGAAACCTTTCCCAACCAGGGAGAGGGCCATGTCACACCATTGTTATAGTAATGATCATTAATATTAACGAATGACAGACTGAGCAAAGCGTTTAGGCTTTCCATGGAAACAGGTCACCTTTAACAGTCATTGCATCTCGTCCTCGGCGTCATTGTTTTTGAAACACTTTAGCTTGTGTTATTTCAGTCGAAAATAGCATTTTTCACAAAGTTGCCACCCACAACATTAGCAATACCCAGCTCACTGCGAGTTTCATTCACATTGCGACCACAGAAAATGTCCAGTGTAAGTAAATCTGAAGAAAAACTGAATAGAAAGAATGTTTAAATATTTATCAAATGGTCACAGGCTATGCTTTGGTGTTCTTTCCCGCTGCTCTTAAAAGAACCCTCACAGTATGGCGTCTCCGTGCACCCAGCAGGCAACAAACGGTGTTTTAGTTAGGATTTCAGTTCAAGCCAGAGGGTTCCATCAAAGAAAAACAAACTTCTTCACTTATTTCCATTCCAAAGCCATCTGCACCAGGATAAAAATATTCCCCAATCCCGTGCATCTCCTCAAATGGTCCAAATAAAATGTTGACCATATCTGGTGTGGTAAATACAATAAGTTATAATTTATAACTTCCAATGTTCCTTTTTTTCCCCCCGCTTTAGGTTGAACCATTGATCCAGACAGGCCATGAAAACCTGGTACACCACATTTTGTTGTACCAGTGTGACAGCAAGTTGAATGAGAGTGAGCTTGATTTTGGCCATGAATGTTACCACCCAAACATGCCGGACTCCTTCCTGACCTGTGAGACTGTGATCTTTGCTTGGGCCATTGGAGGAGAGGTTAGCACACACTGTTCATCCATTATGAGACATACCAGGACTATTATAATGAATCTTATATTTTATAGATCATTCATGCGCCATGAACAGTCTTCACTCCTAATTGTTTGCACCAGTATCAAGTGATGGACAATTTTTATTTTTGCTTATTTTAAAGGGGTTGACCTACCCACAGCATGTTGGCCTCTCAATCGGCACCTCGATAGATCCAATCTATGTCCTGATGGAAATACACTATGACAACCCTACCTTTCAACAAGGTAGATCAATGAAGACCATGTGCATGCTAAGCAGGTGTATTCTGAATTTAGTCTCCTCGTATCATTTTTATTTTATTCAACCGCTATACTGAATTTGTAATAACTGCTGGTGTCAACAATTCTCTTCCAGACTCCAAACTTTTTCCGTTTTTAACGGGACTTCATTTTGTCTTTGTGAATGTGGTATACAGTTTAACAACCATCTCACAATGGAGATACGAGACCCCCTAGGCCATCAGTACTGTGGGGGATCACAGGCTCAAACCTGGGCCTCATTGTAAACAGCAAATCATTCCTGTTGCTTATGCAATGTCTTATTCTCACACACTGGATTTGGCTGCCGATCCTAGGACTTACGGACAGCTCGGGCCTCAAGTTCTTCTACAGCCCTGAACTGAGGCAATACGACGCTGGTGTGATTGAGACAGGTGTCTGGGTCAGCTTGTACCACATGCTCCCACCGGGCCTTCATGAATACACGTCCGAAGGGCACTGCACACAGGAGTGTCTACAGGAGGTACAGTACAAGGGGCCTCATTTTTTTCTCTTTAAAGTTATTTTTCCCCTTGCATTTGAAGTGTTCATTAAGCCACAAGAAGGAGATGTGTATAGATTATTTTTCAGATACATAAATCATATAAAAATAAAAGATTTTGGGGTCGGACATGACAGTCGTTCAGTATGGACAATCACTTAAAGTTCAGTTCTGAGTGGCAGCTCACCACTGATTGGACAAAATGCCATATTCGTTGACAAATAAACACAGCCTCCAAATGAGCAATACCAAATCTTCCTTTAGTAGGCAGCATAAGAAATTGCTATCAGGATAAAAACAAATCCTCAAATCTCAATTAACTGAAATATTCTTGTTATCATAGCATTTGGTTCTGTGTGCATACTTGTGTCAATTGTGCAATTTAGGTGTAACTCACCATATGATATTTAGGTGTAACTTAGCATGTGATATTTAGGTGTAACTCACCATATGATATTTAGGTGTAACTCACCATATGATATTTAGGTGTAACTCACCTAGGTGTAAGTCACCGTGTGATATTTAGGTGTAACTCACCATGTGATATCTTCCTTGTCCTCCGTTAGTCTCTGGACCATGAAATGCCAAGTGGAGTCAGACTGTTCGCGGTTCTGATGCATTCTCACTTGGCCGGCCGGGCCATGAGGACGAGACATTTCCGCGACCGGGAGGAGCTGCAGCCCTTGGCCCAGGATGACGAATTCGACTTTAACTTCCAGGAGTTCCAGTACCTCAAAGAAGAGAGGCTGGTGTTACCTGTCAGTACTCTACGTGTCCGTTCGTACACTGTACAGTTAGTGCTTTGTCAAAGTCAGCTTCATGTGATTAGCTTCAAACTAGCTATGTTTAATTCTTTAGGCTTAAGTCTTTTGACCTTCTATTGTCATATTCTTTGTTCATAATTTACATTATCAATGCATGTTTCAAGTCCAGAATCCAGTAAGATGTAAGGGAGCTTATTAGTGATATTTCTTATAAACATGTATAAACATGTCAAAGAAAAAAGTATTGGCTGCGGTCTCACATTTAGGACAATGTAAAGCCCTCTCCCCCAACGACACATCAACATATAAAAATTGTTATTGTCTAACCCTCCTGAAATAAGAAACTTGAAAATGTATAACATGTTGTCATTTGTATCCAGAAATATATTGAATAATGTATAGAAATACATTATAAAATATGAAAATATTACAATATAGCCAACAGAATGTATTAATAAGCAATGGCAATATATTGGCATGTATTGGAAATGATGTCATGTTTCCGGTCTGTACTCAGGGAAGCCCCCATAGTCAGATGCCATGGTCTGAATTTCCCTTGCTCTCATTTGCTTAGCCTCCTTCCCTCAGTTATTGAAATGTCCTCGTTGAAATATCATACAAACCTCCTAGTGAGGATCTCTAACTTCCTGCTCCTTTATTTTCAGGGAGACAATCTGATCACTGAGTGCAAGTATAGCACAACAGGCAGGAGTAATATGACCTGGGTAAGAACTTTTAAACATCAATTAAATGTTCCTGTTCCATCCATCACCATGGTAAAAGCAGAGAAAATAAGCTATTAAAGTACAACTACTATGATCTCACTCACTCACTCACTCACACTCTCTCACACTCACTCACACTCTCTCACACTCTCACTCACTCTCACTCTCTCACACTCTCTCACACATTATCTCACACTCTCTCACTCACTCTCACTCACTCTCACTCACTCTCACTCACTCTCACACTCTCTCACACTCTCTCACACTCTCACACTCTCTCACACTCTCTCACTCTCTCTCACTCTCTCTCTCTCACTCACTAATACAAGTTAATGTTTTTCTTAAAAAACATTCTTTTAACGTCTAATGTGTTCTCCATTGGTTTTGGACAGTGTCCGTCTTCCCCATAATTTTGTTTTGGAACTGCATTTGCAACTTTTAAAAGTATAAACTGTTGGATAGAAGCCTCTCTTCAGATGTGGCTTCTAACAAACGTTTTGTGGGTTTTACAGTAAATGTTCCCATTTTTGATCTGTCATTGTACTCCTTGTAGAGTTTAAGCTTCTGTAATCTACCATTTTCTGAGTCTTCCATCAGACATATGTTTTCACTTTGTTAAAATATACAATATTTGTCCTTTGAAATGAGACATCCCTCTTGTGAATACTCACAGGAGTGAATACTAGTGAATATTAGCAGTAGTGTACTAATATGCTTTTAATTACTAGACACAGAGTAAATTGCCATGCCTGTGTTCCTTTGAAGAATTTAATGAATGCTCCTGTGGACACCCGTTTCATACACTTTTGGGAGGCAGAAGAAAATGAAGGCAAACTTATATACTTGTAGGAACTGTCTGGAAATGTTGCATGGGAGCATTGGAGGGACTGTCTGTTCTTTGTCCTTGAATCTCTGGATACTTTCAGACATTTTGAAGGACTGTCTCCTCTAGCGGAATGATCTGCCTACAAACATGGGCCCAGGGCACCAGAATGATTGGAGTCATATGTCGGGTTTCAGTTGTGGGCACAATCTCACAAATGTCAGATTTAAAAAAGGATGACAGGAATCTACTGTTCTACTATGCTTTTGTATCTCATTGCTGTTTCAGGGATGCTAGAATAATGATTTCTAAAGTCTTTCTTTTGGTTGCCACACAAGTTCCCATGCAATGTTGATAGTGTCCAGTATGTGGCATCACTGGTCATGTATGATTTTGGCTGAGTTGCCAAACTAACTCTTTACAGTTTATACTTCCCATGTTCACTTGTAAAATCAATTCAATATAAACCATTATATTGTATCACTTGTAAAATAAATTCTATATAACCCATACCATTTAAAATCACTGAAACTATTCAAGGGGAAGTAGATTTAACTTTAGGTTAAAGGTCCCTGATATTCCAGACATGTTCTTCTTCTGTAACCAGGAGTTTTTCAGTATGCTTGTCCTGTTTTGAGTCGGTACAATTGTTAAGTATCTTCGTCTTGTCTTTTTAAAGTGTATTTAATCATTATGAGCATATTTCAGCATATTATTCACCCAGTTATTGTTTCTGTACTGTTACAGGGTGGGTTGACCACTAGGGATGAGATGTGTCTGTCCTACTTGCTTTACTATCCACGAATCAACCTAGCTAGGTGTGAGAGCCTCCCAGAAATAAATGGGCAACTGAAGTTCATTGGTGTCAAAGAAATCCAAGTTCCAGTCACGTGAGTGTGCAACTTAATTTCTGCAGGTCTCCTATATGTAGCTTTTTACTTAATCCTCTGGGGTCGACCACGTCGTTGGCGACATGGAATCGGTGCTCATATGTCTTGTTTAATAGCTTTGCTCTCGTTTCGCGTAGGAACATAGTGTAAGAACATTTTGGCGTGAAGCCTAGCCTTGTAGCTACACCACCCTTGTGTTTCTAGACCAACCAGAGGTTTCTATATCGACGAGCCAATTGGAGGCATTTGTGCAGTGGGATGCAAGCTACCTTGCTACTCATCGTTTCCTACACAAAGGTGATAGACTAACTTTTGTAGGTATATTTATTTACCGTTTGTGAAATGAAAACACAAATACTAAGGTTGTTCTGTAATGCTAATTTTATGCTTTTGTGGTCATTTTGCCATACATATAGTCTCCTAAAAAGGATCTATGACAGGACCAGTTTGTGTTGAAAAAAAGATATGCAACACCTGATAGTGCCATGTAGGCTTACATATATGTAATAGTAACTATCCGAGGGTACCAAAAACTGGGGAAAATAGGCTTAGTGTTAATATTTTGATCAATGAAGACATGATTGTGTTAAGTTCCAAATTAGATATAGTATATTCCCCTGCATCATAAACACTGTGAAGGGTGTGCCCATTGCACTGGGAGTAGAAACAACTTTCATTTGGAACATGCTTTGTGAAGTGAGTATCCTCAAGTTGTGCGTTCTTGCCTGACTTAAGGCATATAACACCATCTCAGTGCACAGTACACCATGAGGAATTAGTGGGTGTGTGATTTTGGTATTCTCTCTTTCTTAGCCCGATTTGTTTTTTGTACATGATTGTATTAGTTTTTGAATTTACTAGTAGCTTCACTAAAGTTAGCTAGCTTGTCAGCAACATGTATGTCCACAACACACTGATTGGACAGTGACAGTACACACATCTCTTAGCTCAGGGGTTTTCAAAGTGGGGGCCGCCAGGGGGCGCCAATTGGAAGGGAGAGAAAAATGGAAAATGCAAAAAAATAAAATTTATTTTAAAAATACATTTCAATTCAATTCATAAGATTATTGTGCCGGTTTAAAATAAAATATAAATTGTTATAAATCCTTTCATATCGAAATGAGGTCTTTGCCATGCCCTTCTTTCAATTGCAGCCAATAACTAACCGTCTGCCTGTCAGTCAAAGCGTTACGTTGAGCTGCTAACGGCCCAATTACGGAATCAAAATAGGGTCAAAAGCATGGGCGTAGGTTTGGTTTGAAATGTGCTGGGGACAAAGACGCATTCGGAAGTGCATTTTCAGAAGTGCTGGGTACAATGACGCATTTATTAGCCCGACCAAAGAGAAAGAAATTGTTGACGGGGGGGGGGGAGGAATTGCTATCAAAAGGTTTCGCGGACCTTCAATTGAAATTGTTGACGGGGGGGAGGGGTGCTATCAGAAGATTTCGCGGACCTTCGATTGAGATTGTTAACGGGGGGGGGGGAGGTGCTATCAGAAGATTTCGCGGACCTTCGCTTGAGATTGTTGACGGGGGGGGGGTTGTGGAGGTTGGGTGCTGGGTGCTGTCATTTCAATACTGTTTATTACATTGTTCTTTTAGCGTATTTACCGCGAGTGTTCGTTTGCGAAACCTGACACCTCAGACTGGTCTTGGCTCATTTGCATACCAACAGTAATTGGATGTTTACGGAGGGGGAAGGAGGGAGGGGCGATCTCTCACTGCAGAGTTTGTGAAGACACGCTGCACAGAGATGAGAGTTGATGGGAAGCTTATATTTAACTTGTGCTTTTTCCGGCAGATTTTTCACTTCTAAAAGTATGATTTGAGGGGGCAGGCCATCTGTTTGAGGGGGCCTGCCCCCTCTTGCCCCTGCGTATAGCCGGCCCCGACGCGCATTCATTTTTCCCCCCTTTCGCGCAAGTCATGTTAATTCATAAAAATGTATACAAAAATGTGATGACATCCGACACGTTTTATGATATAAATATTATATATCGATGCGGATAGAGATTTTTGTGGATCTGTTGGCATCTGTCGCTCAAGAATTATATGTGTTATGAACTTGTTTTTTTTTTTTACTAAATTGAGCTCGTTTTTTTTTAAAAAAGTGGTGGGTACAAAATGACTCATGACGAAAACTGGTGGGTACGTGTACCCACCGTCCCCCCCGTATTCTACGCGCCTGGTCAAAAGTATTGTGTTGTGTATTAAGAAGCTGTATGTTAGATTTTTTTATATTTGACAGTGTAATTTAAAAGTTTTTTTTTAAAGCCAGTTCGCAATAGGGGGGCCCCAGCCAGAGGCTACGGCTATTTGGGGGTCCTTGGCATGGAAAAGTTTGGGAACCCCTGTCTTAGCTTGTCCTGACTGCATATCGAATGGGAACTTGCAAGGTCTTGTAGAACATTCCCAGAACAGAACTGTGTGTGTTTATTATAAATATGTTTAAACAATGCCGTGGTTTACGGCAGGAAATCCCTCCGGCTGAATATATTTACACTTACATTTGCAGTTTTAAAGAAACAGTAACTGAAATCTCAGAAGAATACAACAATAAGCTGTAAAAAATTAAGTGGGGTTAAAGGGGGGCACTTCGCATAAGCCTTACTGAGGAAAAGAACAGATTGGACAACACAGAAGAAGCAAATAAGGGTTTAGCTTCTCTGTGGTAAGTGCATTTATTAATTTAGTATAGCAGCATTATAGCTAAATATGCAAAGCAACCTTGTAGTCACTTGCGTGTTTTGGTCGTGCACGTTCACATATCAATGTGGCTGGTGAGACAATAGAACAATGGCACAATAGAACCTATAATAACTTCTATAAGTCACTTGGGTTTTTGCAAAAATAAGTATGTAGCCCTCTTTATTGTCCCTAATGGGAGACTCTAGTTGCAGCAATATCACATAAGCCACAAAAAGCACTACAAAATACAAACACAAAAACAAGCCAACAAAGATATAGTACAAACAATAAATAATGTTCAAAATTAAAATAGTGCAAATAGCATGTATATATGAGGTATGAGGAAATCCATGTGTGCTGGTTGAGCATGTTTATTGCCTGAGGAACAAAGGAGTTCTTGAGCCTATTGCACTTAGCCCGTAGCTGCCTCAGAAGGCAACATCGTATTTCAACGACAAAGGCTGCATCTACTCAAAATTCGAACTATATTAGCGTGACAAGAAGTGTTTGCAACAGATGATTTCTACTCTATCAGCTTGCACCGATTTAGAAACTGCATCCCATAATGTAACGCAGGAGACCAATTTAATTTAGCGTGCTAGCACCTCTTGCCCCGAAACTGACGTCAAACAGCAATGGCAGAACATTAGTTGCATTCCTGCCGTTGGAGTGCGGCAGCAGGATGCCCCAGAGGAGCGAACAGTTTGGGGAGGCTTCCATGCAGAGAATAATAGGAACGTGGAAATGAGAACCATCTGAGGGTTTGGGAAAATGGCGTCTGTTTACTCTCCCTGCGGGCGGAGCTGAACTCCTGGGCTCAGCTGAAGGAATGAGGGGATTTGTGTAGGTCAAGCTGAGCTGCTCTAAACAGATTAAGTAACAAAGCTCTTTTTCCCCCAAAAAAAACATGTGCTTGCAAAAAAAGGAAAAGAATTATAGAAAAACACCAGCCACCAGCACCAACTCTAATCAGGCCATTGCAAGCTTATCTAATGCTGCTAGTGATATATTACCCATAATCCATAGCCGCTAAGTGTCTTGGCTGTATTCTATATTGTCTCTAGTTTTCTAACAGACAGTGAACCATGGATAAATAGTATTAGCTAAGTGGCTAGCTACCGAGAGAATACAGCTCTATCATACCTTGTTATGCAAGACTGCATTGTAGCTAGCCAGCAGAGGTGGAAAGTAAAAGTCCTGCCATGTATTTCTTCCACCCATGAACTTCGCCAGCTAATGTCACTAATTAGTTCTACGTCCTGGCTGAAGAATTGTGCTAATTAGCAAATCCAGGTGATTGGAACAAAATACTGGAAAGGATTTTGCCATAATCTGTTATTAAAGTAAACATGATTTTCATTAATAGCATACCACCACTGTAAAACCAATTTTTATGTCTTTTAGCAGCTAGAGTTTATGTGATGTCACTATGCCATACTTTAGTTTGCTGAAATTACACCACTGGATCGGTTGACAATAAACTTTGTCTTGCTGTTAAAGGAACTGGCCGTTTCTAATCAAAAGCCCCAGGAAGTACAGCAATCTCACCTTCACAGAGGCCATGGACAAGTTCAAGTGGTCGAAGAAGAGGGGAAAGGCCTTCAACGAGATGGTGCTGCGGTTGCCGGTGAATGTGCGGTGTTCCAAGTGGGGTCAGGAGGAGTGGTCGGTGAGTGGTAGCAGCCTAATGGCACCCTGACAAGCCACACCCTTATGGGCCGTTTTGAGGCCTGCGTACGACTAATCAACTGCCATACATTTCCCAGTGGTCGCATCAAAGGGACAGAGCTGCTTCCCTATTCAAAGAACAAGCTGGGGCCTGTACAGCTACACAACCATTACTGTTAGGTCAAGCTCCCAACTTCTCGATGCATTAAGCCTTTTGCAATCGGTGGAATTCTGGGTGTGATATTGTTGTGGGCATGTGGGACCCTTCTGGAACATTCGGCGTTGATTATTTTATGAGCTTAGGTTTGCCTTCATTTTGGCTCTCTTTTTCCCCTCTCTCCCCACCTAGATCCAGGGCGTGATCGTGTCTCCCCCTGAGATTAAATCAGCAGCGACACCCCCCCTCGCCCCTTGCAGCAGAGCCCCGGAGTTACACAGAGGAGAGGCTGTTCTCACCACCCTGTGTTTCGTGTTCTCAGTCAGCACCTGGATCTCTCTCTGGCTCTAGCCTTGCCACATTTCCCACAGACTCTTGAGGAAGTGGAGGCCACCAGCTAAGCATGCACTATGATTAAAGCAATATGGGAAAGGTTTGATAGTAAACATACTGGAGAAAAAAAATTATGTGTTCAGTCCTTCCCTTGAGAGCTCAGAGAAAAATGGGAAAAGGAGTGTCCAGCTGTTGGAACACGATCCCAGTCGCTTTGACTAAAAGCTTTAAAACACCTTCGATTTGTAAAGTCAAAGGTGGTGGCTTAGCGCGCCTGAATGCCATCTTCCCACGAGTTGTCCTCATGTACAGCCTTGCATTTGCCAAGATACTAACCACAAAGCATCAGAGTTGTATGCAAATCAAAGCACACAGCCAGCCTCCAGCAAAACATGTTCAGTTCTGTCCTTTCATAAAGGTTTGCTTTCAAGTGACGTTCTAGTTTATACAGGAACACTGGTGGATAAGTACTCAGAATCCAGTTAGACCAACAACTCAGCCATTTCACTAAGCACAAGACAACTAAAAGATAACTGAAAATATAGATCTAGAATAGCTACACTGGTTCCATATGTTAACGTCAGTGGTCAATAAAGGGGAGTAGTAGTATACTTTGAATTCAGATTAAATTATTTGTGAATGGTACCCGTATCGACGATCGATACTGGCGTGTTTCTGGAATAGCCGCCTGATCTTTCTATTTTGTACATCCATACAGAGCACCACATTTTGTATAAAAGGGAAAAATTCTAATTTAGTGCGCCTACCAATCTCCTAATTGTATGGGTATACATATCTTACAGCCAATAATTGTGAGCACTCTCAATTGGAAAAGATAAGCAGTGTACAGCTATCTTCATTGGGCAGGATGAGCATTTTGATCTTCATAGAAATGGTCAAAATTGGTAAAAAAGACAATGGTTTAAATCAATTAAATCACAATTAAAAACAACTATTATATGTTAATATCCTTTATATTCCAGGAAGGTTATTTATGCACATTCCGTAAGATTTATTTTTCCAAATTGGCTTACTAGTGGTGGCCTATGCTAAAGCAATACATTTTATATTACGTAAAATTAAAATATGTAATTTTGTTCTGTGCTATACATGACAATAAATGTTTTTATTTCTTGAAGATTTACTATATGCCAATAAATGTTTTATTTCTTGAACATTTCGCTCGTTTTGTTTTTAATAAAGTGGTAACTCTTGGTGTGTGTCAACCTATAGTAACGGCATCATGAATTAACCAGAGCAATACAATGCAGCTTCTCGTTTCTCGGTTTAATGTAGATTTATAAGATTATAAATGTGCGAATGCCCATGCAAACCCTGTCGTTACCCTGCTGTGCTCTCCTTCCATTTCTTTCAAACAACCTGCAGAAACTGATTTCAATAAGGCCCTTTACCATGGGGATAGTTTACTGATCCTCCCATAGAGAGCCTCAGTATGAAAGGCTTCACCATTGATATCGTGGACAGGGCAAATATTTGATTGTAGAATAAAATTTGAAAATGCAATCTGAGAAAGGTTTTTCTTAATATGAAAGATTTCGGCCTTGCTGTTACGTGTCCCGTGTCTTACAGGGAATACACCAGGTACATATCACAAAAGACAGTAATAAGAGGCTCCAGTGCATTGACCCACACTATTAATTCCAAGCCTTTAGGAATTGTATTTCTGCCACTGTTACTTTCTGTTATATTTATATGATGTACATTACAAAACATTGTAATACAATATATTAAATTAAAGGAAGTCCAAACTAGTTTTTCTCAATTATTCCAGAATGTAGTCCGTATGTAGGCCTATATTGGGTCTCTAGAAATAACCATAAAAAAACATTTTACAATTGTAGTCAATGGAAATTTTAAGTCTCTTGAGTTAACGTGAATTGACATACAGGCTTATAAAAGGCTAAAAGGAGGGCGGGGGGGGGGGGGGGAAGAAGTTTAAATTGATGTTTAAATAATCCCAATTATCCTGGAGGCTCATGTCGGTTTTATGTAATTCTGCTGTTACGGCCTTGGGCTCCCTGGTACTGCAAGGAACATCTCATAAGGCCGCAATGGCCCCGGCCCATTTATTAAGACTTACCGCACTTACCCTGACTGGAGAACAGAAATGTGCCAATGTGCTTGTGACTGGGGGAAAAACACACTTCTTTTTGCTTTTTACTTCAGACATGCCTTATATTCATTCATAGAGGAGTTTGGTGTCCTGTATCCTTAAGAAAAGGAGGTGAGTCTTATTTTTCAGATTGTATTACTTCGTCATGCTTTAACTGAAGCTTATCCGATGACATTGATGTCTGTTAATTGGCCGGTAGTGTAAAATAACACTTTGAACACTGATCTCTGGACTAACAATACGTATGCATTCCAACCAGGACATTCCTGCTATGCCCTAAGGGAAGGCACCAAACTTTACCATGCAATGTATTTTCAATGTAAAAAACACACTAAAATGTGTATTCTTGCAAGATAAGGGCATGTGGTAATAGTATGCGATAATATCTATCTGATATGGGTGCTATTATCTTCAGAAGAAGACTCGTTTGTTTGATCCTACTCTTACGGGTCTTAGCGTGTCATTATGTGCAGACAGGGATGATAATAGACGACCATAAGAGCTAGGACTACTTCACTCAAATACTACCTGCTTTATCTCGTGTATTAACTTTCAGGATCAAATAATGTCAAAATCAAAGGGTTTCACCTGCATGAAAAAGGTTTTATATTTTTGCCATATCAAAGGATTAAAACAAGTCGCATGTATAGAGTGTCACTCATCTTCTTTAACATTGAAATTAATGATTTTGGCTAGACATAAAAATTGCACTGTCCTGTATTTTATGATGCTCATCCAGAGATATAGCTCCAAATGAATCAATGATTTAAATGCTGGATTAATTTAAATCTGGACAGTTATGTGTTGTGTTGTCTGACTCTGAGAATTGCCACCAGATGGATGAAGAGTGAGTGTTATTGTGTGCGGTGAACTCATAAATGGAAATGTTTATATCTTCCCTTTGGGCTACACTTGTTTCTTCAGTGTGCGACAGTGCTGTAGTGTGTTTGTGGTTTTAAGCTTTTTTACGCAGCTCTGGCTGTCTTTAATAAGGAAAAGCAACAATCTGTGCTTTACCCCCAACCCCTGTCCTCTTTTCATAATTCCTTGAAAAAAACAGTCTGCACTTCAACCTCTCATTGTCATTGTATCCTTTCAAACTCAAAGTGCTAGAGTACAGAACCAAAATAACAAAAAATGTGTCACTGTCCAATGAATTATGGTGCACACTGTATATAAACATTTTTGTCATTACACCTGAAAATAGAATACACTAGTGTTTTGCAGCACATAAAAATCTGTATAACAGAAGGGTTTTACTGTTCTTTTTGGCAGGGAGAAACAGAGGGGGGGAAATCTAATAAATAAATAAATAAAAAGGTTCTAATTTGCATGGCATTACTGTGATATATAACAGCGCATTTTGCACCATGCTACCATCTGGCCACATAATATAAGTAGGTGGAGAGTTTCAAAAATGTTGCCTGTTGGATAAAAAAAGAGAGGTGAAAAATCCAGGGGTCAGAAAGTAAAAGTCCTGCCGTGACACGTTTCTTTCACCCATGAACTCAGCCAGCTGATTTCACTAATTAGTTCTGCCTCCTGGCTGAAGACTTTTGATCATTAGCAAATCCAGGTGCTTGGAACATAATACTGGGGAGGACTTTTACTTTCTAAACCTGGATTTTACACTGCTGATAAAAAGCTTCTGCAAGCAAGCAGTACTACTGTGCCACTAATTGTACACTGGCATTGCTCTGGTGAAATAACACTATATGGAAATCATGTATTTGTTCTGGTTTTCTTTCTTCTTCAAAAGTTGTTATTCTAAATGATCTGGTGCCTGAGAAGGCTCTGAGGAGACTTGGCTGTAAGGGCCATTTAACCAGAGGGTCAGAACAGATATTGATGATAGACAGCATCCATTTCACTGTTCAACAGAGTGCAAGACTTAAGATCAGCAATAACGATTGGTGATAGTGAAGTGTGTGTGTGTGCTTGTGTCTTCTGTTCGATTTTAAAAAATAAATAAATACAAATACTACTGAACTTATTATTAAAATGTCTAAACTAAATGCTTAATACATTCATGCAATCATTTACAGTATACTCAATTTATTTAATCAAATCTTGCCATTTTATGTAATGTGTAATAAATACATTCAATAAGCCATTCATATATATGTTCTGTTCCCTCATTAGCCAGCAGATGTCAGTGTCTATAAAGAAAAACCAGAAGAGAGTCATATGTTTTCAAAGGGATATGCCCTTTCAATACAACCTACTACATATTATTGCCAATATAATATAAATATAAAATATAATAAAATATAAATTGCAAATCATAAATATTCTACATTACAACCATCAAAATTATGTCATTGTTGTGAACTATGTTATTAAACTTCTTGTTGGTAAAATTATATAGAATTAAAATTCATTGAATGAAGCACACTTTGACTTCTTCTTAGCATTACTGTGAAAACTTAGCAGGTATTTTGCTTGAGCATGTTTACTATTTTTCTTCAGATAGATCCAACCTGCTGAAAACAAACAAACAAAAAAATGCGCCTCGTCTTGCACTTAGATGACACGCATTTCTGTGTGCGGGCGTTTCGATTAGATTTGCCGAACGCTTCACGGGAAGACCTGCGCACCGTGTCATCTGTGCGATGGCCGTGTTGCTTTTTGTGTCTGGGAGTCAGTGCGATCCCTTCCTGAAACGGAGAGATAATCGAGCAGAGGGGAAGTGGGTATGGGACCCAGACCTCGCCTGTCATTTCTCATGGCCTCACAGGCAGACTGCACTGGGGAGAGAGTAAACACCAGTCTGGTCAAACCACCCAGGGATGACCTTTTCCCATTCCGCACAGCTTTTTACAACGGCAGACTCACGGTCAACAATGGGCACTCCCTGTGAACAGCATGCGCCGACTCTCTTGGCCTGGGATTGGGGGGGCGGGGGGGGGGGGGGGTTGTGCTTATATAAGATTTGATGAGTTCAAGTTTCATACAAAAGTCACAGTTTCCACAGCCTCCCTTTCTGGGCGATATGGAGATGGGGAATCTGTATGGTGTGCCGTGGGCTTTTGAGGTCTGTTATGTAAAAGTGTTCTTTGATGCTGAGCAGCATGAAAGAAGGAAGGATGGAGATTTGTGCTGTGAATGGGGCCTGATTACTTCTACTGCTGTGCAGTTGTTATGTCAAGCCATTCTTATAGAAAACCGCACATATCCCCTTTAACAGATACAAATTATATTTGTTTGCTATTAAATAACAATCAGGCTCCTAAGCAACAAACCGCATATTGACATCAAGGCAACAGGACCAGTTGTGATGCAGACCTGGTTGGACTGCATTCTTTCAGATGGTGAACATAGCATTAAGTTCCCATCAAAAATAGGAATATGCATGAATCTATATAAGTGAATCGTAATAAGAAAATACAAGAATCTTCCCTTTTGTATTCTACAGTAGTTTGTGACAACAACAAATATGTTTAAGTAGCACTAATTGGCAAAAGCCTGCTCCTTTTCCAAATTCCTTATTATTTAAACCGCTTACTATGTTATGAGGCTCAGAGACGGATGACATTTCCAATATCAATGACGTTAAAACCAGCATGACTTAGATTATAAGCTTACTGCCTGGTTTCATGCTGCACCACAGGGTATCACTCAGTTCACTGTAGTAACTGAAATGGTAGGAATGGATGTTTTTGTTTTCCCAAAAGTGACTTTAATAGATGCCTTTAGAAAACCGAATGGCTTTCTCATTTTTTGAATATCGGTATGTTTTGTGCTCATGGAAAAGACTGGGTACAATGGTTTTCTCATTATTGGAAATTACAACCATTTTGTCTACAGTGGATACCCAAGTCTGCAAAGCATTACCTACATTTCAGTTATAAAACTTAGATGTCCATCACCATACCGTATGTTGGTTCCAACATTCATAATAAAACAATCACCAAGAACAAGATATAGTACTTTTATACCCTCCCCCGATAATAGCATGAAAATATGCACTACCTCCCAATTGTAACAAATAAAAATCCATCGGAACTATCCATGCATAGAATGTTACCAGTTGCAGAAAAAACAATGGCCATGTACTTCAATGTTGTGTTATAAGTTTAATAAAGTCAATTTGAAGTATGAAGCAACAATTTATTTAAGGTAGGTAAATACCATCATTGCCCCACCACCAAGGTGGCTCAAACTAAATATTCATGGCCCACCAAAAAGAAGATACACACAAAACATTCCAGCTTGTTTATTAAAACTCTCTCTGTGGAATGCAAACTTTATTTTGGAACTGGTCTGTTGTTCCAAATCTCTGTATGAAGGAATTCCACATTTGCCATTAAAGTGTGTTCAGAGGTGGCCACTGTGAAGGGTAATATTTGAAAAAAAGTAATAAATAAAGATGAGATTCCTCTCAGCAGAATTACAGCCAGCTTCAAAAGAAAACATTTGGAATTAAACATTAAACATCAAACATAGAGAAACTGTATAAACATTGATGTTTTTCAACATCTCTCAGAAATGTGCAGATTATTTCCAAAAGCTTAGATATTCCTTTTTTAACATACAGTGCTCACCGGAATTACTGGCAATCTCAATTAATGTGAGCAAAAAGTGCAGGATTAAATTCAGTTTGTTTTTCAAATGTTTATCATTTTTATTTTGAATATGTGTGTTGGTAATTATTGGTATCCCTGTATTTAGTACTTTGTGCACTCTCCCTGTTGCCAAGACTACAGCATTATCCCATAATGTTTGATGAGGTTGGAGAACACATAGCAAAAGATTTGAGATCATTCCTCCATACAGAATATTTCCAGATCCTTCACAGTCCTTGGTCTTTACTTGTGGACCCTACTCACCCCACAGGTTTTCAATGGGGTGCAGGTCAGAGGACTGGCATGGGCATTGCAAAACCTTGAATCTGTGGTCATTGAACCATTTTTGTGTATATTTTGAGGTATGTTTTGGATCATTGTCCTGCTGGAAGGACCAAACACAACTCACTTTAGCCGGCAGGCAGAAGCAGCCAGATTTTGGTCAAAGATTTCCTGGTATTTCATGGAGTCCATGATGCCAGGCATAACAAGGTTCCCAGGGCCTTTGGGGGCAAAAACAGCCCCACAACATCACAGATCCACCACCATACTTCACAGTGGAGATAAGGCTCTTTTCTGCATAACTATGCCTCTTATTACACCAAATCCACCTTTGGTATTTATTGCCAAAAAGTAAAATTTTTGTCTTGTCTGACCATAGCACCCAGTTTCAAACTAAATTCCGGTAATGTTTAGCAAAAATCTTTTGTCTCGTTTAATTTGTGTGTTTTCTCATCTTCCCCATGTTGATGGATGACTATGGGGTATCGGCCTGCGTTTCACCTCATATTTATACCCCAGTGATACAGGAAGTTTGGAAGGACCACATAATAGTTCCTAGAACCATTTCTAGCATTGCCAATAATCGTGACATGCTTTTTCAGAAAATATTCATTTTTATTATGAAGACTTTTTTTTTTTGTTGACTAATTTTGCCGAATAGATAACGAATATTTTTCATATTTTTCATAGCCGTTTTTGCTCATATTTTCCAGGGTTGGCAATAATTCTGGTGGGCACTGTAAACTCTCAGGCTTTTTTTGGTTTTGTTTAATTTCAGGTTTGATGGCACCTTTTACCATTTCACACTAATTCATTTGTTTCATGTCAGCGAGTTGCCGATAAGCCATCAGAGTAATATCACAGGGGGTGTTGAAGCATGCCATTTCTTTCATGTTTAAACCATGGGGTCCAATGTCCCAGAGTGAATTAAAATAAATGCAGAATTAGGGGGACTGAGGTTGCTTAAAATGTCACGATCTGTTGTTTTCAGTGGGGTGCATCCACATAAACACTAGCCATTTTGGTTCCAAAATATGCAAACCTGGTAATGGCAGTATCCTTAAATTATGTATAACACTACAGTTCCTTGCACCTGTTCTTGTTTTTTTTTTACTTTTACATCAACCTACTGAATCCTCCACAGACTACTAAATTAAAATGATTAATTTCTCCTTCTTGTCCTATTACCCTCTGTCACGGCAGGACACAGGCACAGACATGTCCACTCACACGTCCAAGGAATTTTGCATGTCAAGAATCATATAAAATGAACTGCAAGGTTACCCACATTCCACAATGCCTTGTAAAATATCTGAAACATTTGATCTGCCAATGTTAGTGACGCACGGGACCCAGTGGAAACTTCTGGTAACATTGCGTTCTGTCAAAATGTGCAAAAATATCACTTACATTAACTTATTTTTCCAAAATTAAATGTATTAATGAAAATGTGCTACTTTTCCCCCACTTCCAAAAAAAATTATAAAAACTTTTGATAAATACATCGAAGATACCTGATCCACAGGGTGTGAGCTGTCATGTTGGTGTTTAAAATGTTGAGTTTATACTGTGTACATATAAAAAGATTAACCTTTCTCAAAAGATTAATATTTTTGAACTTTAAACTTATACTCCAGGGGTGTACTCTGGGAGGACCTGTACGGTAAATTCTGGCAACTTCCATAAAGGTTGGATGTGGTTTAGACCACACAAATGCCACTGCGGATGCCAGAGGAAATAAAATAACAAAAACAGGATCAAGTGAAGGTCTAAACAGGCTGCTATAGTTTACCCTCTCCTGTGTTTCTCTATTGAATTTGCCAAACAAAATTGTAAGACTTGTTACAAGCTCCCTTGATAGTCTGTGCTTGTCACCATAACGACAGACACTGCTGTTGAAATTATACAGTACAGTAAGGAGGAAAAACATATCAGTGTATAATTGTTAGCTACATGCTCCCTCAAGAGATTCCACGGCAACCACTTTTAAACCAACACAGCCACATGAGGGTGGTCTTTAATGCTATTCCCATCAACCCAGAGGCATTCTAGCAAGGGGTGTGGAACACTCAAAAAAGATTTTAACAGTTCACTTTTCAAACGAACTGGAAAGAAACAAATATTTCAGTGTGACAACATGGTGCCAGAAGGCTGAGGAACCTCTTTGTGTATGTATTTACTAAAGTAGTGGACGGTTGGAGAAATGCATACCCTTCATACTCATACTACATAGGGGAAACACAGTAACTAGTGGACACTGAATTTGTAAGCCGGATTCATCATACTTGTCCTTCATTCAAATGACTCCCTGCTACAAGTGCTCTCTTATGTATAGGAATAATTTAATTCTAAAATTGAACTTGGCAAGCTAAAAACACTATATCTTTACTGCGAAACTTCTTGATTGGAAAGACGGTAACATGCAATTTAAGTAATCTCCCAAATGTTGCATTAGAAGTGAGTTAATTTAGCTTCTGTGAACGGGCAACTTTTTTATGTTGTCAAGGTGTGGGGGTATGCCTTTTTGAATATGAACTGTTGTCATTTACCTTAATGGATATTGATATTGTAAATTTAGTAAAAACAATAAGAGAAAATAACATCAATTTTATACGTAAACAGACACGTATCCACATCTTACTGAGATGGCTCATGTATGGGGGCAGTTTCACCGGTGTAAAGGCTGGCAGTGGCCTGAGAAAGCATGGCAGACCGTTCGAGGCCAGTGAAGAGGGAAAATGCTGGTGTGTCCACTCCTAGCACACATCCGTACTCAAAAAAAATAAAAAAATAACACTCACCCAGCCTAAGGCAAACATCACAACTGCAGCTGTCAGTGTGACACCGGCAAAACATCTCGGCAGTTGTACGCCGAGTATTTATTCACAGGGCTCTGTGACTTTCGTCAGGTATTGCTTGCAGGGATTCGCCGGATTCACCCATTTCCGCTTTTCTCTTTTTTGGGGGGTTTCCACTAAGAGGGGCAGGGATGAGATGCAACAACTGATATACTGCATATGTGCTGAAGCAAAGGTGTCCTCTATAGCTCTAGAGTTTCAGTTTATCCATGAATGTGACAATGTAATATGGCCACTGAAATTTTGTAAATAAGTAAATAAATACCCTTCTAGTTCACCTTACCCCCAAAATATTTTGCATAGTGAATGCTCATTCCCAAAAAATGTTGTTTGTCTTTTCAAAAACCAGTTTAAGCTGACCCTCTGCAGGATATAACTCCAGCATCAAAAAATATTTTTAATAAAGTGGTCAAAAGTGATTTCACAAACATTCTAAAGTAGCTTACGAAAACAGCTCACAGACTCAGCGAGGAGAGAGGCCTTCTTATGTCGGCTGGAATGCAGGCTAGGTCTTCTTTCCACATTCAGCGCAACACAGAAGCTCTTTGTGACCACTGGGCAGCCACACCGTATGCTGGACCCGTCAGGAATTTTTTTTTGCCTGTTTTTCTGGAGAGCGAGAAAGGTGTTTATTTTCATTTAAAATCTGCTATATAGCCCAGATATGTGTACTGTACGTGCATGAAGTAGAGGCAGCGTGTGAGCATGTGTGTGCGTTTTCCTTTAAGTGTAGGATATGTGCGTGTCTCTGTGTACATGTGTGTGAACAGCTAGCAAGTATAAATAGAAGCAGGAGACTTAAGTTCTTAAAATAATTTGATGTTTTATTTAAAATACAAATTAAGCTATATTGGTACCTGTGAACTTCCTCTCCAGCTGGTCACATTTTTTAAAAACACCTTTACTCAAAGTTAGATCCTGTAGTACAGAGAGCAGCAGATTATTCTGAACCTCAAATGCATTTCAACATTTATAGTTCTACATTCTCATCAAGCACTAGCACATGGGCTTACCTGATCTACACAAGACTGAAGGTTAGAGATATTGTTTTATATCTCAAAAGACCCAGCTAGCTAATTCTACCGAGCAAAGCCAACCTACTAATATTATACATGTGTTAGCCTGGCCAAGCTCCTTTCAGAAGCCATAATTAAGACTTTTTTCTAATTTTTTTTCTTTTTTTCTAACAAAAATATAGCAACAAATACAGGATCAAGTGTTTTTGTTTCGCTAAAGCTAGCGTTAAATGCTAAACTGTAAACAAACCCTCTGTGTAAGGGCAATAATATGTTACTTTATTTTTGTACAAAAGCCAAGAACAAGCTGCAGGTGGTCATAATATTGTGATATCTGAAACGTTTTTCTATATAAGATTAAGAAGAGTGGACTTCTGGCCAAGATCACTGTAAATAATATACCCATCTGGTTCTTACATATAATATGCAAGTAATGAGTATTACTATGAATAGGCTAGGCTAGGTTAGGCTATTATGTAACACACACACACACACACACACACAGTAAATGTGTTAAAGTTTAAAGACCTTCATTCGTCTTTTCAAAAAGTACAATCAATCTTTGTATTTATCTTGCGCAGAAATGGCGTGAGCAATATGGGCCAAGTTCAGTTTCACCCAATAAACAATGATGCACAGTTAATGTAGAGCAGTCGAATGAGACTAACAATTTCAAACTTTCTCAAACCAAGGTTTGATCATTAGTAACTGTAACGCTGTAAATCCTGGACACGAGGAACTACTTACCAGCTTCTGATAGGCTTAATATGGATCTCCTGAGGCCAGCAAGCCCTTGTGATGTAAGACAAGAATAATTATAAATGCCTGCTTATGTAATTATTGTATGTACTGTAGGTGTGTATGGTAAGTGAGGGTATGAATCCTTTACCTAAAATTGATTTAAAAAATAAAAAATAAAAAATAACAGTTACACATTATTTTATATCACAACTTGCATGTAAGTTGGTGTGTGAATTTAGGCATCCTAGCCTATTTGACTGAAGTATTGAAGTACTGCACACAGCAGAAGGATATTCATCTTATCTAAATAAAAGATGTCAGCTAATGAACAACTTGCACTGTTACCGCTTGGTCCAAAACTCTCACTCATAATGCTTTATCGGTAGAACAAGATGACATTATCTCTGTCTGCTTTATGACCAGAGTTGATAGCGTTCCACAGACAGTAACAATGACATCACTACCATTAGCATCGATTGGTGATGAGATGAGAGAAAAATGAGATGAGGTAATCGCACCGCCTGCCTGTGTTGGAAAAGGCAAATATTAGCAATTTCCGAAGGAGTTGCTTACATTTCCCAAGTCGAAAACACTGGTTCTAATAAATACAGTTATGGAATATGGGAATGTAAACTGCATCTCATGTGCTAACTACATATCTTGATGTGACTCTCCCTAGGTTAAAGTGTATGAAATAATACAATATCACCATTTGTTGTCATTTCTCGATAGCTACAGGCCTGCCTCTTGTAAACATTTCCTCTCCAGGGGATCCTGCTGAGGTCATGAGGCACATTACTGTAAATATTTGTGTTATCTTGTTCAAAACATGACAGTGGCATCCGGCCTACGCTCGGACGTTGTGGTCAATAGGGCACAGCAAGATAAAATTTAATATCAATGTGGAGTTTTCTTGGCAAGAAGGGAGAATTCCTGAGAACAGAGAATTCCATGCAAATCAAGTTATCTTTCAAGGCTGGCCCCCCAGCCCTGAAAGATTTGCATAGTTTACAGTGGATACTTTATCCATTTACGTGACAGTACCTCACTCTCTGGCACAATGGGAATGCCCCACCCTGGGATTGAAATCAGCAAGCTTCCCTGACCCTCACCCCAAGAGTATGATTCCCCCTGAAATTTGCTCACAAAAAAAAGGCAATTTGTGATAAAGATGGCTTGTTCTTCAATGGGTGTTTTTCTCCCTTTTAACCCACCTAGAATGACCCGAGGTAAACCGGTTGGATGGCAGAGCAGTAAATCCCATGAACGACACTGGGAATGTCCATCTGACAGGGGCAGAAGACATGTTGACCCCAGGCAAACACTGCAAGGCTGCACAGCCCCTGGCCCAATGTTGAAACATCCCGTGCTGGACAAACACCACTTGGTTTTACGGGGAGATTTTTTCAGTCCGATGAAGCACCTACATTTTTTTTCAGCCAGGAGGAATTTATCACATTGAAAGCATATCCTCCAGCATAAGACTTCTTTGCACTGAGGGGCCATGACCAAACTGGAGCCATTGGCAACAACAGGTCCACAGACTGAACAAGCTGTTCAACCATTTATTCTGCAACTCAACATCCAGGGGAAATAAATATTTCGGTGAGAGTCTGAGAGATATAAAAGACTGGAACCTTTTCTCAAGTTGATATGTTGACGCAAACCTGCGACACTGTATAGCTGTCTGAGCTGAGCTATTAACAGAACAAATAACTGTGTGCAGAGCAAAAAAACAATCCTCCAACTCTTTGCCCTAGAATGCACTTTACCCAGCTAGTAACATCTGTTATCGGTTATCATTGTGGCAAGTTGTTTTATACTGGCACTACCATTCAAATTTGAATTAGTAGCACTGTAACAGGAGTGCAAGCAAGCTGTGGTATTATATTTAAATACCTATATAATGTGCTGTATTTCAAAAGCTTCATGTTTGTGTGAACAGCTTTCCCACACTAAGACTGTAGTTGAAATGACGCAGTTTAACAAAAACCAGGCTAGCAGGAAGCATGCATCCAAGTCTTTTTTTGTGAGGTGTTAAAAACATACACATGGTATATGTCTGTGATTGGAAACAGATTAGAAGCAGACAGAGGCCCATTTCAATGTTATGTTTCTATTGTTACTTAACAGTGATTTCAAAAAGCAGAGTTTCTTACGTGCCTTATTTCTGCCTTTCAATCTCCACTCTATGCAGAATTTATGCAAAGCACATATCTGGATATGCAAAAACATTGTATAAAATTTTTTAAATAAAATAAAAAATATATATATATATCTGCATAACACCCACAAGGTTAGCAGGCACCTAATCTTAAATATATAGGTCAAAATATACCGTTATATAAATATATAGGTCAAAATACATCAGGTCAGGCCTGGAACTGAATGCTGCCATTTAGTTTCTTTACGTAAAAAAAGGTACTTCTATCTTTACACTGATTTCAAAAAATAAATTATTCTTGATTGTTTCTCACAATTTGGAATGCCGATCGTATTAGTGGGCTTGCCTCTGCCTCATGGCTGCAACTTGCTTTGAATATTAGCATGATGTGCCTCAATGACCATGAACACCCTCGACAGAGCAAGCAGCAATGGCCCTACTGTTCACCCTGATGAACCCTGTGACAGCTGCCTTCAAAAGCCCGCGGCATCTTGATCCTTACGCGAACGACGAAACACTACCTGCAAATTCAACATGTGCTCATATCCCAGCACAGTGCTGACTCACTAATGATAATCTTGTCTACACACTGGTGAGATCACACAGAGCGTGCACACTGATGGCTTTCCTCTCGCAGGTGATCAAACAAGAGCTGGAAGCACTGTGGGAAAGTGACCCTGCTTTCAGGCCTACCGTTCTGCTTTCGCAGCATAACAAAAAAGTGGAGAGCAGGTGCAGAAATATAACCGCCTCTGATTTGAAGAGCTCGATCCGCCCATATCCAACTGCTCACTCCCGCAGCTCAAAGGAGAATGCGTTATTTATGTCAAAGAAAGAGCTGCAAATAATAGTTTGATCACCTTCTGCTACAATTGCCCAATTCATCGGCAGAAACAAAATAGCGGTTAAAACTGATTCTGACCATGTGCTCGTCTTGAGACAGAAGAGAGAGAAAAAGGTGTAAACCTCCAGTGAATTGCCGTGTTGAATAACAACAGGTATTGAACAGTACCATCTGAGAGCTTGGACAATAGAGATATGTCTTTTGATATTAGCTCATTTGTATCATAGTTGATGGCAGAGATATATTTGAAGTGCAAAACCCAGTCAGCTCTTGCGCCATGTGAATGTAATGAATTCTAATCAAGGTTAAGCCCATCTATTACTGTGAACAGGAGTGCGCGAATAGCTTACACCAATAACTACTGTATCTCAATTGATAAGCTAGCAATTATGGATTAAGCAACCTGCAAACTGAAAAATCACAATTGTTGTGTGGAATGAGATAAGATGTGCACAATTCAAACTTTACCTGTTAAAACAAAAATGTGATTTACCAATAAATTTGTATGGGAACAAAAGAGAAATTCACAAGCCTCGTGACTGCGGTGGGTCTGTTGCAAATGACCAGAGCAACCCAAATCTATGACATCACTGGTTAGTCACATCAGAAAATCTTGCCCATGACCTCATCAGAATGCAATGATATTCCAGACATGTGACCCATAGAGCACTCTGAGAACCACCTGAAACTGGATCTTGTCCAAAATAAACCTGACGATGACGTACACCACACGGTGGAAACAGGTGTCGCCTTTAAAATCAAGAGGATACGGATGTTGCCTTTTTAAGGTTTGCAAAGATAACCAAGGATACCTACTCTATACATCTACTGGTGTGGTTCCTCAAGTTCATTTACACACGTGAAATCAAATCGAAATTGCTGCTTTCACCATTACCGCAATTGTCTGGGGTTGGTCCTAGAGGACAGGACACCTGCTAGCATACCTCCGTGTGATTGCCCTGACTGTTGCTTGGTTACTCTTGGCCTCTTGGGAAAACAGTCAATAGCACAAACCAGCCCCTTGGAGCAGTAATAAAACAGCACAATGTCCTCTGTGTCTAGTTTCTTCTTTTATTTAACACTCTTCCGTTTGTTCATACCTGTTATTTGTTTTTTTAATCTGGTGCCATCTGCCATTCTCTTTATTTTAAGTAACACTCCTGGTTGGTCCTCTCCGCTCCATTTCTGCAAACCGCACACACCACGTGGCAACCGAGCATGTGGACGGCCCCACATGCTCGAACACACACGCACAAATATGCTTCCGTGGTGTCCGTTTGCAGCTGGAGTGCCCAAACAAAGCGCCATCATGCCACACACACGCTGACCAAATGGTTAAGAGGCGCGGATGCACCCCCCAAAAAAAAACATGGCAACCGAAACACAAACTGTGGGCATCTGCATGGCTCCGCTTTGAAGAGAATACCACGTCCATTGTGCACCGGAACCATAAAAACATGCTGTGAAGAGAATACCACGTCCATTGTGCACCGGAACCATAAAAACATGCTGTGAAGAGAATACCACGTCCATTGTGCACCGGAACCATAAAAACATGCTGTGAAGAGAATACCACGTCCATTGTGCACCGGAACCATAAAAACATGCTGTGAAGAGAATACCACGTCCATTGTGCACCGGAACCATAAAAACATGCTGTGAATAGAATACCACGTCCATTGTGCACCGGAACCATAAAAACATGCTGTGAAGAGAATACCACGTCCATTGTGCACCGGAACCATAAAAACATGCTGTGAAGAGAATACCACGTCCATTGTGCACCGGAACCATAAAAAGATGCTGTGAAGAGAATACCACGTCCATTGTGCACCGGAACCATAAAAACATGCTGTGAAGAGAATACCACGTCCATTGTGCACCGGAACCATAAAAACATGCTGTGAAGAGAATACCACGTCCATTGTGCACCGGAACCATAAAAACATGCTGTGAAGAGAATACCACGTCCATTGTGCACCGGAACCATAAAAACATGCTGTGAAGAGAATACCACGTCCATTGTGCACCGGAACCATAAAAACATGCTGTGAAGAGAATGCCACGTCCATTGTGCACCGGAACCATAAAAACATGCTGTGAAGAGAATACCACGTCCATTGTGCACCGGAACCATAAAAAGATGCTGTGCTCAGTAGGTTTATCAAATTGTTTTAATTTGTCATGCAAATATTTTGTCCTATAAATGTAATCCACTAAGTCGTAAAATAAATCACTCTTGTCGCTACTGGGAATTAGTCCATTTTGGTAATTGCACCACATAAATATATAAATCCAAAAAAAGATTTCAAGTTCTTGGACTTTAAGGGGTTCTGAGAACATTGACCATGGAGCCATACCACGAAATATGAACCTTAAACTGTGCACATGCAGACATCTTTAAAGGGCATAGTTCATATCTTACCTGTGTGTGTGTGCGCATGCATTTGTGTCGCGGTGGTACAGCGGTAAGAGCGCCGACTTTCAGTCGGTGCAGTTGTACTCCGAGGATCGGGGTTCGCACCTTGGTCCTGTCAGATCTGAGCATGGCCGGTGCCCTGTGGGAGCGGCAATTGGCGGCTGCTCTCGGGTGGGGGGAAGGGCTCGGAGAGAATCGCTACGCATATAGCGGCCCCGGGCGAGTTGGAATCACGGTCAGGCTTGGAGGAGTTGCGCCCTGAAAAAGGACTTGTGACCTCCACTCTTCTACCGGCTGACGGAGGTTGTGCAGCAGTGACTCTCTAGCGGTTGCTACACGGGGAATTTAATTAGAATAGGGGTTCAATTGGCTACCAAATTGGGAAAGAATCTGAAATAAAAAAAATTAAATAAGATGATGAAGAAGTTTTAAGAAATTATGAAAACATGTAAACACTGTCAATGAAAGGATTGAAGGATTCAAGCTTAAGTGTAAATATGTATTGGAATTTGCCAGTAACTAATGGCTGCTCTTTCAAAAAAGTAATTTTTCTGTTCTACAGACTAATTTCCCAAAAACAGCCACCATCAACAGACCCCTACTTTCTGACATTTGGCTCAACCCTGTGAACCGTTCAAAGTGAAAATTACAAACAGCGTGGTAAAAAAATGCAATTTTATGTTATTCGTTTATTTTTCAGTTTTATTTTGGCTACCTTTGTGAAATGTGGGAAGGAAAATATAGCTTCCAATTGCCTTTAATGTGAAACAGCATATGATGCAGTATTTGCGGTCCTAGTTACATTTTCTGTATAAAGCAGGTGCGCAAGGCAAAGGTAATAATAACAAACCGGTATTTTTGGATTTAAGGATAAAAGTCTGCAGTGCTGTGGTTCCTGGTGGAATAGGCCTTCATTTGTCTAACTCTGCTCACTTTTGTTTTTCTCCTTACGGGAGTCAGGCCGGATGTGATCTATGTGGACTTTTTCATTGAGAACATACTGTTACAAGAGGAGCTGGCTCCTGGCCTGCTCCTCGCCCCATGGCGGGTATATTTTAAAAATAGCCAGGTTTAGATTCACCCTCACGTAGAAGGAGGAATTTCTGGTTTATTTTTTCTCCCTTTTGCCAGCCATCTTTTTGCGCAAGTGTGCCGTCTGGGGATGGATCTCTGTGCTTGGGATAGTGTGCTCTGCATGTGAACTATGTAGCATTAAATCAATTATTAAGCAAAAAATATATACACATAAGACATATAAATCAAAATAAGTTATTTGATAAATATACTGTATATATACAGTATACAAATGTGCTTTCTATGGTTTTCATATGGTCTAATTAAACATTGCTTATTATTAATACTATAACTGAGTCTGAGGTCAAGAAGGTTATGGCTCCTGTGAAATTAAGAGTTGCCTGTGAAATTTCAAATAGTCAAAACACAAGCACGCACATGAGCCCAAAGAACCCCCCCCTCCGAAATTCTTGATTTCAGTTCACATGTGCAGAACAAATATGAAAAAAAGATTTATTTCTCCTGGGAAACTGGTTATTAGCTGGTTATTTAGCTGGTTATTTATAGTTGTCACAGTTTACCATGAAGACAACCTATAGATACAATGGCCTTCCCAGGCCAGGGTTGAGAACACCTTGTTAAAAGGCATATGGGGTGATGGGAATATAAAAGCCAGGGAATGTGTTTGAGTGGGTGCATCAAGAATGTATTATTAGCCTGGCTCAACATATTCCCTGTGGTTCTTTTATAAATACTTATTTCTGGACACCTGTTTCACAAAGACCATTGTGAAAATAAACAGTGATGGAAGCTGAAACCAATATGACAAATCTAACTGACTGTGCTAAAAGAACCCGTTCTAAAATCATAGCCTAAAGCGGAATTACCTGTTATTAGCCCAGTTTCAACTAGTTTCATATCACCATGTACATAACCTAATCTCGCATCTCTAGTGTTGCACTTTCATGCAACATTTTGCATGCGGTTCAAGATGCCCCGAGTATAGCCCTCAGATGCTAATCTGGCACGGGCGTAACCGCTACGTTTGATCTTAAAAATAAAGGAGCGGTTCATTTTTTGACCCCTAGGTAAACCTCACCCAGGTGCCCAGTTAACTGGCTCGCTGTCATAACTGCTGCCTGGCAGGTACTTGGGCGGTCACTGAACGGCAACCGAGTTAGCGTGAAAGGAGGAAATGCCACCTATGGGCTGTCCCGCGCGAAATGTCCCGCACCTGCAAAAACATACCGTGCGATCCATTAAGTGGAGCACTGGCAAGCGCTTCACGCAGACCGGCAAATTGAGCGGTGCACATCTGAAAACGGACGTAAAAAATAAATAAAAAAAACACGCTCACACCCATAATTTCTCCCCTCAGACGGATTACACGCGTTCAGTTCACTGGCTCCGTACCTTTTCGTTTCTAACGTACCCCACTTGCAATATCCACGTTAAATAAGCAGCCGAATCCAGCAGAGGCGACAACTTTTGAGAACTTTCTAGCCTCGAGAATGATGAATGCAGCGCAACAGACGTGTTTTCGCACAACGTTCTCATTACCAAATGGCAGCCCTGCTCCCAAGGCAGCTGCGCTACGCCGCGCCTCTCGCGTCTGACCGTTAGATGCTCGGTACGCCATAACGCCTCACCCTCTGCCCTGCCAAACACTTAGTCAGACTCTACAGGCCTTTTACAGTAACTCTGACTCATTGGAAGACATTCAATATTATTTTAATTACAGATCTCAGACACCTTAAAGAAATTGAACTCAACAAACGCTGCACAGGGGCTGCAACTACTGTCTCTAATGGTGGAACAGGATACTGATAGTCTGCCACAGCCAACAATATCTTCATTGTCAAGAATGGCAGTTAACTGGCCGCCGCGGTGGTACAGCGGTAAAGACCGCTGACTTTCAGTCAGCGAGTTGTACTCCGAGGAGCGGGGTTCGCGCCCCGGTCCTGCCACAGCCGAGCGTGGCCGGTGGCCTGTGGAAGCGACAATTGGCAGTCGCTTCCGGGTGGGGGGAGGGGCTCGGAGAGAACCACTGCGCACGATAGGACCCAGGGCGTGTCACGGTCAGGAGCTGCGCCCTGTAGAGGACGTAGCATCCTTCCTAAAGTACCGATAGACGGGGTGTGCAGCGGTGGTTCTCTAGCGGTTGCTACACGGGGGGAATTGAATTAGAATAGGGGTTCAATTGGCTACTAAATTGGGAGAAAAAGGGAAAAATCAGAAACAAATTTATAAAAATAAAAAAAGAATGGCAGTTAACTGGTGGACTTGTAAAGATGCTGTCTCAATCTCATCAAAAATCACCAGACACCTTTCAAATGCCATATTCCCTTGAAAACAACATAGGTCAACAATGCTGTGAGGTACTGTATTACTGTCAGTTAGTGGGGTCACTGCTATGATCCCTTAATGCATAGATTCACCTGAGGTACAATCTATATAATGGAACAGGCCAAATTATGTGTTTTGGAGGGTAAATTCATGTATTTAAAGATGTACAGAGAATTCCTATTGAAATTTTAAATATGAAAAAAAAATACACAGTACATACAGTATGCAGAGTTAAAAAGTTTTTTTGTTTGTTTTTGTATGCAATCAACAATTAAATTATTTTTTTAAATGAAATGTCAGTTATCTCAAAATTACAGCGCTTCAAAGGGTTGCCAACCCCTGCTCTAATGAACCTGGGTGTTAAAATGACTTTGAAAGCAAAAGGAGTTTGTTCTGACCTAAGCTGCACTGCAGTGGGTACATGCTTATGTGACAAAAACTAAACTCTCTGAAGCGTAACGATATATACAACTTGGCTGTCGATGGTGTAGATATATATACTTTACGGAGAGGAGTGTCAGGGGCCCACAGCCTGTGAATTGAAATGGAGCACAAAAAGAAACAAAATACATAAGCTTGCAATTACCAATCCTTGGCCCAACCCATGTTTTTAAGGTCTGGAACCTCAGCATAAAATTAAAAGTGTATTACTTTTTTCATTGATATGATCATGCTTCACTTCTCTTTTTTGTTATGTCTTTCCCCTCAGAGCCTACTGTGACCAATTAAGGTACTTTGGTCTGTCTGGTTTTATTTCCAAAGTCTCGTTACTCTCGCTCTTTCCCGCTCTCCCTCTCTCCCTCACACACACACACACACACACACACATACACACAGCTGTAACTGGAGAGCTCTCACATACTACATCGCCTGGTAACTTCCATATTTTACTCCTGGCAGCGGAGGGAGTTCAGCGCCTGCGAGGAAAAGCAGACAGATGGGAGGCTGGACCCAGCGAAGGCGTTCTTCGTTTGAAAACCAGGACCGTTCGGGGACATTTTCGACCCAGAGGAAACCGCCACACGTATCAGACCGCAAGAATGCTTTTGTCAAAAGACTTGCTCTAGACTGACTGCATTTGTGATGCCTGCTCTGGGATCTTTTTTTTTTCTTCTTTTCCTTCAGAAACACCTCAAAGGCCAGTCGTTCTACGTTCTATAGTGGCAGCTGACGAGTTTATGGTGAGATAAGTCAACACGTTGAGGGCGGGCACAGAAAAGGGCTCAAACAGGCAAACACATCTGCAGCTCGATTGTCGTCATTTGAAACGTCATTGAAAACAAATTATAGCACAAAACACTGAGAATGTGAGTCAATAAGCTGGACCTAAGAAAGTTTTAAGACACTTTTTTTTTTTTCTCAAACACAACCTGTACAATGTTAGCAAACAAATTGTCACCACAAAATGGTAGCTGCTACAGACAATGCATTTCTCCCTGTATATACACAGAATGGAGAAAACAATTAACAACATAGTTTTTATCTAAATTATCTACGGAAACAAAATGTTTTGAGAATGTTCTATGATTATGTGAAACATTTTCAGTGTCATAGGAAAAAAAAATATATATGCATGTCCAGTACTTTTGGTTGTTAACTTTCCAGTACTCTTCTAAGTTAAGAAAGAAACCTGTGTGTCAGAGGCCCATTGTACAGAGGCTCCCTGTTTTCAGACAATGTTCCCAGCAGCCATTTTAGCCCCTCTCCATGGGGAATGTGTTCCAGTTCTGCGCGAAAGCCCCGTGGACCGAATATTGCCTCTAACTTGGATGGTGTTAAGAAGCATTTCACGTAATGATGAGCGATGACTGGGTGTCAGGTACTTGGACCTCTGCCACGCCCACTGGTTTTACCTTTCCAGCATCTGACATGAAGCATCAAGGCCTACTCAAAAAGCTACTCAGAGCTGCATGGCCCGAATGCACCAAGAACAGTCGCGCTGCCGCTCAGTGTACCTTAAAGAGCACCTAAGCCAGATTGGTGACACTTTACTTGAACTACATTCCATAAAGCCTTCATAACACTTTCATAAGCCTGACATACCACTCGTGAAGGCAGCATAGTCCACCTTTTGACAAATCTCATAATGTAGCAATATTTAATTTTCAGTTCTGTAGAATTTACTGCATGCATTATGATATCATTGTGAAGAATGTTTTGCATAGGCTATAGTTAGTGTTATCATCAGTTCACTGTAAAAAAATATTGACCTCACATATAATCTTCATATTTGGACCTTGAAATATTTTTCCAGCAAACAGAAGTATGCGCTTCAAAATGCATACAAGAACATGTAATTAGTTTGATGCAACAACCGTGCCAGGGAATCCCTCAGAATATAACAATGACTGTCTATACCAGGGCCATGACTTGCATTCCCATTTCCCATCCTCACCAGGCCTTAAGAATAGTGCAGGCCTGGTGCTAGAGCTGTAAACACAACAGACGCAAAATAGCACTCACACAGTCCACAATTAGCTCCACAATGTCCTCTTACTGGACCTGGCCCACTACAAGCATGCTGTGGTCATCACATTGACCTGGGAGCAAGGGTTCAGACCTAAAAATATCACCAATTACAGTAAAAGTGTAGATTGAAGACAACAGTGCAAATGTTATCAGCGTAATGTTTATTTGTTTTCTTGTTTGTTTTTTTGCAGCAAGCTTCCTAGGAATTAATAACCATTTAGGCTGTTGAGGGAGTGTTCGTACACATTTCTGATAACTTATGCATAATTCAAAGCATTATTTTTAAAAAAGAATGTTCCATCAGACATGTACTTGTGTATTACTCTGCATCCATTGTGTGCTGCTCAAGTCATTTAGGTGTGCCCGGTCCTATAAGACCTCTGGCTCTACATAATAAACAATACTTTATCATGAGATGTTATGGAAGTTACCTTTGTGTGACTCATGCAAGAAACACTGCCACTGAAGTATGTGCATATCTCTGATGCATGTGTCCATAAACCTGTGACTATGTTTCACTCAACAAGCCACACAGGACTTCAGGAGAGTAAGTCATCAGCTAAGAAGAGGCATACCTGCCACTGATTACAACTGGCCACCTGTGCATACCCAGCAATATGATGCAATAGCAGCCTGAGAACACCTGGCTGATTTAAACCCAACCACTTGTGTTCTGCTACTGAAGATAGCCAGTTGTGATGCGGGCTATTGCTCACAATGTCAAGATCATATAGACCATGGATATTCAAATCTGGACCTCAAATCCAAATCCGGCCTTGGTTTTCTTTCTCCCAAGAACAATTAGTGCTACTGATTGGCCAGACTGTCTTCACACCTGACTCGCAGGTAAAGGGAGGGGAGAAAAACCAGCAGGTCTCGGACCACGAGGACCGTGATTTGAATACCAGGGATATAAAGCAAGCCTGCGCTCAGTGCCAGCTGAGCCACGTTGGTGAGTGTGTAACGGTTGATCTGCAGAAGTAGACTCTTCAGACACATTCCTAATAGGACACTGCTGTTATACCCTTGAGCAAGGTACTTTCAGCTCTCCACTGCTCAAGTGAAACCCCAGATGTTTAAAAGGGTACACAATGTGCAAGACTGTTTTCATTACAGGGTTACCCAGATATGGGGACATGTTGAACAAATGTATAATGGCTGAACACTAGATAAACAATGCATTATCTAGCTAGCTACCTGTAATCCAGGCAAAACAGAAATAATGCCTATAAATATACATAACCTATAAAGCATATTCATGTTTTTTTCTGTCATTTTGTAAATAAAACACTATTGTTTCAAAGAAGGCTTTTGCTCTATCTGCAGTGTTGACATTTCAAGTCCCAACTCAAATGTATGCTCCAGAGGTCTGTTCATAGCATCCTCAGTGCACAGTGCATTGTGTATCATTGACTGCGGACACCTCACCAGACAATGCTACCACAGAAAAAGATGTTCTTCTCTGGGCAAGCTGACAACACAAAGTGCACCAATAACAGCTTCTGGGGTTGACAGTGACTGTCTGACTGTTAGATTACACAAGGCTACTGAAGAATACCCCAACTGGGTAGTGATGAGAATCATAGTTATACGAGCTTACAGTTAGTCTAATGGCGGTAGTGTAGCATAATGTAAGGAAACTTGGCTTGCAACACAAAGGCTGTACGTTACATTCAGGGGCAGTGCCCTTGTGCCCTTGAGAAAGGTACTTCTCGTTTCAGCAGAACAACCAGCTGTATAAATGGATTGTATTTAAAAATGTAATCTATATCGCTGGATAAGAGCATCTGTCAAGGACAAAAATGTAAAATTGTAAATGTGATGCCTAGAGGTCTACAGGGCACGTGTTGCAGCCTTTCCCCCGAAATAAGTATTCTTTGATGTGTATTACTCAGTGGTATACATCACGGCATGCAAAAACCAGATGAAACTGGAATAATCAGCTCTGCACGCAGTTATACGGCGTGTCTAAAAACTATTCACATTCATCTTAGCCATAATTTGACTGTTTTCTTTGAAGGTGCCCCTGATTGACCATCTGCTGAAAGCCATGTTTACTTTGTGGGTGCAGAGCCATCAAGTACCTCCTGTGCCGTCAGTACTAGATTTGTTAGGGTCTAGCTGTACCCCATGACAGCTGGTAAATGTCATACGTACAATGATGGACTGCCTTTGAAACTCAAGCACTGACTTCACCCTGGTAGACAGTCAGAGTGTTATTAAAAGGCATAAATTATTTTTCCTGGGGTTCTATAAAAGCAAAATGTATGTGTGGTCATGAATAGCCAATGGTAAGTCAAAAGTAGGCAGGTTGAGCAAGACGAGCATGGTTTTCACACTCTCGTCACTACTGGCTCACCACATCCAGTGAATTGCATAACGTTGCCGTTTCAGTGAGAGTAACTCAATTCACACTACCTTCAAAGTATAATTCTTAATGCTACATTAACAAAATGCCCCTTTAAAAACAGGC
>CM040395.1:89269013-89291349 GCA_022702515.1 Ilyophis sp. 1 JC-2022
TATTCGTTTTCTACGTATTATGCAGCACTCGACCGCTGAGCTCACAGTGACTGTCATTTGCAGGGCTTTCAACTGCCTAGTACCTCGAACTAGAATCTAACCTAACCAAATGTATCATTTAGTCATGTCATGGGCTGGTTTACTGACCCATATATTTCAGAGTTTCTCCAGTGGAAATTGCCAGTTAATGTACCTTTGCTAGCTATTATTGAGCCCCATTGAATTACAGAATATATGATTCCTTATGCTTTGTTAAATGAGCACCTGAGGTGAACGAATCTATTATTAGATAACGTAACACCAGCATCATGTCCCACCAGAACCCTTCATCTCACCATCCACTAACCAATATGAAAAATATATTTTTTATTAATTTGATATGTATCTGATAGGCCTAACGTTAACCAGTTCGTGTCATTTTGTCCTACGTATTAAGCGTGTGGATTTGAAGTCACACTTGAAAGTGAATGTGTTGACGTTGGTATGAGCAATATATAGGCTACGTAAATATACGTGATCATTTATTTTAATGTGCTGCAGAATTTTAAGGATCGCGAGCTGTGAAGGGCTTTTCAAAAACTACATTATGCATTTTAAACGATTCTAGACTATCGTGTCTATGGGTTATTTCTGTAATATATTCAACTTAATTGATTTAATGGGAGTTTATGACGTTATGGAAACATCGAGCAAGCGCAATTTTGTTTTTAAATTTAGTAAAGACTGGCATAACGTTACAACCGCAGCTAATACGATGCAGAGTTTCCGTTTTCATAGGTGTAGTGTGTGTGTGTGTGAGAGAGAGTGAGTGAGAGAAACGACACTTGACGTGTACCCTATGTAATTGGTTGAAACGAGAGGTTTGAATAAGGATTTCAGGATCCGTAGAATAAATTACAGCACATAGTCTCAACAGCGAACGCGTAAGATGTTTTACTGGAAACCTAAAACTTGCATTGGCGGTTGAAGAGCCTTCACTGCTATAAAGCCTTCGGGCTGTGGTTTCCTGTTCAGTTAGAAAGCGAAACAAATCCAACTTTCTGAAGAAGAAAAGCATTGTTCAAGATTGAATTTTTTTTGTAAAGCATCGCTGTTTGTTTAGGTCTGCAGGTGACTCAACATTGTAATCTGCTGTGTGAAGGTCATAGTGGTTGAATCGTTTTGTCAGCTGTTAGTTTGGAATGGGGATTTCAGAATGTTGCATACATGTGTGTACTTTGAGCTGATTCAAATTCAAAAAAAGTTAAACATGGACAGATGAAGAATAGTATCTATAGTGTAGATACTTATATTGTGTATTTAACATTTTACCACCCATAAAGAAAGAACCCTGGTGAATGTAATTTTGGCAAATGTCCACAATTTGCTAGAGTGGCATGCTTCTCCTCCTGATGAAAGTCGGGCAGTAGGCCATGAGTTAATGTGCAATTCCGTTTGAGTTGAGCTTTGACATACACATAACAGAGCACAGCATCCCAGAAATTCAGACCACATTCTGTTGTACCGTGGAGTGTCACTGGAAATCTGTGCAGAAATTCCCATGTTGAATGAGCCTGTCCTTTGGGTAGGAGAGTGCAATCACCTTTGACAAGCGCATTTTGAAATGGTGCTACAAAATATAAAATAAATCATCTTAAATCTAATAATCAGCGTAGCGGGTTTTGACTGTGGGTTGGCCGAGTCCCTTGGACTGGAACATGTCTGACACGCAGCACACAGTGAACGCACTGTGAAGCCCTCTAGAGCCAGTAGCATCACTTTTAGTGAACGCACTGTGAAGCCCTCTAGAGCCAGAAGCATCACTTTTAGTGAACACATTACCCATAGCTTTTGGTGGGTGTTGCATACTGTGTAGATACACCCAGATAATATGCACTCAAAATCGAATTTAACCTTTTTGAAAACTTTTGTACAAATGTAGTATTATGTTTACTGATACCAAGGTATTTAGCAATGTTGTCAGGGTTACTGAAAAAACATGGTATCAAAGCCCATAGACAGGAAGGTGCTGTTTTAGAGTGAGTAAAGACTTAACCCCTATTGCCTCAGTGAACGGGTTTGGTGATGAGTACAGACCAGTCTTTGGCTAATCATAATATCTATGTACATAGACGGATAGCACGGGGGACAATATTCACATTCTGTAACTGTTATTGCTGCAGTTTAAAAGCATTGCACTTTTGATGTTCCTTTCACATGGAAGGAAGCAACTGTTTAAGTACAGTGAAACAGAATGAAAACACACACACTTACTTGCGCGCCAAAGTCAGTGATTTTTTTATTTAACCATGTAACAGTCCACATTTCAACCTGTAGTTTTTTATCAGTACGTGTTGAAGACCTACAGGTCAGTATATTTTTAGATACGGAGAAACACCGGATTTAAGAACAAATGAGAAAACGCATGCACTTGCGCACCAAAGACGGTGATATTTTTATTTAACCATGTGACGGTTAACATTTCAACCTGTAGTTCTTCATCAGATACAGAGAAACACCAGAATTTAGAAACATGCAGGCCTACCCACCATCTCATGAAACCTAGAATGGTAGAAAAGTGTTCGCCTAAGCATGCAATTGTAGACACATACAGACTTGAGCGCATCACATTCCGTCAGCATTTGAATGGCTCTCAATGCGATTAAAGGGCCAAATGTGAAAGCAGAATGAATTTGAGGAACTCAAATTTAAGCCCCTTTCTCAGAAAGATGGATACACTAATTCATTCTGTTCCAAACTCATTGCTGATTCAAGTTCACACCCCCCAGGCACATGTCACGAAGAATATTAGGAATACACTCTTGTGATTTGAGAAATAATGTTTTTACCTTGCACAATCATACTTTATTAGTAAGATGAAGTTTCTAGCCTAGTTGATTCTCCCTTTGTTTGCATACTCTAGACAATTACATTTATTTTTTGCACTGTTAAGTTTAAAAAAAGATGATTGTGTGATGATAAAAGATTTATAATTGAACAGTAATTTGTAAAACTAGTGTAGTGACTGACATTTGCAGTATGAGGATCAGGATTATAACGTGACCTAGCTTCACACACACCTAGCTTCACACACATGAAATGTATGCACAAAGAATCTCTTTCTGTGTTTCTTCTATATTTGGGCTTCGCCTGTGTCATTTTCTGACCAATAAAATAAATACTATGTAATTACATTATAGACATTAATTATTTGCGTATTTTCAGCTAGAGAACTGTTGTTCACTTGGTAAGCTATGCCACTCATCTCAATGGCAGTAAATATTTAACTTAATATTTAAGCTTAACCAATGTAAAACCGAATGTTTTTGCACATTTAGTTTTGTAACAATGCGATAGCTCACAAGGCGATAGAAAGAGAATTCAAATGGCATATGAGAAAGCGCTTTCTTCTGCCCATCACTTTGTTATTGTACAAGCAGCCTTCTCTACATACTGCTGTGTTTATTTTCTTCAACTGTCCTCCTTCCCTTTAACTTTTTAAGAAAATATAGTCACTGCCAATTTCTTTGACTTCATCTGTCACCCCACCCCCCTCGTTGCCCTCGGACGCCCTCTCCTGCACAACCTCCCAGCGGTTTCTGGGTAGTGTAGTGCCGTAAGGCTCGTTCCAACTGACAAGAATCTATCAGTGGGCTTTCACCTTTTCCAAAAAATGAGTTCAAATGGATATCTTGTAACAGCGAAAGGAGAATTTGTTAGAATTTTCTACCTTCAATATTTACAAGGTTAAAACGTTGCCTAAATGTATAATTATTATGGCCCAGTTTTAATTTCCCATTAAACGTGTAGCTAAATTGCTTAAAAGTGCTCGGCTATAACTTATAAATAATGACAACGGTATCTTGAAGTTTTATGAAGCAACGCTAAACCAGGAAAGATCATAACAATGCCAATGATTCTGTTGATAGTAATAAAATTACTCTGTAGATCAACTGTTGCTCAAAGGAAAGAAAAATGATAACACACGAGCAGGGTAGTAGGGGTAGGGTAGCAGGGTAGTAGCCAGTTGCATACCTTGCAGGCGACTTTCTCATTATTTTATCTCCAATGACATAGAACCCATAATATTTCCAAATGGCACTCCTGAACTGCATTACGATCTTTCTTGACTCCTCCATTTCGAATGTATAGCCTACAGGCTACGTGGATAGCATGACCCACATGATGAACTTTAATTTGGCCGCCTAACAGTATGCCCTCCAGACGAAATAATAACATGGCTTTTTGTTTATCGGTCTCTTTGATATTGAGCGTTACCATGAGCGCGACATCGAAGAACACAGATCGCCGCTGGGCTTCTTATTTCGCCTAGGCAACGGGATTACAAATTCTAACCTTTAATTACATATTCAAAATTGTACATTTTCCTGAGATTTGAACAAGTTTGATTGTCGAACAAAAAAGTGACAGCCCTAGTAGCCTGTGATGTCACGTGTGTGTTCCACTATGTCTGCATGGTAACGGTAAGGCATATTTCGCCCACATATGGCCTTGCCATGCCTAAATAGTGGAACACATTCTCAAACCTCTCAGGGCTACCATAGAGAGGACCGACGCGGGCTGACGGAGTCCGGAAAACGTGGTTGCAGGGAGGGAGGTCTTCTTTCTCTGCATGAGGCTTTTCCCGTGAGAGGAGTTTGGGGTGATTGGAGCCAGATGTTTCCGCAAAAAGAACTTTCTAGTCCAGTTCGCTCCGCTTCAGTCGCCAGTAGTTTTCTTTCAGGTATCTCCATGTTAACCAAACTAAATCTCGTCCATGTGTGTGCACAGGCCTCCTTCACTAGGTAACAGATAAACAGTAGATTTTGGATTAATTCCGAGATGAACGCTTGCAGTAAGTGTGAGCTTGTAACCGGTTTGAGAGATTGAGTGGAATTAGCTTGATTCTGAACTCTAAACGGAGAGTTTGACAACTGAACTGAGACGGCCACCTCCTGAGCCTTCTTGTTTTATTTTTATTTATGGATGTGACCGATTTGCTTATTTTCCTCATTTAGCACTGGTTGAGCTAGCGTGCCTGTGAATGAATGTCTGGCTGGAGGCAGCAGCCGTCCTTGGTATCTGCACATGAGAAAACAAGGACAGGGAGAAGGGAGGGCTGAACTAGGGTGTCCATGTAGCTACGAAGCTCTTTTCCTTTCACAGTTGCTGCAGGTAATATTAAAGGTCGTATTTTCCACATGAAATGTATAAAGCAAATTTTTATCAGAAATAATACTGTGGGGCAGGCAAACAGGCTGCCGAACGCTGCTGTTCAGGTAACGCAAGTCAGAACAGCCCAAAGTATTTTGTTCAGAAGCGGGCTTAAGGCTTACCGTTTACAGTTTAAAACTCTCATACAGAAAAGGTTACGCCCTTTATTTCACAACGTAGTTAAAGGGCTGCTAATGTAATAATTTGTGTTTTGTTGAGCTGGAGTCAGTCAGTGTGGTGTCCTTAATGAGAGGCTCTTGGCTCCTCCGCGCGGAGAAGGGAAGGGGCGCTATTTACAACACCCCCGCTGCTTCTTCTCTCTCCCCCTGGCTCCGCGGCGCAGCGCTCCCGCCATCACTGCAGAAACGAGTGACCCCCCACCTCCCCCTCCAAGCTCCCACCCACCCACGCCACGGTCTAGATGCTGTGTTGTCTGAAGACATTTGAGACGCATCGCTGCTTTCAGTCACGGCACGTAGGACGATGAATATGCATGACCCAACGCCGCTGTTCGGCCGCCCCCCAGCCGGACACGTTCCCCTGCCAGCTGTCCGTCGGCTCCCTTTGTCTTTCCGCTTCTAATTAGATTAAAAGATAAGGGGGGGAGAAAGGGACTGCGTGATCCGTTCGCCCCAAGAATCGCCGTGTTTGGACAGTCTTGCTCTTCTGCTTCATATCGCACCATCACATCTTCGATCAGACAAAGGGAAAATCCACCGCTCAGTCCCAAGTCCTCTCTCAATAGCCCAATTTCTTTTTCTTTTGTGTTATTGCAAGCAGCTTATTTAAATCCCTGTAACCTTAAGTCATATTGTAACGGCCAATGTTTTGTGTGCTTTGTCAGTCTAATGGGAACCAGTAAAATTATTTTCTTATGTGAATGCTTGGCTTTGCATCATCAAATGCTACAGGGCTGTTTGAATATTGGATTTCGGTGAAGCTGCTATTAGTAAGATGGAGGATGCTTTGCGCTGGAGGACTATCATGTTCTTATGGTGGACTTAATAAAAATGTAATATTGGAATATACAGATGCTGTAATTTCCACTAATACAGATGATATTATATGGAAATACGCACGTGAAGCATCTGTGATTAGTGTTCATGTTTTGAAGCCTAGAAGGGAATTGGAGACTTGAGAAAAGAGACACTTGACAAGGACAACCACAATGTGCTGCCCTGTTGGGTCGCCTGACTGTTGTCAGCGGCTGGGTCTTCAAAGAGCCAGGGGGCTCAATCACAGCTGATCTAAGACCCCCGTTGGTGTCCAAATTCAGTCGCAGAATGGAGCACGCGATAGGCTCACTCTTCGGTGGGATCAATGTGACCTTTGACATTCATGTCAGCGAGGCAGCTGTGATATGTGATACTGCATTTACATTAGTTAATCTGGCTGTGCTGCCATACTGAAAATAAATGTGTGTGTGTGTGTGTGTGTGTGTGTGTGTGTGTGTGTGTGTGTGAGAGAGAGAGAGAGAGAGAGAGAGAGAGAGAGAGAGAGAGATTTAAGCCCCAGGGAACAAAGCCTAAAATTGTTAATATGTATGATATCAAACTTAAGTGTGTTATTAAGCATCCACCAAAGTTTGAATGGAAAAAATATATATATATATGATAAAACACTGCTCAAAAACAGCTGAATTAGCTGATCAGATCTGTATTAGGACAGTCGGGGCGGACATTAGGCATCACACACAACAAAAATACAAAATAGTGCAAGCGGGGAGAATCGGGGTTGTACGAACCTACCGATGCTGAATTTGAGAGTGAAGAAATTCCACAACTAGATAACTCACGTTCTCTGGCTTCACAGGTGGTGACAGAATGGTGGGTGTCAAGCAGATACTAAGTTTCCATATTTCCATAATAATTTCCATAATAACATTGTTCTAACATTTGTTTCTTCCAATGAAGATGTGGATATTGCTGCTAGTTAGTTCGCTAGCTAGTGGACGTTGGGTAGCTCCACAGAAATGCTATAAGAACTGCGGGTAGCTCGCATGTTGAATACCACAGAATTGTTTGGTTGGTTATCCTGGCAACTAAAGCTCCACTCCGCTCTGCTTCAGTTCTGTGAATCAACTGCGCTGTACTCAGCGAGCGCAGCGATGAGAAGGCATATGTGACGTTATTAGCTAACGTTAGTGCTACACAACCAACGTTAGCCAAGATACGCACAACGTCACTAGAGTAAATCCACAGGGCTAGCTAACTCACTGGCCGTGTTCGGATAAGGCATTCATGCGGGAATGCATTAGTTTTGACAAATGCTGGTGGGAGGGACAAGCGACATCAGCCTTGTGTTTGGTTTCGGATTAGTGACATCACCATTCCCACCACCAGTACCGCCCAACTTCAATCCAAAAACGAGGGTAAAAGTGCCCAATATCTCTGGAGTTCAGGAAGTAATTATTTCCAAAACAAGTAGATGCATATTGTATGTCCACAAGACCCAAATGAACCGAATTAGAAGGCGATCACAAATATTGGGCTTTAATGGCCGCCATCAGCTGTTTCTTCGATTTTCTAAGTAGGTTGGGCTAGCAGTTAGCGCCTGGCCGCGCCGTTAAGGCGGACATATCTGTATGAATTCTTCTTCCAGTGCTGTTTTTGCATTGATCAGATGGCACTGTGCACTAACCAGAAAGGAGAGTGCGAAAGATAGAAGGGAGGGTGCCTGTTACAAGCACCTGCAGAGAGTGAGGTCACAGTAGAGCATCAGACTAGTGAAGGTGAAGCGAAGGGGAAAGAAAATGGATCTCACATTTGTTACGCGGCGGTGACACGGGAGATTTGTATCTGGCGTGAAGCAAATAGTGAACCTATTAGTCTGGTTAGTCTGGTGGATTTTTTTCTTTCATTCATTTGTTCATGAAGCTGCCATGAGGGCTTTTTGTCTCAATGGCTTCATTTTATTGTTGTTTTAGTATACACACACACACACACACACACACACACACACACACACACACACACACACACAAACTCAGACACACACATATGTACATACATACACACATTTCTATCTTAGTCTTTACAGTGATGTTTTCAGGTTGATATAATAAACAGCGTGGGCCTCGGAAACTACTCCCGTACTGTGTAGTACCTGCTGTTGGTCGGCGAGCGTAAGCGTGCAGCGAAAGGGTTTTCGTAAGCAGCGTGGGAAGCGGGATCAGATCCTGCAGGCAGAGCCATGTGAATGGAGCCCGTCTCCCCTCGGTTCAGGTCACCTCCCTGCAATTACCTCCCACAGGCAAGTCTGGGATGCGTCTAATGAAAATCCCCCTCATGAAAACCCTTCTTTAATGCCTGCAACCAAGCGTTGCTGTTTACATATTTCAGTCAATGTAAACTCTTATAAGGGTTGAGCCAAAGGTAATGGTGCGAGGAATTTGAATGGAGCGCGAGAGCCAGTGGACACAAATCAGAAGATGGTTCTTGCTCTAAAAGAGTGTTGAAGAGTAATGTTGTTGCTGTCGTAGTCCTAGTGTAGGCAAGTCGTGATGTTCAACGGGTTGTTGCAATGTCTGAAAAGAGAGCACAAGCTTATTGCAACATCTTTTGGTTTTTTTCCCCCCAAATGAATAATTTCTTAGATGTTTAGATTAGAAGGAGGAAGAGTGACACAGCATTCATTTGACTCCACAATGACTTATTCAATCCTTTCAGGAAAATCAGGATCTTACGCTTCCGTTTGATTTTACCTCAAGTGACTTTCTGTTAGGTCACGGGGGTCACGCGTGCAGCGCTCTCAAAGAACCTTTAGGGGGAGCTCCCGCTAAAGTAAACTCCGGATGACCTCCCGTCCCGGCGAAGTCTGAGCTTCTGCCAAGGCTTTGGTCATTTGAAGTGCCTTTAATGCGTCCAACAATGGGAGCCGTTGACTGCGCCTTCAGCAAGCAGGGCTTTGCCAGCTTGGGAAGAGCGGAAGGATCCAAGGGCTGTTGTGCACATGCCTCGAGATATCGATTCAGCCTATAACCCCGCAGTAGCAATAAACAAAATGTTATTTTGAAGCAATAGTTTGAATATGGAAAGGAATACAGAATAAAAATACTTCCTTTGAGTAGCATAAGCAGAGTGTTGATGCTAATTTGATATTGGAAGCGTGAGGTGAAGTGTCACTTTTCAGTTTATTTCAGTGTAAGATTTGATCTTCTTTTTAAACCGGGTTTCGTTGAAAAATAGTTTCATCAGCAAGAGCCAGCGTTGCAGGCTGTGTAAAGTCCTTTTGATGTGGAGTTTTGTTGATTCTTTAAGCTGCATGGACAAGCCTTAAATGCGTTACTATCCTGGCCTTTTTAAAACCTTCAGAAAACGTTTTCTTGTGCTGTTTATATGAACAAAGAGCTGGAAAATGGTTTTCTGTCTAAATAATTTACGAATGGTTCTGTATATAATTTCTCCCAATGGCTAGATTATTAGATTTCTCCTAAGCACCTTGATTGAGACAGGGAGTGTTAATTGGTTATTGTAATGGTCATCATGACCATAATGGTGGTGGTTAATATAATTTTCTTTGATTAGTTTTATGCTAATCTTTGCTAATAAGAGCTATACTGGTCTCATGTATGCAGCTAACCAAGCAAGACAATCCAAAGCTTCAGTGGACAGGTCAATAAAATAATTTGTCTGCACGGCGTTATTTTTTGGTCCTGTAGACCCTCCATTTCTACAATGCCTGACATTGATGACGTTAATTGGTCAGCCATCTAGCTAGACAGCCAGATGACTAGACCTCTGCTGAATAAGATATAGGCTGCGTGACTGCGAGTGAACATAGCGTGTTGGTAGCCAGGCGTCCATCACATATGCTACAGAAGCGTGGCACAAACATGCATACATCAGTCCAAATATTGTACCCCTTGACATAACATGCCACCTTCCAGATTGACTATTGGCTTACAAAACTTCATTCACATGTTTTTCATATCTCATAAAAATATCCTCGCATGTTATACTCTTCTTGAAGTCCACAAAATATAATTTTTTGCCAGCTTGGATTTCTTTGAAACCCCTCCTAGAGAGATTGTTGTACCAACATGGCACTTAAACTGATTTGTTCTTTGGATGTCTTTTGTTGAAGATCACCGTAAGCCAATTAAAATCTAATGAAAGGCGTATGGAATCCATTACCTGATGATGAGTAGCTAGCTGAATTCGTAGGAGATGGCTTATGCCTATATTTTTTGTTACTTTTGCATCGTTCAGTCAAACAATGTCAACTTAAAATACAATCTTTTAAATAATTTTTTGTGCTCAGCCATTCGCCTGAGGCTCGCATGGTCTGTCAAATGAAATCATTTGTATATAAGATTTTACAAAGAATTGGTCACGATACGCTTCACAGTGTATCCTGTCCTAAACCCCCACAAAGCTAGCCAAAGGCGACAGTCATTGTCATTGTGTCATGGTTTATGATATCTGTGAAATGTTGATATAATGCTTGATGGAAATTGTATTGTACTGCCAAATTGGAAGGCTGGTTTTGTCAAGCACAACAGCATTTTATTTAGAACACAAAAATGAATAAGGCCATTTTTGGTACAAAGTACAGCCACAACTTAACACACAGATTGAACTGAATGCAGTGAATTATTCCTTAAATAGTACCATTGTCACTATTGATAACATTGACTCATATTTCAATATTTTTTGTTCTGTATTTTGTATGATTATTGTTTTTGCTGTAACTGGAGAAGGGGACAAGATTGTATCAGTTTTTGTGACTCCCGTCTGGTTTTTCAAACGTGTAAAGGCACTTGCCGTCAAAAGTCTATTACTGTTGAATCTCCAGTTTCTCATAATACTCTCAGCAGGATACCACAGCTGAAATGAATCCATACATATAAGCTGCGAAGCTTTTCTGCTGTTACACTGCTCAGGTTGCAGGAAAACCAGGGGATGAGCTCATTTCTAATGTAACATAATCACGTTTCAAAAATGCCATTTCATTTAAGTGGAAGGGTACAATTATCCTTTGGCACACCCCATTAGCCTCTTTGCGATAATGACTTGTGCCAAGCAGAAAGTGGGGCTTTTGAATAACTTACGCTCACAAGGGTTTATCTTCTGTCCTGAAGAGAGAGAACTACTATGTTATCGTTTTAGGGGCTCTTGCTTTTGCTATTGATGGCCGTATCATATTTCTCTCTCTCTCTCTCTCTCTCTCTCTCTCTCTCTCTCTCTCTCTCTCTCTCTCTCTCTCTCTCTCTCTCTCTCTCTCTCTCTCTCTCCCTCTCCCTCTCCCTCTCTCTCTCTCTCTCCCTCTCCCTCTCTCTCTCTCCCCCACAGACGCTGGTGGAATATGCTGGCCGTTGGAGGATCGAGCAGGAGCCTCTGCCTCTGGTTGAAGTGTACACAGTGGCCCTGCTTAGCTACGCACGTGCCGCACCCTCCCTCTCCCCGCAGTGTGAAAACGTATCCCTTGTACTTGAACGGCTAACCCTGTGAGTATTCTCTCTCTTTCCCCCCTCTATTTCCCCTCTATCTCCCCCTACGCTCTCATAACCCCCCTCAAGTCCCTGTACATGTTTCTGATTTTCAAAGTATTAACCAGTAAATGCGGTACGGAAGAAGTGGCCATTGCCGCACTTTGAGAAAGACGGACAACTTTAAACGTAATTACACGTTTGATGTTCAGACCACAAAATGTCATTCAATACATCTGTCCAATGTCTTGAATTTAGTGCAGTTTCGTTCAAGAGGAGAACCATACATATCAATGCACCTGAGATGGAGAGAATGTATAGAAGTAGAACATGCTCCTGATGTGCCCGTTGTTTTATATGGCATTGCTGCAGAGCACTGCTCCACAAACGCTGCATTAGATGGAAACTTTTCAACCATTATGGCAGGTATAAGAAGGGGAGAACAGTGCCATTAGGCATCATATAAATCCAGCCACAGGTAACATTAACATTCTGTGACATGAAATATGCAGGATAAATACATTAGTGAGTAAAGTTACGTTGTATCTGTAAACCAGTCAAACCACTATCTTTGAATGTATTGCACAACTGAGTTGGAATGTGCACATTCTAATGGGTGATATACAATTATCCTGCCATTCAACTTTTATATACACAACAACCATAAAATGCATTGTGTTTTTCGATACTCCAAAAGTCGATATGGTCTCCCCTGAATGTTTCCCTCTGAATGCTGAGAGGAAGCCTCTCCCCTCTCTATGTCACCACAGGTCAGTTAACTTGCCTAAACCCGGTGACTACATAAGTGGCAGTTGAAAGAGGTTTGAACTTTGAAATAGACATTTTTTTATTGCAGACTCGGGAGTGTGCGTCCCGCCCCTCTCCCTCCGCCTTGTGTCTCGTGAACCCAAGACAAATAATCTACCATTATATTGGCTAGATGCTGTCTTGAGTTCCTATCATTCTGGGCTTGCATAATTTGCATTCACCTTAAGCCTCAATGGTACGTTTGTATCCCAAGCCCTCGCCCGCCAAATAATATCGTCGATTCTAACTAAGGCCCATTTGATATCTAAGCCCTCTGTCTCAATGGTTATGTGTCTTGAGCCCCTTGGAAATGACTTTCTTTTCCGGCACAGTATAAGACTTCTACTCTCTGGGTCATCCTGGGCTAACACTGTCCCCAAATCCACATCTACCAGCACTAAAAACATATTATCAAAAGTACCAGCCAGGGCTTTACAAATAAGTGCTTTTTAGTTCTGTTAAAGCTTCTTCTGCTTCTGGGGTCTAGTGGAACCTCAAGGACCTTGTCTTCTTAGTGAGGCAAGTTAAGGTTGTTGTGGAGAAATTGGAAAGAGACCAGAAAACTAGAAAACATACTATGATAGCCAACACCTCTCTTTTTATATTGATTGGTTACCCTAGGCTACGGTTGCATTACATCAATCAAATCCTAAATTTGGACACAAGTAGGACTTTACAGACTAACAGCTTTATTATCCAGTCATTTTAAATCCTCTAGTTGAAGCCTGGGTAAATTCCATAACAAATGTACAATAGAAACTGAATCTGGATGGTTATTGGGTGGATATTGGACCCTCACTTTTACTAAAGAAGCCTTCAGTTGAAAATGTACTTATTAGAGTGACATAGTGTCATTGGCAACTTTTCCACAGTCAGGCACGCCAGGTTGAGTCTAAAGTTTGTCCAGAAAGCCTCAGGCCCATCGATTTACTTTTTATCAATTCATACAACTATCAGCAGCAGCAGGATCAATGATCCTCAGTCAATTGCCTACAGTTTGTGAGGAGCTGGGAAATCCTAAGATCCACACCCCTTTTTTCATTCCCTTCCCCCCACCCCAGTTCAATTCTCCTTTTACCAGGGACGTCACTAGGATTTAGAGACTGGAGGGGCTTAGCCCCTAGCAGTTTATCCAATGCGCGCGCACAGGCAGCGCGCGCCGAAATTTTTTCATCACATCTTTAAAGTGCTTCTTTAATTCATCATTTATTACAGTAGAGAGTATAGCAGAGCATCTATCAGTGCCTGTTTTCTGTCTCACCCTCTTTTCTTTACCTGCCTCCTAAGACCTCCTGCTTCCCTCTCCTGAGTCTTCAGGATGTCCTCCTTTTTAAAAATATAAATAAGCTAAACAAATTTGGTATGATTTAAGTCTACATATTGGGGTGAGTTCAAGGAAAATAGGTTAGAAAATGTATCCATCAATGCAAATGAAAATATATATAGGCTAGTTACATAAACTCACTCTTTCCAAATAAAGTTTAGGCCTATTTCTGCCTGCCACTGATATTTCTCTATTGTGTCTGAAGACAGTCTATACATTGAACAGAGGATATGGTGTGGCGCATCCCTTAATTAGTTTAGTCACTGGTACTTAGTTCAAGCCCTAATGAAATTTGACAACACAGAACAAATGTAGTCTGAATGTTTCTCAAATATTTATTCTGCCAAATAAGACAGTATGTGAAAAAAGTGGCAACAAAAAAAACAACAACAAAAAAGACACGAAGGCAGCAATAAACAAAACTATCCATTCAACTGGATCAACTATCCATTCTTATCCCTATATTTCCACTCAATGTCACTATGTAACTATGTATGTATTTCAATGGCTCACAGCTTAATGTTAACTTTGTGGGTGTAGCCTGTGACAACATGTAGCCTATGACTCCATTATACATTTGTGTGTAGGCCTATGCTGTATTAAATGTAGCCTATATTTAAAGGCAACGTCCATAATATTCATCCAAATTATGTCTATTTAATTTATAAGGCTGCAGCCAGCTAGTTAGAGGGGAATTCCTGTGTAAAATGGAATGCTTAGCATAGACTCTTTACAGGACTAGGAACTGGGCAGCAGGTGGTGTCCACTATACAAATAACAAACCCACTACTATTAATAATAAATCTCTCACTATGCATTCACTTTCACAAAACTACAACACATCTCACTCACATGTATTTATCATCATCTCTTACTAAACGTATAAAACGTCCTTATTAATCCCCTATTGTAATTTCACCCCTTATCAATCCTTGACCTTTCTTAAAAAAAACCCATCATTATTCCCTCCCGGACACATTTCATGACACAGGAGGAAGGGGGAGACTCAAACGCGCGCACACACACACAAACACCTTGGCGAAAGAGGAGACACAGAGGAACACTAGTGACAAGTCTCGGCGCGCAACACAAGAAACAGTCCTTTTTAATAAACTATCTTTACACTTACGAAGTTATCAATGCCTCTATTTATATGTAAGGGCCCTCATTGTACTACCAAAGAAGCGTCGGGCTACTAGGAGACTTGTTAAATGGATTTCTATTTAAGCCGACAGCAGCACTACTGACAGCTTTTTGGAAACATCGGCCAGAACTTTCGAACTCGTTACCATGCTAAGCATAAGCAAAACACATTTTACACCGGATTTCCCCATTAAGTTAGCCATAATTAATGAAATAATAAAGTAGTTTTGGCTGGTCGTTAGTTCATGGACACACGAAGACCACTTGTTGGAAGAACGTAAAAAAACTCGACCTGTATGCCTAGTAGATCTTGACTGACTTCGCAGGCTCCGTCAGCATCAGCTGCTCTGCCACTCACCGTGCTCTGCTTCTCCCTCACACTCGTCAGGTACCTTCGTATATCCATCTGTAAATCCTCTTCTTCTTTGGGGTTTAACGTCTTCTTCTTCTTCTTTGGGGTTTAACGCTGTAAATCCTCTTTTGTCAATTTCTCTCTTATTTCTTACGACGAGTGCCAAGTTGCCAACCCGACCCTTCAGAAAATGTAACGTTAACGTGACCCCTCACCCCTAGCCCCTCCCGCCAGCGCTCTCGGAAACAATATCCAAATTAAAGTATTAGTATTAGTATTTATTTCAACTCATAGTCTGGTTTATTATGTTAAGTGCAGGCATGTTACGATTTCCTTAACCAAAAAAAAAAAAAAAAATACAATATTTTTGTAGGGGGGGCTTTTGAACCTCTTGGGGGGGCTAAGCCCCCCCAAAATAGGCCTAACGACGTCCCTGCCTTTTACATTGATCCACCTGAATGAAAGACCAAGCATCCCATAATCCACATTCATTGATTTTTCTCTGAATGGCCCAAGAGCAGCAGAAGCTCCTTTGGTAGACCTGTGTGCGCGTGTTTTTTTTCTCTCTTCCTTTTAGACATTAGCTGTGATGTGTGACGGTCAAGACAGATTGTCGATGAATTCAAGGAGTCCTATCCGTGCACGCTAATGGAAAATACAAATTAATGTTCTGCTCTTTGCAGGCTCAGACAGCTGTTTAATGAAACCCACCATTGGCTTTTTGTTTTTGATCCTCCATGAGTGTTGGCCAGTTAACTGATTAGAAGCACTCAAAACATTATCGTGTTATATTTTTTGATAGTGAACATTATTTAAAGAACTAGAATACATTTCTGAAATTGTAGCAAAGCATATTTCTGAAATGTTTGTTGGCATGCTACTGCTTGCACTAATCAGTAGTTTACTTATATTGTGAATGCTCTGGGAAGGTTCTGATAGTGATGTCTTATTTGGATACAGGAGTTGTGTGGAGCTGCTGCTCTCGTTACCTGAGCATGTCCCAGTTGCATTGTGGGAAGAATTCCAGTCCTCTGTGCAGGTGGGTGTTCTATTCCTAAGATATGTGTGTGTGCCTGGACGTTTGTGTCAAAGTTCTGTGGCCCAAAACCGTATGAGGAAACAAAGTATATTTCATCACTAGTATGAGCATATTTCACAAGAATCTTGGTACCTTTTATACTTGTGTTTGTGTTTTCTTCAACCACAAGTTATTGTAAAGCTAGGTGTCAATTGGTAACACTTAATTTGTCCACTCAAAGAATTAAATGGTTTGCTCATGAGATTTTCTGTCAGGAAATAGATTTTTTGACATGGTGTGGGGAAATGTGGCATACATTCACAGGTGGATTGTTTTTTAAGGTGAATGATGCAAATTTTGCCGGCGAATCTTGTTTCAGCCTTGACTAAAGACTTGCACATGAGATCGATTTTTCTGTTGTTCAACCAATTTGTAGTCTCAACAGGCCATTTTTTGTCTCAGCGGGCTGGTGAAGCTAAATACGCCTGTAGAAAACCTTGATATTCTCACTGAAAGAGAGTATTAACGGCCTAGTTGAAAGTGCCTTTACTGACCACCTCTATTCTACACAGGTAGCCCATGGTTTGTTGCAGGAGAATGGGATCTCTCAGCTGAAAATGCTGTACGCTGTGGCACAGGAGAAAGGTGTATGGAGCCATGCCACGCTGCGTGGCATCTTCTCCAAGGAAACGCCTGAAACCGAAACGGGTGGGCATTCGTTTAAAAAAAAATTTCATTGATACATTTTTTTGGTGTCACACTTAGCTAAGTGATGTTGACCGAATTGGTATGGAAAAAAATAAATGTGTGGGAAAAATATTTGCTAAATATTAAAATTTAAATATGAAATATTTAAATATATTGTACTGCTCTGACTGATGTTCATGTTTCCGCCTTTTCAGTTAACGAGTTCCTGGCCCTGGAAGGACCTGTTCTCCTGGAAATGCGAACAAAGCACCTTATTAAAGAGAACCATCTTGAGAAGGCTGCCCTTTTGGCAAAGGCATGCTCGGAATATCCTGCATTTGAAGGGAAAGGCCACTTTAAACAGACTTACCTGGTCTGTCTGTGTGCAACGTTGGCTCAGGAGCCTCTGATGCAGGAGGTGGGTGTATCCACAAAGAGATTAATGCGTACTGGGCACTTCTAATGTTCTTTGAACTGTTAGTGGCTCAGTTCTGTCTTTTGTTGTTGAGCTAGGTATCAGACTATATTAAAGGATGAGTTTTTAAAGAGTAACTACACCCACTGTCTCGGCCTGTCTCCGCCTACTACGCAATTTTGAAAAATACTTTGTGGGGTGAGCGAGGGAGATGGGTGGAGGAGTTGTGTCCATCGCATAAATTAACGTACAAATTATTTTGTATAACTCAGATAAAACTTGACATTTCACATCAAATATGAATCAAGATTCAGCAACTGCATGGCCTGTTTCTCACCTCAAATATTTTCAGAAATATATTTTAGTGGACTATTTTGGTGCAATAAGAGAATTGAACAGGACGCCACGTTCCGGTTTAAAAACTTGGAGGCGAAACGAAAGTAACGTAGCGGGTCTAACCTATCAGGTGCCGGCTGTTTCCGTGTTGGGCGACAACAATTATCCATATGACATAGAGGTACCTCCAAAGAGGTACTCTGACATCACGATTGGGGCGGGGACAGTGTGGGGAGCAGAAAATTAATTTCAACCATTAGGGGCAGCACAAAGACACTTTTCTACCAGTTTCTTATATACAATATTATTTCAGAATTGTTTAAATAACGGAATGCATGAATAAGTTTCATTATAAGCTAGGCATATAAACACGTTTGCAGTGGGGAAAAAAGTGATCTAGAGTGTTGTTACCCTTTAAGAATCAGGGCTTGTATTCACAAAACATTTTATCTTACCACTAAGAGGTCTCCCAAATAGCAGTAAAAGTTTCTAACTAAGAGTTTCTTCTTAAAACCTATTCACAAAGCTGCTGAGACCAACTTTTACTAAGGAATGGGGAGAAATTTTAAGCTAAGAAAAAGGGCGGGGTTGACCTCGTTGCTATGGATGATGTCATGTTTCATGAACAAGCTTACTTACTATGCCCACAGTGATTGGCTGATAAGGGATGGGTCTCTGTCGGTGATTTCATCATAGAAATATTGTAGAAAGAGGTATCATGTTGCCATATTCAAATTTTTAAAAAGTATCCTATGTGGTTATTCACAATTAAGGTGTTTGTGTGACCAATATAATTTAAAAAGGAAATAAAAAATTTTGTGAGCTTAACTGTTGTAATTGAACTGAGGTCCCGGTTGTGGGTGGATGTAAGGCGTGAGGAGCCACGTCCTGCAGGGATAGCCACTGTCCCCCACCAAGTGACATCCAGCTGGGACATGATGCCTCTCAAACAGCAGCCTCAGGTCACTCTCTTGTAGGATCCGGGAGTCATGTGTTGCGCCTGGCCACTTGGCGAAAATGTCAAGAATATTGTAGTTGGCATCAAAAACCACCTGTGTGTTGATGCTATGGTTTTTTTTAATGTTGACAAATGCATGTTCATCTTGTGATGGTGCAATAATTCGGACATGTGTCCCATCTATACCACTACACAGGGTAGTCCAGCTATGGCCATGAAGTGGGCTTTGTTTCTTTGTAGTTGGCGAACATCAAGAGGAAACCGTATGAATTGTCGGACGATGTGGGGTCTGGAGAGGGCATTTATTGTTTGATGTAATATTCTAATGACAGATGACTGAGATATACCTAGTTCGTCTGCGCTGCATAGCTGCATTTTCTCTGGCCAAGTAGCGTAGAGTTGTCCTTGATCTCCGGTGTTATTGGGTTGTTTCTGTTTGGTGAAGTGACCGCATCCCTGACTAGCTCTACTATTATCATAATACCCTCGCGATTAAGGCGAAACCTTTTTAAAAGCTCAGTATTATTAAATGCTTCTAAAATGTTGACGTGATTCACGAGGCGGATTGCCAGAAGCAGCCATTTTCGGATTAGTGATTTAGGAGTCCTCTTGACCCAAACTTTTCACAGATTTAGGATCTGGTTTTAGCACTAAAACGCTTTGTGAAATACTCTTAGACCAAAAATGTAGGAGTCCTAAAATTAGGACTGACACGCCCATTATTTTTAAGAGTTTTTCCTAAATCAGCAAGTTGGGAGCTACTTTTAGCCTTAAGATGTTTTGTGAATACGGGCCCAGGACTATTGAATGTTGGTGTTTTATGGATGAGATGGCTCTAATATTTTGATTATTACATGATAATATATTATTCAGAAACAAGCTCAGACAGGCTTTTGTCAAAGTAGGTTTAAAAACATAAACTGTATTCATTTGCTGCAAACCGGTAGTTCCACTTTCAAAGTGTTCCCAAAAATTGTAATGTATTTGTCCACAAGGGGGCAGGCTAAACCACTAATACATATTTGGTAGTACCGTAGTACTTTTGAGAGTGAGGGATGTGATTGTCTGACTATTTATGTCAACAGTGTCTTGGCATTTATTCAATAAACATTTGTCCCTAACTTTGACCTACAAGTTAATTGAGTTTTTTCTTAACAAACTCAGTTTTAGTGATTTCTGAACTCAACAAACTGTTAATTGTTTGGCAAAGTTTAACTGAATCCCAGCCAACGTCTTTTGATATTGGTAGTGAAATTGCATTGAGGTTGTTTTGTACTTGTGTGGATCATGCTGTTCTAGTTGCTAGTGAAATTCAGCCTTTAGCCAGTATTGCTGGAAAGACAAGCCTATCCTGTCAATGTAACAGACATGCAAGGTCTGGTTACCACACTGACAAAGCTGTAGTCTGCGGTTAGCAGGGAGTCAAATATCAGGCAATCATTAAGATAACTGTGGCAGGGCTGAGCAAATTTGGAATGAAGTTTTAATTTGTCTGCGTGTCTCCTTATGGCATTGATTCCAACTGTGCTTTGAATCTTATTATTTTACTGTAAGCGCATACCTATCTTGCCACACCAATGCAGATCTCCAAAGTGGACTGTAGAGATGCTCTGGAAATGATCTGTAACCTGGAGTCAGACGGGGATGAGAAAGGGGCCCTCTGCTTGTGCTCTGCATTTCTAACGCGGCAGCTTCTCCAAGGAGACATGTACTGCGCCTGGTGAGTCAGCTCTCAAACACAAGTGCTCTGCACGCCGTGAGTCACTCTGTTTTCAAACGGTATGCCTTATTGTGACCGCTCCAGGATTAGCATCTGTCCATCTCTGCAAAGACTGGTTTTAATAGAGGCTTTTGGCCTCTAGCTCCAAAAGCAAATTTACCACAAATGCATCCGTTTGCCCACATTATTGCATGTCGTTCACTTTGATTGTCATAGTAATTCCCCAGGCTATAATCTTGAGTATTGTTAACGTGCAGTATCGCGCTGTTAGCCCTGATCAATGCTCACTGTGTTCCTTTCAACAGGGAGCTCACGCTGTTTTGGAGCAAGTTGCTGAAGCGGTTGGAGTCATCGGTGCAGGCCTTCCTGGACAGATGTCGACAAATGTCGTTGCTTTCTAAAACAGTCTACCACATCCTTTTCCTCATCAAGGTCATCCAGTCTGAGGTGAACCTCTATTTATCAGTGGCTGTCATTTCATCTGAAAGGATAATCCCACAATTGGGTGGATGAATATGTTGTTTGTCTTCACAAACAGTATATATGTTCATGAAAACAAATACATTGCTTCGTGTCTGTGTGTTGTAGCCATTGGAAGTCAATCTCCCACAAAGCTGCGAGTAAATAACTTTGATGTTCTCTGAAAAGTCTGACAGAGGATTGGTTATTAAAAATGCACTGTAGCAAAACAACTTTGCATGATGCATTTGTTCAATGGCATGTTTGACTTATCTGATCTTATCTATCTGTTATCTCTTTGCAGATGGAAGAGGTTGGACTGCCTGTGTGCATTGAGTTGTGCATAAGAGCACTGCAAATGGAATCGGACGACAGTGCAAACACCAAAGCCACCATTTGCAAAACCATCTTGTGCTTGTTGCCCTCTGATCTGGAAGTGAAACGAGCCTGTCAGCTAACCGAGTTCCTTCTGGAGCCCACAGTGGATTCGTACTATGCTGTGGAAACGCTCTATAACGAGCCTGACCAGAAGTTTGAAGAAGAGAGCCTCCCTGTACCCAATTCCCTGCGCTGTGAGCTTTTGCTGGTATTTAAGACACAGTGGCCATTTGACCCCGAGTTCTGGGACTGGAAGACCCTGAAGAGGCATTGCTTAGCTCTGATGGGGGAGGAGGCGTCCATTGTGTCATCCATTGATGAGCTCAATGACAGTGAGAACCCAGAGGGTGCTGAGGATGAGGAGCTGATCAAAGGACACGAGGTGTACAAAGACCAAGCCGAATCCTTCTGGGACACGACAAATGAGCTCAATGAAATGGAAGATGAGAAGAAGAAAAAGAGAGAGATCAAGAAACTAAGGGAAAAAGGGTTCATATCAGCCAGGTTTAGGAACTGGCAGGCCTACATGCAGTACTGTGTTTTATGTGATAAAGAGTTCCTTGGTCACAGGATTGTTCGGCATGCACAGACGCATGTCAAAGACGGGATCTACAGCTGTCCAATATGTGCAGAAACATTTGACTTGAAGGACGTGTTGGTACCACATGTGGCGTCGCATGTAAAGCTGTCCTGCAAAGAACGGCTCGCTGCCATGAAAACAAGTAAGAAGTTGGCAAATTCAAAAACTGCTATTCCTGACTCTGCTGCCGATAAAATTGTTGAAAGGCAGGACCGGAAGCCGAAGATGAAAGATGGACCTAATTCTGACATTTGTCTTGATCGTAACATTGGTGATAGTCCTGAGTCATTCACTGCTAAGAACGCCCTCTCTGCTCTCAAGGTAGAAAATGCAGATGAATACACATGCCCTGTCGTCAACTGTAGAAAGGGTTTCAAGTACTACAGGAACCTGATAGCCCATGTGAAGGCACACAGAAATAATGATGAGGCGACACGTTTTCTGGAAATGCAGAGCAAAAAGGTGGTTTGTCAGTATTGCCGTCGACAATTTGTTAGCGTCACCCACCTCAACGACCACCTGCAAGTCCACTGCGG
>CM040395.1:89291849-89569349 GCA_022702515.1 Ilyophis sp. 1 JC-2022
GCGACTAAATTCTGCTACTCAGGGACCCAAGCTGCAATCCCATGGATCCTGGTTGACTTCTTGGCAGTATAGGCCTGAAATGTAACATTTATCAATGAAATCAATGACAGCTGCAGTAGCACTAGAAGCAGCAGCGCTAAAAAACCTGACACTCACGTCCCTTTCTCGTCCTTGTCCTGACACACCTACAACAGACGAGGGGATGTAATAACGTGTTCTCAATGACAATGTTCATATGCACCGGGCCTGTTCTGTGTTGGCTTTGAACCATTCAAGATGTTTTTTTTTCTTCTTTAACGTTTGTGTTGTAGTGTTGTGAAATGCATCTAATTATCTCCTGTTGAGTTGCCTCCTCAATCCACACATTTGCTTGTGTAGAATGTGACTTTAAAATGGAAAGTCAAACTACTGAAGAAGTCAGAAAAGATCATTTTATGACTAGATTACTTTCATCATGTACATCTTTCAGGGGTAGTTATTTTTTTTGCCATACTATGACAAATTTTTGGTTCCAATGAAAGCACACGGAATGATTGCTTTTAAAATCTGCTTGTTAAAATCCAAGGTTTAATGTTACAGTATGTGAGACTGCATGAAAAGAGGAGTTTCTGGAAGACATCCGACCTATAAAATTTTTGTGAAATTTGCTGCCGTGAGCGGTAGTTTCCTGTGTTGATTCGTATACATTTCCAGAAACTTCTGCACACTCCCGGACCACGTCTGCGATAGGGGATTTCTGGACTCGGATATTAGGAGAAGTGGACGGTTATGTCTGGTCATTTATGGAAAGTTTCTGGACAAGAACACCTCCACGCACGAGATAAGACAATATGTCCGTTTTTGATGGCAAGCATCTTAAGATTTTTTAATGGAAACTATGGAACAAGCAGAAAGCTCCATTAGGCAGACAAATGGAGATGACAGAAATAATCAGGGACAGAAAATGGCAGGATGAGATTAGATGGGTGAGGCAGATGGCCTGCAGCGTGCGCCACCACACCTCACCTGTCAGAGCCAAGGTCCTTGATGTGCTGGGGTATAGGCCAGAGCAGGAGGCCATTGAATTTAGGTGTTATTGCTGAGGAAAAGTGGAGCATCATCATACATTTACCATTTATATATCCTCTGTGCACCTCGCGTTATACGAGCAGAGGGTCAGACACGAAGCCTGGATTACAACACAATGTTGGCCAATGCCCGCCTGACCTCACCGATCAGGGCTATCAGCCTGTATTCCTGGGAGAACTTGAAAAATGTCACACGTCAACCTGAAAGCTCTGAACTAGCCATGTCTGCAAATTCCCTGGAACTTGTAATTTTGTTTAGAGTACAAGATGCCCCAGGTGACACAGGACAGGGACAGACCGTGCTTTCCTCAATTCGCTCACACGTTCTTTGTGGAAAAAAATGAAAGGCAGCAGATCTTTCTTTTTTGCAATCCAAGGTAAAGAACAATGACAAAAAATTGGTTTACACTTTGTCCATCCTTAATGTACTGCAAGCAAAAGGTATAATGACCGCAGTTAGGCAGGGGGAACGGTACTAGAAGCCTTCTCCAATCTAGCTTCAACCCACTAAATGGTACAATTTCAAGTTAACATACCTGGCCTGACCATTTGCTCACATTTCACATTTGTATTCACATCTAGGTATAAGCTCTGCATGTTCGCATCAATTTTCAGAATAGCTGTTTCACTTCAATGATGAAAGTACAGGCTGTACAATATTCTGCAACAGTGATTACTTCAAAAGTATGCTGAAACGGTCCTCTCTGATTGGTTCATTGCTGAACAGTTTTCAATGGCCAAGCAGAATATTAGATGTAGAATCCACTGTGGACAATGCTCTTTCAGGACCAACTAAACACACACTGTTGCACACTGGGTGGATTTAGTGAGCTGAGTGTCCGTAGTAGCCTTTTAGTGGCCATTCCCCCATGCTGCTAATTCCACCAGCAGTTAGAGGCTTGCATTTACCAGTTGTTTATTTTCTGTTGAAACCACATGACCTTCACTATAGATGTTGCTGAATCTACACCAGGATCAATCTGGAATACCAAAAATAATTTTGCTTTAATGGACACAAGCTAGAATTACAAAACATGACTTACTTAGGAAACACCACTGTCCAGGCATAGTAGTGTACATAACATGTACATGCAGTATCTAGTACGATCCCATTCATGCAGCTGAATATTAACTGAACCAATTCATGTAACTTGTTCAATGGATCAATAGCGGTGGGCTCCACCAGGTAGTTGAATTTGTAACTTCTTGGTTAATAGCCTATTTTCTCCACTGAATCTCCACAATACCATTCTGTGAAACCCAGAACTTGTAAAAGCAAATACAGACTATACATAGTTACATTAGGCAGTCTAAGTGCAGCACCTTCATGCACACTAGTGACCCCTTGTCAAAACACCGTGATTCTATTGGCCTCATACTAAATAAATCATTCAGCACCCCATAATCTGCCCATGCAGACCCAGAGTCACCCCCATTTGACCTTTAACTCAGAAATGTATAATTTAAACGACTTAATAGGCCTCAGTTACAAATCCCTTACTCGTTTAAAGATTAAACATGTGTCTGGTACAAGTATATACTTTTAAAATATAATGAGGGACGGCATTTAAGGTAGTTTTTGGGTTCAAAAGGTGATCTTGCAATCCCTCTGACATGCACTGTGTATTTCACATTGATGGAAGCAGGAAAGCAAATATAAGTTGAAATGACATTACATTTCTATAGCCTCAAGATGAATAGTGTAAGAAAACATTCAGTAGTTTAAATAGAGATTTTAAAAAATGGTTGTGTTGGCTGGTGTATGCTTTTCAATCTTTTCTATTGCTATTGGGAATAGAGACATTGCAATAAAAATAACTCCTAAACCCTATGTACAGGTTATGTTAGCTTTTCAACTGAAAATAACATCTTCGCTCTAACTGACAATAAAGTTTTACACATCACAATCCAGTATTTTCTTTATTGATGTGATGTACTAACTGGAGTAGTCAATGTGTTTTAGAGAGACTGAACATGCCTGTGATGTAATGAATATATGGTGGGGCTTTGTGCGACTCTCGGCAGGGCCTACCGTGACTCCTTTGTGCGACTCAGGGTGGCGCTTTGTGTAACTCAGGGTGGCGCTTTGTGTAACTCAGGGCGGGGCTTAATAAATTAATCTATTTTACCATTACCAGGTTTTTTGGGCTTTATGTTGCGACTCTCCAGGGGTGGGCCGGCCCGTAACAGTTGTAAATACGTTTCTTGCGTAGCCTTGTTATAATAAGAATATGGTTTACCTTTCATAAACAGCCATACCAGCATATTACAGCTTGCGATAGTTGTTATTACATTGACATAACGTACACTGCAATCCCTGGCGAATCCCGCCCTCTGCAGGACCTCTTCATGGCCATTGACAACACCAAAGTGATTCCCGCCCAGACGGCCAGGAATCTTGGCCTGACTCTAGACAGCCAACTGTCTTACGCAGCCCACATTGCTGCCATAACGCAATCCTGCAGTTTCGCACTCTACAACATCCACCCAATCAGAGCCTTCCTCGGGAATGCTGCACAGCTGCAGACTTTCATCACTACTACTGCAACTCCCGACTGGACTACTGCAACTCCCAACTGGACTACTGCAACTCCCGACTGGACTACTGCAACTCCCGACTGGACTACTGCAACTCCCAACTGGACTACTGCAACTCCCGACTGGACTACTGCAACTCCCGACTGGACTACTGCAACTCCCGACTGGACTACTGCAACTCCCGACGGGACTACTGCAACTCCCGACTGGACTACTGCAACTCCCGACTGGACTACTGCAACTCCCTCCTGGCCGGGCTTCTGCAGCACTCTATCCAACCCCTTCAGCTCTCCCAGAATGCTCGAGCCCATCAACATCCCCAAATTTTCCCATGTCACCCCACTCCTGCGTACTGGCTTCCATGGCTGCCCACATCAAATTCAAAACTCTGGTGTTGGTGTACAAGACTTTTAAAAGAGCTGCACCCCCATACCTTCAGGCCTTGGTCTGACCCTACTCCCCCAACTTGTGCTCTACACTCTGCTACCAACAGGCGCCTAGTTCTCCCCTACCTGCGATGACCTGGTTAGCCTCAACTCTTCTCCGTACTGCCTCCCCCCCTCCCTCTCCCAAATGAAGGAACGATCTGTCCATCTCAGTCAGGGCAGCAGAGTCCCTCACTCCCTATCTTCTGGGGTAACCTGAAGACCCATCTATTTAGGAAACACCTTTCCTCTCCTTCTCCATCCTGATTCCCATTGCCCTCTTCCACATGTTCTAATATCTATCCTAGAAAAAACTATCTACCTTCCCTTCCACAAGTAAATTCTTGTGACAAAGATGTGTTATTGGGGGGGGGGGGGGGGGGGCTAGGTTGTTGCCTATCACAGCATGCGTTTGGTGAGAGGCGACTCCATTGCAGGGCACACACCATTCGCTCACACAACCTATAGGCAATGTAGAGTCTCCAATTAGTCTAATCTACATGTCTTTGGACGGTGTGAGGTAACTGGAACATCCAGAGGAAACCCACGCAGACACACAGAAAGGCCTCTGGTTTTCAAACACATGCACGACCTTCTCGGTGTGAGGCGACAGTGATATCCACTGTACCACTGTGCCGCACCGTGTTAGAATTTTCACTTAGAAAATGTGTGCAAATATTTATTGAACAAAATGTGTGGGTGTGAGAGGTACGGCCAATGGCCATATGATTTAAAATGGAATGAAACTACAGTAAGGTTGGATACTGGCTTCTAATGTAGCTTGGCAGATTTTTGAGAATTGTATACTAATATTATTTGCCAAGAAAAAACATCGTTCAGCTGCAAAAGCTGCAGAATTGCTGCACATAATAGACTACAGTAGCACGGTACCGACCAATGTGCTGCTTTATGATTTTAATTTTGATGTAGTCAGTTCTTTTTTATCACAGACATTTTTCGGCTTCATCCCAATAGGCTATACTTGAGGAAGCAGCCCTTTATTGCTAAATTATATCAATCATATAGTTTGCGTCAATATTGCGGTTATATTCCTGGCAGTCAAGTTGTATGCCTCTTGTGTCCAAGAACATACGTGTTTAATAACAGCTATGTAAGCTGATATATTTATATTAAACAAGAGTTAAGACAAGGGCTCACCAAATAATTCCAGTAACAGAGACACGGGCAACACGCCACCTCTAACACTGAATACATGCAAAAAGCTTATCGGTTAGGGTCAGCTTATTTCGAATTGAAAAAATTACGGGAGAAAAAACAAACAAACAAAACACACACACACATACACACACAGTATTTCACAACAGACAATTTATTAGGCTATACATAAGAAAAGCCAGAAAATACAAATAAATGAATTATAAATGCAATATTTCTAATGCATGTATTAAATATTTCTGCAACAGTTTTCCAAAGAGATTTTTACACGAAAAAAAGACATCAGGATACTACCAACAAAGGCGAAAATGTAGCCTGTACTCGAGTCAATACAGGAAAATGATTTAACAATGCAACAATGTATTGTAGAGCCACAGTAATTTTATAATGTAACTAACCGACGTTGCTACAAATTAGGCAGATCTATGTTTAGTTAGTAGCCTAGGCTATAGTTAAGGGTTTAATAAGTATACTTATCTACTTTAAATTTTTTTACCGTAGCTAATAGTCTCGTGAACACTGCAGATAGAATAGGAAAATATGTTCATAGTTCGACGTAATACATTCAACACGTTATAGGTTATAGATAGCGTCAGCGTTTTTTATGAGTTTGGAATTATCTATGAATAACAGGAATACAACTTAATGTTTGGTTAAGATACAGATGTGTTACTTACCTTTAGTGTACTTTAAAAAAATAATTTCAGTCTATAATCCATTTCGAATCTAGGCTATATGTCTCTTAAAAATGTTTCCCATTTATGACTTATGTAGCTAGCACGGAATATTATAAGCCATGTTCCGTGCCTTCTTGAAGCAATGGACTGAGCCGCTCATCAGGTGTTCGTTCACAGACCTGGCAGGCATCCCAGAATAATCCACGCCGCATCGAAAAGAAAGAGAGCCGCTCACCTGAGCATACTGTCCACGCTCTTATCGACTCACTGCAGAGTGAAACAGGCGGAATCAGTCAATAACCGTTTAGGGGGTTATTCTCTCTGGCGCTTCTTGCAGCGGTTTTCCACAATCAGAACGTCAAGGTTGTCTAATAATTCTGAGAGAAACCTAACACCAGGGGGCACTTTTTTGCCAAATTGAAGAGCCAACATTACATTTTCTTCTTGGTAATGGTCGCGGAGTGAGTAAAGGCAGGTGTCACATTTGGTCTAGTAGATTAGCTCGATTACTCTGCTGGATCTTTTTCACTCTATCTACAAACTAAACATACTACAACATTGTTGGTGCCAGACTTGGTGGTTCCAGCATCTCAGAAACAGCTGCCCTCCTGGGGTTTGGACGCACAACAGTCTCTAACCGAGAATGATGCGATAAGCAAAAAACTGTGCCAGTGAGCGACAGTTCTGTTGGCGAACACACCTTGTTAATGATCAAGGTCAGAAGACAACAGGCAGACTAGTTAAAGCTGACAGAAAAGCCACAAATGCTGAAATAACAGCCGTTTACATGTCTTGAAGCGGATAGGCTACAGTAGCAGATGACCACGGTTCCAGAACAGGAAGATGAGGCTACAGTGGGCACGTGATCACTAAAACTGAACAATTTAAGATTGGAAAAACGTCACCCGGTCTCACAAATCGCGATTTCTGCTGTGACATGCAGATGGTAGGGTCAGAATTTGGCATAAACAGCATAAATCCATGGATCCATCCTGCCTTGTTTCAACAGTGCAGGCTGCTGGTGGTGTAATGGTGTGGGGAATGTTTTCTTGGCACACATTAGGCCCCCTAATGCCAATTGAGCATCATTTGAATGCCACATGCCTAAGCACTGTTGCTGACCATGTGAATCCCTTTATAGCCACAGTCGGACCTTTTTCAAATGGATACTTCCAGCAGGGTAATGTGCCATGTCACAAAGCATGCATCATCTCAAGCTTGTTCCACAAACATAAAAGCACAGTCCTCAATCCAATAGAGCACTTTTGGGATGAGGTGGACAGGGAGGTTTGCAGCATGAGCAGGGAGGTTTCTTCTCATAAATGTTCTAGTGAGATGGAATGACTCTCTAACCTGGGGTTTGTAACATGCTTTACTCTCTTTCTCTTTCTCTTTCTCTCTTTCTCTCTCTCTCTCTCTCTCTCTCTCTCTCTCTCTCTCTCACACACACACACACATTTATACACACTCACAAGCATACACACGCACACACACACACACACACACACACACACACACACACACACACACACACACACACACACACAGAGTGAGGTCAAGTTTTCATTTTCAGTCTACTAGATGCACAGCCAAACATCCTGGGATAGATAAAATATAAAATAATTTATATATGTATAATATTACTTTGTATTTTAAGCAGTATATTGTTACATATGTGTCACATTTATACCGTGAATGATTTAAAAAAATAATAAATAGTTTTGAAACCTCTAAGAGTTTACTTTTAATTGAACAACTTCATGTAGTCAATGACGACAAACTCTTGCACATTGAGGGCATCCCGGCTTTGGAAAAAGGCTACAATTCAGCCAAATTTCCTCCTTTGAACAAAGTCCTGATTAATATGAACAAAGTCCCGATTAATATGAACAATAGCACAGATGGAAAGTCCAGGGGTCAGAAAGTAAAAATCCTGCCATGTTTTTCTTCCACCCACGAACTGACAGCTGATTTCACTAATTAGTTCTACTTCCTGGTTTATGAATTGTGCAAATTAGAGCAAAGCCAGGTGACTGGAACAAAATACTGGGGAGGACTTTTACTTTCTGAACCTGGACCTTCCACCTGTGAACAATCTTTCCAGACCTGGCTAACAACATTCCCAGACCTAACCCCCCCCCCCCCTTTATATGCAGATGTGGGGCTCAGGACAGGTTCCGAATACGAAAAATAAGGGCCAGACTCAGACACCTCACAGATGGTTAAGGACGCTGATGAGACACATTTGCCACAACACAGAGAAAAGTGAGAGGCTTGGCTCAGTATTCATTCATGTGGATGGTCCTGTCCTTAGTGAGCAGAATGTTATGGTTTCAAATCTGAGATAATCGAAAGAACTAATGGCAACTATGGCAAAGAGGCAACTGAACATCTGCTCTGTCACTTTATTCATGGACAGATAGAAATTAAACAAACCCTGCAAACAAATTTCAATGGATATTTCACGGAACTGTACAACGAACAATGGATTTGCACTGTCATTTGGACTGAGAAATATTCTGTTTTCTATATCTTCTCTTGCTTATGCATAGTTGTCCACAGGATGTTCAGATACTATTAAATGGACAAGATAACCGCAACATTTATGAATAGATTATTTTATCTATTGTAAACATGATGTTACAACCATATTCCTATATTTATTGTGAATTAGCTTTCACAAAATTGCAAAATGTGTATGCATTTATCATAATAATAATAATAATAATAACTATTATTATTAATATTAATATTGTACACTCAAAGCGCTTTACAATGATGAGGGGAAAACTCGTTTGAACCACCACCAATGTGTAGCACCCACCTGGGTGATGCAACGGCAGCCATTTGCAGCCAGAATGCTTACCACACATCAGCTGAGGTGGAGAGATAGAGAACAATTTTTAGCCAATTAAACTGGAGGATGATTAGGAGGCAGATTGAAAGTGCCAGGTTGGAAATTTAGCCAGTACACCGGGGAAACCCCTACTTTTTGCGATAAGTGTCATGGGATCTTTAATGAGCACAGTGAGTCAGGACCTCGGTTTAACATCTCATCCAAAAGAAAGCATCTCCTACAGCATAGTGTCCCCTTCACTGCACTGGGGCAATGGGGTTTTATTTGACCAGAAGGAAGATTGCCCCCTACTGGTCCACCAACACAACTTCCAGCAGCAACTTAGTTTTCCCAGGAGGTCTCCCATCCAAGTATTAATCAAGCCCACACCTGCTTGGCTTCAGCCATTCAGCAGAAGCAGAGTGCATGGTGGTATGACAGCTAAGACCTATAAAGCAGATAAATTGAGATATGCGGGTTAAATAAATATGGTTAGGTGAACAACCCTGATATAATCAGTTGGTTAATGCAACCATTTAAAGATGTATTATGAATACATGAATAAATATTGAGCATGTGCATGTAACTTGATCCCCATTTCTAGTGTATCTTGCCTTTTCCCGCCTTATTTCCCTGTTGTCACTGATTGCATTATTAGTTTCCATCTGTTTGCGCATGCGTGTGGTCATTTGTTCATTTAATTGACCTGTTTGACTGTATTCAGTTCCATGTCTACCTGTTCTTGGTTCTTGGTCATAGTTTCTGCCTGCTTGTAATCCAGCCAACTGGTTCCCTGTGTTTTGCTATCTCTAGTTGTAGTTGCCGTGTTTATTTGTCGCATTTCCCCCCGTGTTGTTGTTTTGTATTCTGCTAGTGAAGTCCTTATTATTTTGTGCTTACATTACCACATGGGTTTCTCGGCACTCAGGTTCTGTCTCAATATGTACATAGTGACACTCTATTATCATATTGGACCATATGCATGGACTATAATAAGGATGATTCCAGAAACAAGCTGAATGTAAAATTTTGAAATATGGCCAATTTAGAGTGGCTTAAATTTACACCATGTGATTATGTATGACAAGCAATAATTAAATGAGTTAAAAATACAAACCGTGAAACAGAACAGACATAAGAGTGGTGAAAATGCTCTTTAATTACAACTTTAACATCAAATGCCTATGACCCAAAACTAATCATTTAACTACCTTGTGTGTGTGTGTGTGTGTGTGTGTGTGCTGGCAGTTGAATGGCAGGGCTGTACTTGCCTGTCTCATAACTGATAACACAGTGGGAGAGGGTCAACCAAGGCTGCGCATGAGCCATTGTTTTGGGGGTTGATGTGGTCTGCTGTATAATAGCTATGTTCGGAGAATACTTCAGTGAGAACTGCGTATCTTGATGTTGCATTTGCCTGCCCTGTGAACCCCCTGCTTCTGACTGTGCACTCCCCCAGACTGCCCCGCTTATGATTATGAATTCAAATACAATAATAAGCTAGGTAGGCATACTGTGAAATTATTACATCTTGATTAATGGCTAAAAATAGTGTGATTTTTTTAAAGAAAGAGAAGGTACTGTGTTACAAGCTGGAACATGTTAAATCATTGGAGTAGGTGTCACCGCTACAGGATGTTGGGATGTTTACGCCTAGTGTTGTTATGGTTTGTGGGTTTTTATTTTTTTTCCCGTTGCGGTTCTCATCCTGGTTTCCCGATTGAGAATCTATCTGATTTTTTCCACGTTTGCTGTCCCTCATCATTGTTTTCACCTGTGCTTCTACCTGCGGAGTATTTAAGTTCCTCACTTCCGCTTCCCCGGTGCTTCCTTGTCATTCGACATTGCATTGAGCCAGGTATAGCCAGGTACTAGCGACCTTGTAATATTAAACACAGTTTATGTTCACGGGGGACTTGCTATTAGCTTATTTTCAGGTATAGGTTTTATTCTTCCTGATTAGCATTCTGTGCTATTTATTTCGTTCCTTGCTGTTCTCTCAGAAACAGTTTTTTTTTGTTGGTTTTGTTTTGGTTTTACATCTTTTCGACCATCCGAACTTCTGAGGGTGTTTTTTTATTTGCTAAGTTTCCTGTTTTGGCTTCAGTATTGAGCTCGGGAGATTTAGTTTGTGTTTCACTCATTATTCGAGTTCGCCCTATTTTCATGGGTTGATTTTCTTTGGCTGTTTAGCTACAAGGAATTATTTTCCTGTCTTTTCTTTCTGGAGAGTTTTTAGTTCATTCTCCCTTATTGGTCCTCACTTGCGTGAGTGACTTGTTCTGATTCCCCTACCTTCGCGTTTGATTATCCGCTACTGAAAACCGTCACAAGTGTATTTCTAAAACCTATAGAACCCCGAACTGTGATCGAAATTTTAACCCCCCCTCGAGCCAATGAAATGTCACCCCAATAAGAGAGCTTGCGCTGCGTATTGTGTTAAAAAAATGTGCAGTGTTAATTACATTTATGAGCCTACATATGACCCTAATCTGGCCAGAGTAGTCTTATATGTACACTGCTAACACTGGACATTTTTCTGTGAATTTACTGTGTTGGTCCTCCTCAGTATTGCTTGGTCAAGCAGAAAGCAATAAAAATGAGTCTACCTCTGACCACTGCATGAAAAGCTACATGTACGGGGCTTACACTACAGTGCACAAATCCAAAAATGGACTGTATCTGGCCATTTGCGGATGCATGTCTGCCATCGGAAATTGACATAACTTTGTAACAGAGGTGTTCTCGTCCAGAAACCTGCCATAAATTACCAGACATGGCCACTTCCGAGACCAGAAGTCCCAGAACACAGACGCAGGGAGTGTGCTGAAGTTTCTGTAAATATGCATCAACTCGGGGAACTACCGCTCGCGACCGACACACGGCAAATCCTCTTTTCATGCAGCGGAAAGCCATGCAGTCAGTTACGGACCCTTGCCCTTGGAGGTAGGGCCCTATCTCAGTTAATTTATTTTATTAGTGTAGATTTCCGTGTTTAAAATGTTTGTTGTATCTCAAAGCACACCACCCCTATGGAGAAGAAAGGGCTCTAAAGAGATCAGCATGAAAGCAAGCCAGGGTATAAGGAACAAAAAGAACACAAAAAGTCCAAAATAGACTGTAAGCCGTAGAGGACAAGAACGGACGGCAAATAGTGAACTAAATTAAAGGTATCTGCCAAACCAGGCACAGTAAAATGACTCATGATTGAGAATGGCTTGAGGCTGAATAACAACAGCATTGGTCTGTTTCCGCCAGCTTTGAACCTTGGGGAAGAAGTGTTGGTCTTCCTCCAAGCATAGCAGCCACGTCAAGCCCGAGTGACCTGAATGGGTTGAGCTTATTCTGATGAGAGAGTGAAGCGACTGGACAATAGTCTACCGTCGGGATATCACCCCCAATGTTTTACTCTTCATGCTGAGAGGCAATAGAGGTCGATTTAAAAAAATAAAAAATCAGCTTTTTCTACCAGCTTGGAATGCCCAATTTGTGTGTTCTCGCTCATCACTACAACCACCGTTAATTTGAGAAACTGTAAGGAGAGACGCTGCTGCTTCTTTTCACCCTGCAGTGCCCCAGTTGAGCATGTGCAGACATCGAGTCAGACGAGAATATTTCCTGTGCATTTTGAGCAGGCAGACTGTGTGCACCCTATTAGCCATAGGGGGCCTTTGGTATTTGATGGGACATGGACACAATCACTACAAAAATATCAAGCGTCATGTCCCGCTATTCATTTTCCTACAGGAGGTTTAGTAAAATGTGCTGTCGAGTGATATTGCCCACACAGCTTTAAAACTTGAAGCAGTTTGGTGAAAGCGCTTAATGAATCTCTGCCGGGAATGGGAATTGAAGATTTATGCCTTAAATAAGGCAGTGACAAGGTTTTTCTTTGCGCCAGTATTCTGTTCAATCGCTTATAGTCATGGGCCGGATCACAGCCCATTAATCACAGCAGTTACTAACCTGGCCCTGTGGCAGATTCCCTAAGAGATGAACATAGAAACAGGAAACATTCCTCAAGCACTGGAAAGGGGAGATGAGGGGATTTGTCAGCATCGATTTATGTTGTGTGGCACTGGATAATATAATGCAGCCTCCTTCCGTGGTGTAGAATATTGATTCAATGCGGCTACAGGCAGGAACAGCACAGGATGTAAATACCTTTTAAAAGAATTTGAAATAGACACATGGTGAGTTCATTCTTTTTGGGTGAAGAAAGCCCTCAAAGGAAGGGATAAAAGCACTCAGGTACATCTTATCCAATATTGCTTTGTCAAGCCAGAGCCCAAATATATTAAATTGTTAAGTAGGCCTGTTAAATTGTTTTCATGTTTGAAGCCATGTTACAATTTCTGTCACCAGGGCCGGAGTGGGGCTCATTTTCAGCCCGGGAGTTTCGTGTCTCAGAGCAACCCCCACTTTGAACCAGGGGGGGTGGGGGGGGGGGGGGTGGGGGGGGGCGGGGAGGGGAGTGTGTGAGGAGGAGAGAGAGGGGGCCGAGTGAGAACTCATGTGGCCCACACTGCAGAAAGTATATGATCTAAATACAATTATTGTGTTTACCGATCCTCGCCACCAGCCCAAAAACCAGCGAACCACCGGGATTCTTTCCGATTCTCCCGATTAGCCACTCCGGCATTGTCTGTCATTACCTAAATTGAATAGACACCCATTAATGAATATATGCCTTTTGGAACCTTATGTCTCAATTATAATTGTTTTTCTGTGAAATTGTTATTGTAAGAGCTTAAATGTCTTGATGGCAACTCTGAAGTATGGTAACCGAATCTAGCCAGTAGAGAAAATGATTGCTTTAGTTTCCAATTCAGTTTATAAAAGCACAGTTTGGAGGACCTCTCGGATCATATTTCTAAGTTAAATAATTTTAGCAAGATAAAAATTTCAATGTTTGCATACACTGCCTGGCCAAAAAAGAAGTTTCACACTAATGTTTCGTTGGACCGCCTTTGGCTTTGATTATGGCATGCATTCGTCGTGGCATTGTTTCGACAACCTTATGCAACGTCACAACATTTATTTCCATTCAGATTTGCATACATTTTTGGCTGAGATCTTGTATTGATGACGGGAGAGTGGAACCACTCCATAAAGTCTTCTCCAGCACATCTCAAAGACTTTCAATGGGGTCAAGGTCAGGACTCTGGTGGCCAATTCATGTGTGAAAATGATTCCTCATGCTCCCTGAACCACTCTTTCACAATTTGAGCCTGATGAATCTTGGCATTGTCGTCCTGGAATATGCCCATTGATGGGATAACCTGCTCATTCAGTACATTCAGGTACTCAGCTGACTTCATTTTATTGCTGCATAACGTTGCTCAGCCTAGACCTGACCAATTGAAGCAACCCCAGATCATAACACTGCCTCCAGAGGCTTGTACAGTGGGCACTATGCATGACGGGTGCAAAGGCGAGTGACCAGGGAGTGTATATTACCTGTGCTAATAATAGAGGATGGGATAGCCAATGATATCCTTCTGAATTGATGCTACCAGGAGTAGCCAGTCAAAATATTGCACAATAATTGGTAACCTGTGAATGGTGTGTTTCACTTGACAAGGATGTGTGTTTGTTTAAACAGACTCCAATAAACATTGCATTACTGGCATTTAGTAGCTGCTCTATTAGCATTTTTACATAGTATCCATTTCTACAGCTGGATATATACTGAAGCGATTCAGGTTAAGTACTTTGCTCAAGGGTACAACGGCAGTGTTCTACCTGGAAATTTAATCGACAACCTTTGAGTTACAAGCCCAGTGTCCTACCCAATGCACTAAAACTTAATACATATTAAATCATCAACATATCATATTAATTCCCCATTGTTCTGTTCTTGTCACCTCAGGGTACAAAATGCATAAATCTTTACAAGCAAATAATGTTTTTTTGGGTTGAGTTGATACCGGTGTATTGATTTCATTGTGTCCCCACGATTCTTCCAGGTGCAATATCTCTCATGGCTGCTGCCAGTCTTCTGCATGACGGACCGTTGGTGTCACTATCAAAGAAGGGAGAGGGAAGGGGAGGAGCAGCGAAACTGGCAGAAATACTTCTCATTCACAGTCCAGTGAGTCAAGCAACACCTCTGTTTTTTTACTCAGCTCTGGCAGGCTCAGCGCCTTAGGAACCGGCGGTTGAAGTGGGGCAGATGTTGAAGATGGGCAGCATCACCCTAGGCTAGTCTGACAGGTCACGTTGTGGACAGAGCAGTCGAGGCGGCGAGACTGTCATTAAAAAAATGCAGTGGGTCAGAGGCCTCACAGCTGATCAAATTAACTCATGGAGCAGATTCACCAATTTGTTCTTTCCCCTTTAGAGGACAGATTTTCTCGATGTGTTTAAAGTGGTTTATTTCAAAGGTTGTTGTCTGACTCACACAGAACAACAGTGATCCTTATGGCAAGAAACTGCAACTGAAAAATAAACATAAATTTCTAACCTTGTACAGTGATTGCAGAAACTAAATTAATCTAGATCTAGGAAATCATCGGGAAATGCAGGCACTCCAGAATGTTGCAGGGAAAGGTTAAAAGTATTTATCAGTTTCGTTGAGAACCCAATTTATGGTCATAATGTTGCTCTGTTCTGGGTGATCCTCATGGCCTTGGATCAAATCTGGACCATCTCAATGCCAAATGTGGCCGTTATAGCTTCGTAGGGTGACAGCCAGGAAATTAGCAATTGCGTCATCAGGGTATGGGAGGGTTCAGTCAATTAGGGATCTGCGTTCACCATTCTCTAGCGACCCCTGCTGCTCAATTGGGTGCCCTTGGACTGCATCCGAAAGCCGCATATGAAAGGTCTTCCTCTGACCCTGCTCTGTGTGAGCGTAGCTGTAGTCCATGGTGTGAAACAAGCAGCTGGCTTATGTTTCGGAGGAGAACTGTGGATGTCTACACTCTCCCCAATTGGCAGTGGGGTTCGCAGCATGAACGTGGATGCGGTTGCAGATGATTGGCAGTTCCAAATTGTGGTGTGAATTGGAGATGCTCAGCCCCATGTTGGGCACCAAATGCATATTTAAATATTTTAAAATCTATTCTATTGCCTCATAAATCAAACACGTTGGGAGCCTTTGGAAGTTGCTTTCAGTGCTTTTAAAAAGTATCTGAACCGTGGTTTTGAGAACAGGAGATTGTACACGTCCCAGATCTTCTAAGAAAAGCACAATAGTGATAAGTATTAGAGGTGCAGACAGTATAAAGTATGCACGAAAAAAGTCTTGCTTAGTTGGGTGCCTACCTTGTGCGTGGGTACGAGAAATCCTGCAACGCAGGATAACATTAGGAACCGGACCTCTGCTGCATGATCTTTAAGGAAACTTGGGGTTCGGGGTAATGGGGGTTCACTTGGGTTCTCCTTGTAACAGGCAAGACTTGCTGATCGGGCCAACTTATTTGTATTATAGCAGAGTAATATTTAAACAGGAAACCTGGGAGGCAGCTTGTGATTGAGGTAGTGTATAGATTACCAAAAGGTCTAGCAAATAGGTCAGCAGGCTCAAATGGTGTATATCCAAGAGTACTCAACAGCTATAAGAGATTGACAAGTATTTTTATACTATCTCTAGCAACTTGAGATATATTTGATCCTTAGAAACAAAGCAGCACACTAGTAATGTATTATACAGTGAATGGGATTATATTGATGCAAAAAACTTTGGGAAGTTAAACCCTGTTTAACTAGCATTTCAAGTAAATTCTTGGAATCCATCATTAAGGATAAATTATAATTATCTGTAAAATTGAAATGATATTGCAAGCAGGAGCCAACATAGTCACCAGGAAGATCGTGATGAACAAATTTCCTGGACCTCTTTGAGGTGCTAAGAAATGTTTAGATTCTAAATAGTTTTTTTATGTTTGGATTTTTCAAGAAGCATTTGGAAACATACAAATGAATGACTAATTATCACACTGAAAAAAAATAACTTAAAAGAGGAAATAGAAATCAAAAACTTAAAAAAATTTGTTGAAAAAAATGACTTGCTTAGAAAAACAAGGCACTTTGGCTGTAGGACTGCAGGCAATGACCTACTGCACCCACAAAAATGTCCTCCATTTAGAGACAGTAGTCAGTGCCTTTGTAAAAGGTCTAATAATGGCAACAAGAAATGCCCTGGCTGATTACTATTCAAGCTCAGATATTTGTACAGTAAGAGAAGCTGATGCTGTCCATGGTCCTGAAGGTTTCCTCAGCTTAGAGAGAGAGAGCGAGAGAGTGAGAGAGAGAGAGAGAGAGAGAGAGAGAGAGAGAGAGAGAGAGAGAGAGAGAGAGAGAGAGAGAGAGAGAGATAACAGTCAGAGAGGGTGGGGAATCGTACGAGGATATACAAAGTTCAACAAAACCTATGAAGAACACTACAATTAATCTTTTGTCAGGCTCTGCATGAGGAGGAAATTGGAAAGATGTTTAAATATTAAAAAGGGATTAATAAAGTGAATTACAGAGGCTATTTCAGGGATGTCGGTGGAAATTAGTTCAAAGTAATGCATGCACAGATACTACTCTATTGCCAAGAGCCAATAAAAACGATGTGCTACAAAATCTCTAACAATTGATGTGCATTCCTTTGAAATAAAGTGCTGCCAGTCTCATGACCATGTCCAAGGCTCTTACACTGCTGAATTGTCATGTCACAATTATCAGGAAGGCAACCATTATGATAGGTAATCAGCTGTCAGGCAGTTCTAATTTCAGATTGGCAACTGGACATATGATTTTTTAAAAATCTAATTCATTCAAATGAACAAAATGTACTGATATCAGTTTTTTTTTTAATGAACTATTTTAATACATTTTACATTTTACATTGTCCATAATTAGTAAATTCATGAATTCATATTTCATCACATGCATTTGCACATTCTTTTTTTATACATATCAAAGGCTGCTGGTTCTCTAATTCTGTAAGTGATATGAAATAAAGCTGAATTAAACATTTAAAAAATATTGCAAATGACACTTCACTATCATAGTTTGGTGTTATCTTTGATCGTATCTGTTTGCATCAATGGTTATTAAGCTTAGCGATCTAAAACATATTTATTTATCAAAGGAGACTCACAACGAATGCCTAATGTTTCTGTTCTGACCATACCCTACATGCAATGTATCCTATTTAGTTTTTCTGCCTTTGAAAATATTTTTTAAATACCTTTTTATTTCACTTTGACAAGCATTTTAAGCTGATTATTTAGACATTTAACTGAAGACATCCCTCGCCCGTTATATAATCACCTGCTTGTAGTATAAAGCACACTAATGCCTGAAAGATGGCATATGGTTAGATTGGTTTCACATTTTCCTCTGAAGTCGCTTTGCAGGGTTTATGAATCAATCATGGTGATTGTTTTCTGTTTTTCATCGAGGACTGCAGTTTCCCCTGGCTGATATGAAATAATTAAAACTTCACCACCAAAGGCTCACAATAAATGTCAACTGATGTACATTTCTCCTGGACAATAAGTAGCTTATTAATTTATTCACTTTTTAAATGCATTAAAGTTAATTTCATCTAAAGTTTGTCTACATTGCACAGCTTGCACATTAATTATACATGAAAATATACACCATGCAAGATCATTAAAAAATCTTGATTTACGCCTTTCATAATGATTTTAAAGAGCCGTTATAGTGTGTCAGAGAGAGAGAGAGAGAGAGAGAGAGAGAGAGAGAGAGAGAGAGAGAGAGAGAGAGAGAGACAGACATTTAAGAAACAATTAAGGCAACATTATTGCTCATATATCTGTCATGTGAATCAAGAACTATTGTGTTTTTCACTGTCAAGTCAGTCTGACAAAACAGTTTATTACATGCTATTTAGTTTTATTGTGATGGAGACAAAATATCAGTGAAACATAATTTAAAAACAATCCCTTGAATACTAAATGTATTGTCAATACCAGCAATAAATGCAACTTACCATCAAAATTTTATAAAGTGTTGATGATGCATTTTCCCAGTTAGGTAAACTTGCCCCAAACTGCTTCACTGAATCTATGAATGTCTGAATGGTCAATGTTCAAATGTAAACTATATTATTCGTCCCAGACAATCCCATCAAATAAGAAAATAAATAAGAATAATGAATGTATGTATTTGTTTATTTATATGCTATTAATGTTGGGTTTAGCTGTATTTTCATCGAAATATTTGTAAACCACCTATTCAGTCTTAGAAAAGGCCAGTTTGAAAATGCTAAATTCATGGGCCGAGAAACGCGTTCTGTTTTCAATCCACCAAACCAGTGAACACAAATGAGATGGTCGAGATGAGCCACTGTCTCGGCTCCTTTTAAAATTTGCCACAGCCTTCAGCTTATTTTCGTTTGTCTTCAGCGCGGCTGTTACTTTGAAGCTGTGGCAAGACGCAGCCCCTGAGTAAGAAGCCTGTCTCTCCCCCCATGCCTCTTCAACACACAGCTGACGTGCAACTCATTCATTATCTTCTAATTGGCTTGCTTTGAACTGAGATTTCGTCTGATCTTCGTGATTTCAGTTTATTTCGTTTTATTTAACCTATTTCGACTCCAAGAAATGACATAAACTAGGTGCGAAGGGGATATAGGTTCAGATAAGACAATTATAATGTCAAAAAGGAATGTCCTTGAAGCAACTCTGAAGAGGATTAAATTAAGTCTCTCTCTGTATTTGTTTGCTCTCACAGAATAAATACAAACCCCTGTTATACTGTAAATATTATACTGAAACCACTGCAGGCCAAGACTCTAATAAATACAAACCCCTGTTATACTGTAAATATTATACTGAAACCACTGCAGGCCAAGACTCTAATAAATACAAACCCCTGTTATACTGTAAATATTATACTGAAACCACTGCAGGCCAAGACTCTAATGAATAGGCAAAGAACTCTCCCACTATTCATCAATGTCAAAAACATGCCTTTATTTACTGGTTAATAAGCAGAGGTGGAAAATCCAGGTTCAGGAAGTAAAATACCTCCTCAATATTTTGTTCCAGTCACCTGGATTTGCTAATTAGCACAATTCTTCCAGCTGAGGTGAAATCAGCTGGCTGAGTTAATGGGTGGATGAAACACATGGCGGGACTTTTACTTTCTGACCCCTGGAGTATCCACCTCTGTTAATAGGATACCAAGAAGGCAACTTATTAAACGGTAAATACAGAAATATAAATAATCTGCAGCCATACTTTAAAGGCCGAAACATAGCTCGTCAGGTCAAAAGTATACGTGTTCAAATCGGGTTTGGTATTTTAGCAACATAACGCAAGCGATTATGTCCAACCGTCTCTGACAGGGAAAGTTTGATTGGTAATGCTTTCAATGCTTTATTGAGACATTTCTTTTTATCTTTGTATGATGAAAGCAGACGGCATTCAGCAGAATTATTCAAAGAAAATGGAAAAAAGACAGAATAGGAGAGGGAAAAAAAATATTTTGTAAAGATTATTTCAAGGATTACTTCAAGATTTAATTATCTACAGCTGCTAAAACGTTGCACTTGCATATATGAAGTTGTATTTAAGCCAATCCATGCTCTTTGTACAGTGTTGCTATGTGTATGCCAATCTTTATATGTATACAGTGATATAAACATATCGTAGGTGCTATATGCACTGTCTGAGAACAGACGAAACAACACTGACCTAACCTCCAATTGTCCGCTGGGTTAATCATTTCTTGAAATCAGTAATGTTTAGTACAACTTAATGTACTTAACACTGTCTATAAGTATAACTAACCTGGCTTTATTAAAAAGAATAATGTATTGGGCCCATCCGGTTGAGGCCCTGTTCTAGTGTGTGAATGGGCCTCATTGTCTGGTATAAAATCTTAGACACAGTCGTGGAAGTGCCAACTGTGGCCGGCAGTACCAGAGGGTGGCGCATAATTGGCAGTAGGGAGGAACTTCAGTCGGTGGGACGTTTGTGTCCACAACTTAACTGGTGTGCGCTTTGCAGTGGAAAAAGCAGAGGTTGAAAAACATTCGGAGGAGAGCGTGTGCCTATCTGTATGGCAACAATGACTGCGACCACACAAACTGACCATTCAAAATTTGAGAAAATTGAGAAAAAATGTCTAAAAAAAGACTTGTACACAAGAATGTATTACGCATTTATAATCATTTACTTCAATTGTAGCGTTTTATTTGAGAGAAAGTAAATGGAATAGTTATTTCTGCATTCAGCATTTGTCCTTTTTGACAGGTATTGTCCCAATATTGATGACATCAGTTTGTTCCTGATTTTATAGTGCACAATTTTCTGTCGTACTGAACACTTTACAAGCAAATTAATTTGAGTTCTACAGCACAAGAACATATAATAAATTATTCATTTGAAAACCAGCAGGCAAGAAATTGCTTTTAATTAGGATTTCCTTTCCTCATAGAGTATTGCAAGCAAATGGCTTTGTAATGTTTGGAGAAAAAAAAATGGTCGATTCATTTTGATATTAATTTTGCACAATTCATTGAACATGGTGAAAGACCAAAACTTGAAACTCTCATGACTGAATTACAGTGACTGTTATGACTGTACAATAATAATCCTTAATGCTCTGGTTGTGTTCGCGCCATGTTTCTATTGTTTGTGTTTTCCTGTCCTAAATTGGGCGGTCCAAACTGTTTATAAAGCAATCATAAAAAAATAATTATCACCTAATATTGTGTTACACCTTTTAACCTTAACTTTACTCGTCATTATCACACTTATACGTGTTACACTTATTTTTGTAATTTATGGTCTACAGACCTCATTATACCTAAAATTATTATATATTATTTTTTTGTAAAATAAGCATAATTTATGTATTATTTTGACTTTAGTAAAGACCAGCAGAAAACACATTGAGTGCTTATCACAGACTGGCATGTCTCAAGGTTAGCCAGTATACTTGTTTTGAAACCATTTCAAATTTTGTAATGCCATATAATGACAGCTGTTGTGCTTCTGGTCAAAACTGACTGATGTGATGTTATTGAGAAAGAATAGCCATGACATCAAAACTTATATCCAAATGAACATTTGTGACCCAGTGGGGGCTCGAGATTCATGTCTCGTACTCAACCATTTCACAGGAGAGTTGAAAATCACTATCTTCTCAAAATGGAGTTAATACCAGAATCCCATTCCTGAAATCTTCCATTAACTTAAATTTTTATATCCAAATTATCGCATGAATATGTGAAATTTTATTAAATATTCGTACAATTTGGTCCTCCAGTGTCTGACAGGTGTAAAAATGTTGAAAACGTGAGCGAGACCCACACATAATGATAGATTTTTTTGTCTTCGAGTCATCAGAATGCACACACGAGATGATTTGGCCAAGGCAGAGCCTCACGCACTTCATATTTACACTCACCATCAGTCTCAAACTCTCAGAACCTGATATCTCACAGAAACCAACGCGACTTTAGAGCAAAATAAACATTCCGCTTCCCAGTGAAATCTGCTCTCATTGGCTACTGTGGGTTTGAGTTTGAGATTACATTGGTGCATTCCTGCTCTACAGGATTTTGAGTCATAAATATCAAACATCTTTCGAAATCGCGGAAAACCTGAGCTGATAGGGAAGTCTGTAAACACCTCACACTACAGGATAATCTGGGCAGATAATCGGTTCAAAATGCCCTGATTATGCTGTAGTGTGCAGTCTCTGTGCACCATAGACTGGCATTAGACTCGCCATAATGTTGGAGTCCCAAACAAAACTTTTGTGTGTTCAAAGGTGTTTGTCATTGGTTTGACCTTACAGATGGAGAGCACACTTTATATGTTTGCAACAATTCTCGCCTCTCCTGTGAAATGCTCAAGCCTGTGTTGGGTCACATTTAATTTGTAAATTCAAAAATTCAGCCTCAAAAGAGATTATACTGTAGAATACCATGAATAGACTGCCTGAGTGTGTGTGTGTGTGTGTGTGTGTGTGTGTGTGTGTGTGTGTGTGTGTGTGTGTGTGCGTGCCTGTGTTTTGGTGGGTGCGTGGGTGTTTGTGTGTGGGTTTTTTCCATCTGCTGTATGAACTTAATATAGTCTCGCCCACTCACTCATTTATTTCCTACGGCTGGCCATATTTGACCGAAAAACCACAGCAGAATGAAAATCCTGAAATTTAATAAAAGTGGTGATCATTAATTTAATTTATTCAGATACCTAGGATGGAAACCTGATGGAAATTAGATGAAAGAAACCACATTTCTGATAAAAAAAAGTTTTAAATCGGTCAAATTTGACCAGAACACAACAGAGGGTTAACAAGATGCTAAGTAATTTGCAATTAATTATATGACAACAATATAATAGCAAAATACCTTAAAATAATCTAGATAGATGTGTCATTCTTGTAATACATTTAGATGTTATATTTTACAGTGATATTTTTTTTTTACAGATAAATAAACTGGCAGATGGTTAGGTGACTGGAGAGGTGGGAGAGGTGACAGGTGGGTTAGACAACACCGGATCGCCTACATTAAGGGCCATAAGATCTTTAATGACCACAGTATGCACCTTGGTTTAATGCCTCATTACTGAGTAAAAACCTCTATGGCACTCAAGGACCACGAATGCCTACCCACGTTTCATAATCAGATCGCTCCAAAAATCTAAAACCTGTGGCATTGTTTGAACATACTGACCTTTGACCCATAGTATGGAGACACATGTCATTAGTAGATGATGCCAGAGCATAATATTCTTGATTAAACCAAAGCAGTTTGAAAAGAAAATACCACAAACGTCTGCCTCCCGAATTGCATAGAATGTTTACCAATGATTTACACATAAAATGTAATTTTTTTATGGGATTTGTGAATGAACAGTATAGTTGTGCTATTTAGATTTTGTTCATTTTATTGCGGTGTTCATTGTAACTCAGCGCTTAATTAACCAATGAATACATTTGACGTTAAAGTGTTCATTGGTTAATTCAGCTTACCTGGGTTCTTAATATGTGGCCAATGTTGAGGTAAAAACAAAAGCAGCACCCCCGTAGGCTCTCCAGGATCAACAACGACTACCCATGACCTACATGCAGAACACTAGACAATACAATATTCAGAAATTCTATGGTACTGTCAGTTACTGCATTTAAATATTTGAACTTCATACCTCGCTCACTTATTTGTTTTGCCTCATGTCACAATATCATCATTGAGCGTCCCCCTCAGGTGTTCGCTGTGGGCTTTTATAGGGTCTTAAACACAGCATATGTTATGACCTCAGTGACCTCTGCCTCGTTGTGTTTCCCAGCGTGAGCTCGGAGGGGGAAAAAGCATGACGGCGCTCATTTTGTTTCAAGTTGTTGTACATCTCATTCCATGTGAAGAGGATATAGCTGTTATCACTGGGCTGTATCAGTGCTGGAGACCTGTATTGATGTTCTCAAAACCCTTGTGGATCACAGAGAGGCTTTGCTCTAGATGAAAATAAACTGTTTCTTGCTCTTGCTAGGAGCGTTTTTTTTCACCACCAAACGGCACTGTAGTTGTTGGGACTTAATTTGAAAAAACGACCAACATTGAAATGAAAAGACATTGAGTGAATTGCTTTTCACATGCCCTTACCTCTGGTTGGTGTCAGACATATTCTTTCTGTTCGTTGTGATACAATTAAGCTTCACCTGTTTCCATCTATAAATAAATACAATGGTGTTTGGACACTGAGATATTGAGACTTTATTTATATGTAGCGAGCGACAGCAAGACTACATTTCAACCAATGCGTGTCTCATCCAATGAGACACAAATTTGGTGAGATGTAATCTTGGGGGAGTGGGGGATGGTGTAAGGGGATATTAAAACCTTATTAATATGCAGTAAGCAAGAGAAAGACTGCAATCTCAATGATGATTCCTTTTTGTTTTATTAGGTTTCCAAGTTCAGAATGTCTGTTTTTGGCATTGTTTTGGAATAGGCTTGTCAGATTCTATTGAAAATGATGATGTGCTCATTGTGCGAGTTACAGTAAAAACCTTTTAGAGGGCCCTTGGTCTTTCATTTCCTTTATAGAAGAAAGGATGTGAGCCTCTAAGAGAAAAATTGCTATTAATCTTTAGAAAGTGCCCTACCAGCATGAAATAACAGTTGAGAAGAAGCCATGCAATGTAGTGTATTTTGCACATACAAAATTTTGGATACTTGACACTAATCTTTCAGCCTAAATTCATAAATAGCAGGACCTAGAAATGTATCACGCTCCCCAGGTAATGGTACAATAAAATTTAGAACAAATAGCTACAATCTCATTGTGCAGGGTGGCTATGACCTCTTTATTTAGCCACTATAGCTTTGGACACTGTTCAGTATCATAGGCCAAGAAGTGCAGGCAATTGATATTCTCTGTGCTTATTGCGCATCTTAATTGAAGGTCTTTCTGAATAGGAAATAATTAGCAGCTATTGATGGTCTTTTTGAATGGAAAATTAGCAGCTGTGTCATTCTCCATATCAATTAATTATGTAAGTCCCCTTTTTTTGAATAGCAGATTTATAATTGGCTGGCTGCATATTTTAGCTGTCATGTTCACTGACAAAAACTGTTCAGGAAGATTCCGTACAAAGCGAATATACTATTTTTTTCGGTTGCGATTCGGGGGGAAGAAATCAATGTGAGTTTTTCGGTTTGAAATTGGCAAGCAGACAAACCTTAAGCTCCGAGAACCGGTTGAATAACGGCCTTCTCACAAAAGGGCTCTTTAAATCGAAATACCCAATTCCCTGCTTGGAACAAAAAAATTTAAACACAGCTTGAGTCAATTGGTCATTCTGCACTCTGCTCAGCAGTGCCTGCTATTTAGCACCATATGCAATTTGCACACCTCAGCAGGTGCCTTTTGATGCAAGAGTGGATAAGGGTGAGTATATGGAAAGATGATAATCCTACCAGTGAACAGCAGTCGGTGAAATTGCTTATTTTTTTCACAGGATGACAGTGTAGTCACATATCTGATTGCTCTTTTTTACAAGCTGAGTGGATTTAAAATATGGTCAATAATATGCTTTTTTATTGCTAATCTAATCACTGCTCCCTAACAATACTGCCTCCCTATAATACCTCTCTCAAATATTAGATCGTTTTCATTATCTAATAATTGGTCATTTGGTACATTAGGTGTTATTATCATACCACCGCTATAATGTCACACTTATTTGACTGCTGCCATTGCCCTTGGTGTCTATTATAAATAACATGATGGGCTATATTATTATGAAGAGTGTTTTATTTTCTCCCTATGACAGCAAATTTTCAAATTGGCAGTAAAGTCGTGACTCGCTGAGCCATTCATCATGGCGCCATTATAGACAGGAAACTGACCTCACGCCACGTGCCTCAATAACACGGGACTCCCTGCGCAGTGAAAGGGGAAATCCACACGCAGCGAGGGCGTTTATGCGCCTCGTTATCACCCGACAGCTCCTGGCCCGTGAATAACAGTGCACACTGTCACCCTCCTGTGCATTTCGCACCCCCTCCTCCCGAGTCAAAAAACAGTGCGCCGCTGCGCCTCCGCGGACAAGCCAAAATCCCACTGATTGCCGGCATCCTCCCAAGGGACTCCGAAAAGAGGCTGACAGCTTTCTAAATATAAACAGCCCCACGAGACAAACGCAGGACCAAATAGCAGAGGGGGAGATGTTGAGCTTCCAAAAAATCCGTAGAATACTTAAAGCGCAATGTCTAAACATTTTCTATGTGAGTAAAGGCGTTTATGAAAGCGAACGTGAAATATGGGGACCAGAATTACAATACAATTATTATATGCATTGATATTATATAGTAAACAAGAATCCAGTCACAAGACTTGTGTTATTTCACTCTGCTCTCTAGGAACACCAGTATGATGCAGCTTTGGATGATATAGCAATGAATGTTCTAATGTTCTACTGAATTCAGGGCCATAACCAGGCCAGAATCTTTACTGAGGTCCTCAGTTTTCATGGATTACCATGAAAACTGAACGTCAAGCAGAGTTTAGTATCGCACGCTTAGTGTGTATCAAAGAGTTCTTTTACAGTTAATGTTCAAATCAATTTTCAGTTAGAGTAATGTTATGTCGTAATACATCTTGGATGTTGCCGTTAAGTCGAAAATTGACAGTTTTTTCATGAAAAAACAACGCAAGTATATTGATCATGACATTTAATTCCAATTTTTCGATTTGAGAGATGTCTTTGCTGATTCAAAAAAATAAAAATAAAAAACCTACAAAAATCTGGCATGTCCTGAATGTTAATTAAACACATCCATCACTTGCATGAATTTATCCTCAATACAGAATGTACAGGTATCTCTAGCCACCCACAATAACAAGAATGATGCTAACTTTGATTTCAAGTTCCGCTCTTTTTTTTACTGTGAGCATGTAAACAAAACAAGCAAATAAGATTAGCATCAGGCACCCCCGGGGGAATGCGAATAGATGTAGGCAACACCTGTAGTAGAGCGAGCTAGCTAGCTACCTCATTAAAGAACACTTGGCAACCTAACTAACTATCCAAAATGTAGGCATCCACATCGCTGCCATCATGTTAATCATACACTTCATGTTACTAATGCATGAACAAAGAGCCATTTTATTTATTTATTTTATTTCATGAACCTTTTTAACCAGGTTAGTCCCATTGAGATTAAAATTTATTTTCCAAGAGAGACCTGGCCAAGAAGGGCAGCAGTACAAATATTGTCAGGTGCAACAATAAAAGTCACATCCCAACAACACTCAAGCAAAAAAATGCTATGTAACAAAAATGCAAAAGGAGAAATACAATCAAACGAACGCTTTAAAACAGTTACACTTATCAATAGACCCTGATAGCATGGATTTTACAATCGCTTTAAATTCATTAAGAGTAACCAGGTCCTGAAGTTTAAACCATGCTCTCTGACTCATTCTAAATATTCTAGCTAACATTAGTATTGTATGACACAGCTAGCGGATGGTTTGTTAGCCAGTTCATAAACTCCACATGTAAAGCTAGCATGCTAGCCAGTTTATTAAGTGGTTAGAGCAATAGTGAATAAAGAATAACATATGTAACCGAATGTTTTTAATGCTAGTTCGAACATGCAATGCACTGGTCAATATCTGGCTTGCCACCACTATGTGTTTTACATTTTTGGCAACTTTTACCACAGTTAAGAAATGAAATCCATAATGCGCAAAAAACGCCACTTATTAACGAACTGCCACTAGATATTTGTGCTATGTGCTATGACCGTGGATAAAGACATGACCTTGTTATTGTCTATGCTATCTTATGGCCATGACTGTCGTTTGAGCACTGTGAGGTCTGCTCTGGTGCAGATGATATCAGTTTGTGATGAGGCTGTCATACTGCCACCACCAGCCTTCCACATGTGCCCTCAAGTAATTCACTTGGTTTTTCATTGTGAATTTGTGCACAGAAGCTGCAATGCATATTATATCCATTTGCTTTAACCGAAAATAATCTACACACTTCAGAACATGTACTGTCCGGACAGAAAGTCAAAGTTTTGCAAGGTATTACTACAGTAATCAAAGCTCTTGGTTCTTTGTGTGGTAAAAGGTTGACAGGGTGGACCAGAAATACCTGAAATACAGCAAGGCGGCTCTTTAGAAAAAAATCGGCGTGTCTGGCCTAAATGGTGACCTAAAACCAGTCCTGAGTTGAAATGGTTGTTTTCTTCTGAAAATTTACATACAAAAATGTTTCTTAAAAATGGAATCAGTAGTACATTTTGTTATTTTAAATAGAATCCGATTATCAATGTCAAATGTGACTCCTCACATTTTTGGATTTATTGGAAAACTGGACTGAAAACTTTGGTCTTTTCCACACACAGGAGATAAAACTTGGGGTGTTTTTAAAAAACAAATTATGTTATCGTCAATGCTACGATGGCCATTATCACAAATTCAAAATAAAATGCTACTTTCTTCGTGTACATTAACAAGGGTTCACACATAAATCAAATACATGTGTCAGTTATGATTTTCCTAAGCAATCTGAAGAGATGACACAGTGAGTGTCACGAAATTATGGTTTGATTTCAGATGACATGCAGAATCAACACAAATTACACCCTTTTCACGTTTGAGCATAGCTGCCTCATAAGCTGACCAGGAGCAAATTACAAGTTTGACGTTTTTATGTTTTATGACAGTGAAAGCAGATATGTGTTTTAAAAATCAATTTTCTCCCAATGTATACGTCCATTACCTGTTGTCATCTAAAATGTGGCAACCTACCAGTATTTAAAATAGGCAATTCAGTGATAACTGTACCCAGCCATTGAAAGAACCCACAGAAATAAGATGAATGACAGACTGATGGTTAATGAATTGAAATTGACTCACTATGTCTTTAACTTCTGAATGTCTTTCAGTAATTTTCTCAGAGAGGTTCTTGAGAATGATAGCTTGGCTGTTTGATGTGTATGGAAATGGGAAATTGGATTTGTTTACAACCTCTCATCAGGATACAGATTTTCTGCAGGCAAAAAAAGTACAAATGAGTGATGTAGCGCGTCATGTGGAAATGTTGGCTTGCAAATGTTGTCTGCTTAGCAAACCCATTTGGAAATTGAATATACAATAAATATACATGGAAAAAAATATATATTACCAATATATTTCAAGGCTTGCATATTGGCAAAATATTTGCAAATATACTAATAATTTTCATGTATATTGCAATGTATTATTTTGGAAATGCATTCCTGTGACATATGTTTACAATCACATCCACATATTCCATGTACAAATACACATATTTACAATATATTTCAGGTTATTCCGTTTCAGCGAGGGACTGCACAACATTGAGGTGAATGCTCCACTGCGGGGGTCTCCCTTCAGGCGTTCAGTCTAAATACATGTTTTAGAACCACTTCCTGATTATCGCTAATATTTTTAACAGAAATATGTACTTTAATAAAAATCTTTTGAAGCAATTAGCTATGCTTTGATTGTCCAGTTTTGTATTACAATATTTTCAGACCTAATACATGCTTTTCCCCCTAATTTGAAATCACAACAGTTGAGTCACACTGTACCAAAGCTCTTAAAATGGTGCCCACTTCCTCCCTGCTTGATACTCAGAATTAAAAAAGATGGATTGGTGGTAATGGCACTGTTATAGACTGGCGCCCTGTCCAGTGGGTGCACTTGTACATCAAGCTGCTCCACACTGTAGTAATTGCCATATAATCAGCTTCCACTCAGTGAGCTCTCCAGGTTGAGACATGGCTTCTATGATCACGAGGGGGGTTCTATTTGAACCATAAAGAGCAGGCTCAGTTTCATACCAGTAGATAGTAGAAAAGGTGAAACAAGGTCAAAATAGAAAAAAATCTACCGGATGATTAAATGACTCTCTCTCTGTTTGTCTATCTATTTATGTCTCTCTCTTTTTCTTTCTCCCTCTCTCTCTAACAGGTTTTAAAATAAACCAAGCTTTTGTTGCTGTTTATAATTAATATGTAAACTAAAACAATATGTTTAGTATGCCTTCAAAAAGAATTGGTACTTTTTAGCTTCACTGTTGCCTCATTAAAAACCACATAAGGGCTCTGATTCACCAAGCTGTTGTCCTGGGGCACTGTGTAACATCAGGGGTCCCAGCATTGGGAATTGTGAGACAACATAAATTTTCATGCTGAGCTGCGAAACTCAGATGGGAGGTCTGTCTGTAGAGCAGGCTTCACAGAGCACAAAGACGTGTATGTTTAACCGACACCAGTGTCTCCTGCTAACAGTATATCCTGCTGGATAGGCAGAATGGACCCCAAGAGTGATTCTGATGGTAGGTCCAGTAGGAGACATTCAATTGTGTGAATGAAGAAAGATTATTCTGTGGCTAGCTACTCCCACCTGCCTTCCCGTAGGGAGGAAGCTCGGACGCTTCTAGAATTCATAAAATCCTAAGCAAAGCACAAGCAGAATTACAATGTGACAATGTTAAATGTTGCAATTATGCTTCACAAACTTCTGTACCATATCTACGTCATACCTGTACCAGTTTGTATCGTAGCATTGCTATTGTTTCCATTTTAATAGCAGTTTTTAAAATGTTATTAAATCCAACCATGTGCCCTCTGGGCCCGGCAGAACAAAATGCCCTTCAGTCCTGAAAAACCAGTGGGCGGAACGTTTGTATTGATTTCTTTCCCTCAGCAACAGTTACGTATGGCAGTCTCAAATGCCTATACAAGCTTTGCTGTGTTGAGCAAAGTGCAACAACCAATTGAAAATCTGAAACAGGCAGGGACTGAAAGTGCAGAGAGGACTATATGGAAAGGAGTGAGATAAATAATCATTCTGCTTTGTTTTTGGAAGAAACATATTATCGCGGGCGCATTTGAGCCTAGGACGACTGAAGATAGTTACCCACCTGGTCCAATATTTTTGCCGTCGATTTCGACACACTGCCTACACGGCCTCTTATTGTGAATTATAACAGAGGACGGCAGACTTTGACATCAATGTGGGCATATTCAGAATCTCCAGCCCATTCTGTTTATGAATGCACTCATTTATAAAAACTTTGCGCAGGTTACACTAAAAGGTTATATGCACCCAAAAGTAGAAACCTACGTATGCTCAAATGTATCTTGATTTATAAAACTGTCTGTTCAACTGTCTGCAACTCTCTGTTCACAAACCTACCAGCCTATGCCATCCTGCCTCTTCAACTGGTCCAGAACGCAGCTGCCCGGCTTGTGTTCAACATCCCAAAATGTTCACGTCACCCCCCTGTTGAGGTCTCTCCACTGGCTGCCAGTTGCAGCCAGGATCAGGTTCAAAGTTCTGACCCTGGCCTACACTGCAGCCAATAGGACAGGCCCCGCCTACCTGCAGGACTTGATCCAGAACTATGTTCCTGCTCGACCACTTCGCTCGTCTACAGCAGGGCGACTAACACTTCCGCCCCTTCGTGTCAATGGCGCTCGATCATCCCGACTGTGGAGCTTTTCCACCCTAGCTCCCCAGTGGTGGAACGAACTTCCCATTCCCCTACGTTCTATGCCAACCCTGCCTGCTTTCCGTCGTGGCCTGAAAACACCTTTTCAGACTCTACCTGGACTGATACACTTATCTAGGACCTCTCATGGTACTTGTTTCTTGTTTAACTGTGTGTTGAAGTTTATAATATTTAGAATAGAATTGTAGTAGAGCTGATTGACCCAGTTTACTGTGAACTGCATTCAATGTTCATTACTAGGGATAGCTGCTACTTTATGGGAAGGATGTGCTTTTTCTTATCTGTTCTGTAGTTACTTTGATGACGTTTTCTGTATGCACTTACTGTATATCACTTTGGATAAAAGCATCTGCTAAATGACTGTAATGTAAATGTAATGTATTGTTTTTCAGACAGTTTGGATACTCAAATATGGATTAAATATGGACTAACACCCAAAAAACTGAAACTACTTAGGCCTGGATTTTCCTTTGACAAGGGATGTGATTATTAGAAGGCTGTGTACTTTGATATGAAGTGAAAGGAATTGAGTGAAACGGCTCTGTAGGACATTTATCTGTATTTCATTATTTTTCCATCAGAGTCACCAATTCCCACAGTCTCCAAAATGAACGTACACATGGGTCATAGTTTGCGTAAATGCGCGCATGTTTTGACGTCGAGTTTGTTTTTATAAATCCCAAATCCGCGTGGGAAAGTGGCGAACACATCTTTTTGCGCACACGCGCTGTTTAGGCTCCAGGTGGGGTTCATCGGCAGTTGTCTCAATGTGTATGACTTATTTATGTGTGGATTTAAAAACAATCTGGGAGAGTCACATTATTTCTCGAGATGCTAAATCTCCAACTGAGCAGAGCCACGCTCGTTTCCTTGTGTTCTTTTCAGCGGTGACGGGAATGTGTTTGTATAACACGCTGAGTCAATAGCACAGGGTGTCTGACGAGAACAAAAGCTGTTATCGTTGACATCGACTTTGTCATTTTTTTGTTCACCATTGTCATTGACTGCTCCCCTGGGAACATGCAGATTAAGATTTATTTCTTGGTGATGTTGGTAGAAACCACAATATGAATGTGCTGCGAGCAGGTTTGTGCACCGATTACATTTTTTTTTGGTCACCAACTGTGGTACATACGTAGGCCTACAGGCAGCGTTTTGATTCCAAGCTTCTCCAAAAAACGTGAACTCTTCATGCTCATAAGTCTGTTAATATGAAATTGTCATTACACCTTTGAGAATGTTATGCTTAACCTTTGCCTTTGAAAAGTGAATGCCACTGAAAATAGTATTTTATTTTTATGTACAGTATGTATTTCATATTTAATATGGGTTGCTTTGTTTTTTATGGTTTGTACCACCACCATGTTGATTAGTAATTTATTGAAGGTATTTTTGATTGTGTAACAATGTATATTTTAATGCTTTGTCCAGAATGTTTTAACATTTTAATTTTGGCAAACGTGCAGCAGCAGTGGCAGTGGCAGTGTATCTATATCAGTGTCTGTAGAGCTGCTTCTTCTCAACATTAATTTAAGGAAGTCATCCCAGCACAGATGAATGAGATTTTTAATTAATGAGATTTAACTGCATCTATCTACTCATATCTGTTCAATGGCGACGCTAGTTTTTTCTCCTTTAGTCGTACTCAATACGGATGATGCGATATTTATATCCCATTACATTTTTATTAAAAATGATTGTCAAGGGCATACAGTATGTCAGGATACAAAGGTTCAATATCTTAACTTTTTGTTTCCAATCTTTTCCGGTGCTTGAAATCATCTGGATACATTCCCAGGGACACGCCGTCGTTTAATTAGGTTCATTTGATTCTCTTTTCATTACTTAAATTTTCAGTTCATTCGTTTTAAGATTTCCTATTTAATTGCAAAAAAATGTAATGTAGTGTGTCTCAGGCCATTGAATTATACGCTGGGTGCAAAATGTGTTGTTTTTTGTGTTATCAAACATTTTGGTGAGGCATTTAATGTGACTAATAGACAATGGAAGAAACACAAGCAGGCCTAAAGGAAACGCATGCAGGCATACGGTGATGTTAATTACATTTCTTCAAGCCCTTTGGCCCCTTCACAACACAACTACATGTATGTGTTATCAAATTGTTACATTGATATATATATATAGCCTCTTTCTTGCTCTGAGAGCCATTAACATTCCGTGGTTTTGTTTTGTTGGAATGAGATCTTCCAGTGTGATCATAATTTAAACATTTAATCAAAATGCAATGGAATTCATAAAATATTATAACATAAGGTCATCTCTTTGCACAATTTATTCAGCGCAAAAAACTCCGGCGAATTTGTTCAGATGTATCCTTAGACGTAAGAATAGCCTACAGTCTCAGTAGAGGTATACTTTTAAAAGATTTCCCAAGTGTACCCTGAAAGTGCAATAATGATGTATTTGGGTACTAAAACATACCTTTTACAAGCAAAAAAGGTACAAATGAATTTTGTATTGCTGGCTAGGGGTACAATTATATGTACTACCCCAGTGACAAGCACACAGCAAAAATGCTGGAGTAGATCTAACACTGCTGGTGTACATTTAACACCCCATGGGTGTTTATATGAAACCACGGTGATACATTTTTTTTGCTGTGCATTTGTACCTTTTTGGGCACTTTTTCATACCTTTTTTTCCTGAGAGTGTACACGAACGTATTGTATGCTTTTGGCAGATGTTTAGTTGATGATGTGAGGATGTAGCCAAGCTCATTTAAAGTCCCTGTCTCTGTTGTTTGCTAGTCCATTAACTGGCATCTAATAGCATCATGGGTTAGCATATCATTGGCAGAGGACAATATGGGATTCTTGTGACAGTAATTGTGAAAGAAACAGTACTTGGTTTGGGAATGTATTAGGTTACTGTCTTCCTTAGGTATGGCAGAATATCAAGTATGATATTTATTCACTGGGCAATTCTATGTGAATTCCATATTAAATTAACCCTTCCAGAAATATCTAGATTTTTACATAAAGGAACCTGTAAATGACTGTGTGTGAAATTATAAATTTTATGCAACATTAATACAGATACCCATTTTTAATGTTTGACTTTGAATATCCATTTTGATTGTAATTACTTGTGTTATATTATTTGATGGAAGAAAGTATGTTCAATACCTGTAGCAAAGTGGTTAGGTCTGAGGGAGAGGGACGATTTAACCAATACACTTTGATTCACAGCTCCTAAGATAATATTTAATTACATGAAGGACACAAAAAAACCTGATGGAGATTCTGCCTCAGAGGTTTCAGGCAAATAACATAAGCACAATTATTTATATCATTTTGGAAATAGGAATAAAATATTACATTACCTTAAATAGTTAAACATTAGTTTCCCTTACCTTGAGTCATCACCAACAGTATATATATATTTTTTTTTTACAATTTTAAAGGCATAAATTATACATGTGCTTTACTTTTTAAAATGTGTATTTTTTCGAACAATTTAAAGACACAAGGGGAAAGGCCTCTCATTGCACGAAAAAAAGGATGAGGAGAAATTCTAATTTGTAATTTCAGGAGGAATTACAGGGCAGCCTAGACCTGCTAATAACTGTTGGATGGAGACAGCCAGCAAGCGACACCTAATATTCACACCTGTGACTGCTATCGACAAGCTGAGAACAGACACCATCCCGCAGTCAAATTCATACAAATGTGTGCTTCCGGGGGAGAGACGTGTTGACGAGTCACATACGGACACCTCCCCCCTGTTAGATATTTGAGATGCCATGGTCGATTTGATGGAACACAAGCAATGGAAGCGTACTCTCTGGCTGGCTCTGTGCAGCATGGCATGTAGCCAGCCTACAAGACAATTCTGCCACATTATGATGCACTTTTAACATTCAGATTATTGAAAAACTATTAGGGGTTTGAAGGCTCAAACATCCAAGATGTCTCATTGCATATTGCAAGTAATACTGGCCCAGATGCTTGACATCACCTTTCTGTTGTGGGTAACCTTCAGCAGACTGGACTGAATTATTTTTTTTGTATGGTTGCAACTAGCTTCTTTATTGTATCTCCGTGGAATTCAACAGTGTGCAGCTTCATATCAGATGTAGGGCAGTTGTGTTGATTTTCTGTCTCGACAAAAAACATTTTTAACATAAAGAAGCCAAGTTACACACATGTACAGAGCATATACTCTAAACATCAGCAAGAACATTAAGAAGAAGAAGAAGAAGAAGATGTGATGAAGATGAAGAAGAAGATCAAATAATCATAATCAATGTCCAGAGGTTTATAGTTTTGTGTAAATCTGTATATGAACTCTTTTTGTTGTCCATGTTTTTTGTGTCTTTGTGTGTTTACTTAGTTCGTGTTACGATCCGCTCCTGCCTTCCCTTCCTTTTTGTGTTTTCCTCTGTTTCCCTGAACCTGATTGTGTCATGTCTGCGTTCATTGCCTAATTGTGTCTACATTGCACATTTACTACTCGCACCACATCTTAATTACACAATTCACACTTAATTGCTTTCACCGCATTCCTCACGTGTTTTCTAATTGTTCAATCAATTCGCTGATTTCGCACGCATTTCCCGCAAGCTGCAGTTTATCAGCTCTAATGACACTAGTTATATTAACCGTGCTGTTCCTGTGATTTGTTGTCAGAGTATTACGGTCCTTGTCTCGTTTGTTACTTGCTTCCTGATTCTCTAGCTTGCTAGACTCTGGCTATACTAACCAGGTCTGGGTGCCACACGCCCTGGCTTCCCTGTGTGGATCCTGACTCTGCCACCGCCTGATCCTTCGCTGCGAACCTGGCTAAAGACCGCTCCTTGCTACTTCGCCTGTTCCTGCTCACCAGTTTGCTGTACCGCTTCTGCTCTGAAGTACAACTTACCAGGTCTGGATGCCACACGCCCTGGCTTCCCTGTGTGGATCCTGACTCTGCCACCGCCTGATCCTTCGCTGCGAACCTGGCTAAAGACCGCTCCTTGCTACTTCGCCTGTTCCTGCTCACCAGTTTGCTGTACCGCTTCTGCTCTGAAGTACAACTTGGATAGCGAGCCCTCCAGTGGCTGCTACTTCACCTGTCTACCCGGACGCAGTCTGCTGTGGCCTCACCACCGCTACCGCGGTATGCAGCCCCGCCCGGCTGGGCTGCTGTATCTGCTTCTCAGCACTGTGTCAGTTCACTGTGGGTTCCACAGTGGACATTTACTATTTGCCTACTGAAAATAAAAACTCTATTTTCAAGTTCTGTCTCGTCGTGCATTTGGGTCCGTCCCTGCCAGTCCGTCACATCATGTTTGTAGTTATTTCTGTGGAAAATCATGAAAAATGCATTGAAAAGAGGGTTCAGACCTGATATAATGGTTTCTTATTTTCACAGACAAGGAAACCCACGCAGGGAACGTGAAATAGCAGAACAAATCCGGCTCTTGGCATCATTACCTGTATTTTCAAATTGGCGCAGGTTAAACTGAGATACAGGGAGAGACAACTGTTCCAATTTTTCATTATGCCCTCTTCAGATCCATTGATGACATTCCCTCTGATCTTTCACGTTACGTGGATGATCTTTGCTTTTGAATGTCATTATTATTATTTTTTGTATGCCCACATCTCTTGTGCAGCGGGGTATATTTATTTTGAAATATTCTCTTCCATATATTACACAACAAATTAATGTTTTACCAGCACTCTCTTTCATGTGCACTACAAGAGCAGCCTTCAGCATCAAGTATGCTTTATTCTGATGCATGCAAATGCATTAAGAATGCACGCATTAGTATGCAGTGTAGTTAATGATAATGTGTTATGTGGGAGCATTGCAGTTACTGTAAACAAACATTTGTAGAGCTCTCCCACACCATACTGGGCTCCATTAAACCATCACCCTTGCCTCACACCAGCAACTGGGGATTGCTGAAAAAATGTGTGAGACATGTAAAGTCAAAAGCCATTGAAAAAAAAAGTTTGTTGATATTTATTCACAGCGATATGATAGATAATGGAAAAACGGTTTCTACTACAGCAAAAATATAACAGATACAGATAGCAGATAACACCACAGATAACACATTGATATAATGTATCCTAGCACGATGGCTAGTTATAACCAGTCGAGGGTTACAATTCGGAACCATCAGTCATTCAGCCAGCCTATTTACTCTTCTAGAAATGTATGACAAATCTGCTACCTATTTTAACAAAACTGCCCTTTAATTCTGTTCGACTGATACGACAGTGGAACATTGCAATACAAATTATAATTACTTTTCATACATGGTTTTGCCATAGCTGTTCAGACATTATCCCTGGTTCTGAATCCTGTTATTTTACTGTGAAGCTTTCATCTACAATTTAAAAACGTATGTCGCTTGCCGCTTGATGCTGTAGTGCTGGCCCTCGCATGCATTATTTTTCAAGCTCTGACATTGAAAGGAAAGTAAAATATGTTTGTGTCAAATTAATTGCTGAGGTTGTTACTGGTCGGCTTGATGTTCACTTTAATTGATGCTACCTGAAAAATATCCATGAGAAAATGAAGAGGTGCAATAATATGGCCTGTCATTTGAAGCATAGGCAATATTTGCGAGAAAGAAATTTTATGAGATGGAATGGGCAATTTATTTGTCTATTTGACAGGAACGATGCACATTAATATCATTTCTGTAAACGTGTCAGAGATAGCCAGGGAGACTCATTTTGATCTGTAGGCCCTGGGCTACATGACTTTGGACTGTGGGGGGAAACCCACGCATACACAGGGAGAACATGCAAAGTCCATGTTGAGAAGATGGGACTCAGGAACCCAGAACCACCTTCTTGCGAACGCCACACATAACTGGGGAAGTGAGAGCAGTCTGAGTTAGCCAGAGGTTATCTCTGACAGAGTACAGATATTCAGCCAATTCATATTTTCTGTCCAGAGACAAATAGCAATTAAGTCTACTTTGGGATCAAATGTCTCAGTTAAAGTTCCTTTGATTGGTTTAAAACTTGTTTTTTCTTTTCAAATTGGAATATGCTTCAGCAGTGGTGCTGCCCCTATTATAAAACTGGGAGGTTATCTTTATGCATTTCTTACTGTTAAAGAGATGGAATGAGATAGATCTGCCAGCTGGACAACACAGCTATACAACTCCTCGTTATGCCAAATGTAACTCCTTGTTTTTTGTCTACTGTCCATGAGACTTGGGGACAAGTGTGCCTAAGGACTAGCCTAATGACATCTGTTCTTTTTTTCCCCCATTCCCTCTGCCTCTGCAAATTCCCTCTGCAGGAAGGTCGCTCCAGAATATTAGCCGCCACATGCTATTACCATTAGCCCCGGGGGTGATAAAGACAGGCCAGAGTGCCTCAGCCCTGCAGGTGAAGTGTGAGCGGAGCTCCTCTCTGGAACATATCTATTTCCACTCAATGATTTGTGTCATCGCCCTCCCCCTCTCCCTGTCACAGGTCCTTACGCTGGGAGGCACGGCAGCCCATTAAGCCGGGGAAACATATCAAAATTCCTGCGACGCCTCTGAGCGAGTGCAACCTAAAGCAAAGGTGAGGAGTTCATGAAATGCTCTTAATGCAGCCATTTCAAGTGCTGAAAATTGCAGCGGGTTGTCGATTGCGAGGGTACCATTGGATTTATACACCCTGTGGGAATGTTTTCTGAATTTGTGAAAAGGGGGAGAAAATAAAAAAGATTAGAAAAATATGTTCTGTACCCTGAACTGACCCACAAAAGCCACTCTCGTTATTGCTGTTCCAGACGATTCATGAGTTTGGTCTTGCTTCAGATGCCCAATGTATGTGATATTTAAAACTGACTGTGAGCAGAACGTATGTACAAATGGGCAGATGGATCTCTCGTTCATGCCAGTATAAGCATGACCTCTGCAACAGTACAGTAGATTATGACGGATAAGCATTTGTTATTTTTCTTAGTTTTGTACGGAATTAATATTTATTTAAATTTTAAATAATTGTTTGCACGCTATTTTAACGGGTAGGCTACTGTTTTCCCGGTGCGACAGTGGATGATATAAAACATCAACCTCCCGCGATCATTAAAAAACCCCACAAGCTCAGCAGCCACTCCCACCCCTCCCCAAACAGAAAAGAGTGCCACACCCAGAAACGTCCCAAACACATTTTAGAATAATAAATACAGGCGCAAGGTTTAGGCTTTGTTTTTTGCCGGATTGCCAGAGATTGGCAGTGCATCATAGATATGACTGACTATGGTTATTTAATTATATTTTCTAAGTAAAAATCCTGCATAGTGCACCTTTCAAATAAAAAGAAAAAAAGAAAGTGGACAGCGAGTGTTGTATTTTCAACCCGGAATGGACGGCAAAATTCACCGATGTTGGACCGAAGCAGACATCTTGCTAGCAAGCATGTGAACTACTCTAGCAATATGTCTGCACAAGAGAGAAAAGAAGGTGTCCGCTTTAGCTCTGAAGCAAAAAACCCAACAGAACATTTTCACTCTGCAATCTACGATTCAACAAAGCAGCACCAGGGCAAGTTCAGAGTTGCCCGCTTTCTCGTCATGGGACATATGCTTTGAGGCTCGGTCTCACCGCCAAATCCAATCTCATGCCAAATTAACCCCCCCACCACACTGACATCAGAGACACAGCACAACTTTTTATCAGAGGAATAAGTGACAACTTTGAAATAACTGCTACTGGATTGGAGCTCTTTAACCACGTGTCTGCATGCTTCAAAAGACTCAGTCTGCCGTGGAATAAACTGATAAACGTAATCACAGATGGGTCTCCAAATCCCACTGGGAAAAAACGTGGGGCTTCCGAAAAGATTAGAGGTCGAATTAAAAGACGAGCACAGGAACCAAACACAGAGGTAACATTCTGGCACTGCATCATACACCAAGAGGCCCTGTTTAAATCTGTATTACAACTGGAGCATGCAGTTACAGTAGTTGTATCAGAACAAGTGGGCTAAATCATCGTAAATTGATGCGGAGTATAATGATTTGCTTTACCACTCGAATGTCTGCTGGTTAAGGGTGGTTTAAAACAGGGAGCAGACACACACGTGTACGAACAGTCCGCCAGATTGTCTGCAGACCTTTGCCTTTCATAGTCGAGCATACCAACAAATACTACATTTCCCATAATTTTTGCATGCAAATTGCAAACAACAATGGTGTCCTTCATGAAAGATTACGGTATAGAAGGTACACTTGGAGGTGAAACGACAGGTCTTATCGATCTTCAGCGCGACAATACATTGAGCGAGAGGTTTGATACAGCCACCCTGCCTGAGTTCTGAGTCAAAGTTTCCACACACACGTGACAACTGGCTCAACATAGGCTGGTCCTATCTGTGAGAAAACCTTCTCAATGATGAACTTCAACAAATTCAAACGCAGATCTTGATTGAACGACAAACACTTGCGTTCCATACTGCGAATCTCTGTACTTAAAACATGGTTCCAGACTTCAACAAGCTTGTAAGATCCACTATTTACACTGAGGGACAGTATCTATTGCCTAGAGCTGTCAGTGTGCATATTGAACTTGATTTCACCTTTGCTAAAGAGACACACTGAAAATTATATCTGTGAAACTGGTTAAATGACAACAAAATGCACAGTTGAGGGAAAGAATATGAATTCAGATTCATGCCTTAAATAAGTGGGCAGGCTTGATAATCAATGATCGCACCTTTACGAAAAAGAGATTGAAACTGAAAATATCTGTGAAACCATTTTAAATGATAACAAGATGCACTAATGAGGATCTGAATATGAATTCAGATTAAACAATGAAACGCACTGGTTTAGGAATGTGAATCGGAATGTGTTTCAGGTTTCTGAAAAACAAAATTATGAAACAAAGCTAGGCCTATTTATTGGGATAGTAGCCTACTTGAATAGTTAAGAAAATAAGGCACTGGTGATAAAATGACAGTTTGTTAAGATTAACTTGATTTTAAAAATGCACATCATTTTCTGGGAAAATAAACATATGTAAGTGAGACTAAAAAATGCATGCCCAGAGTCGAGAACAAGTAAAACAGCTGGCAGGAATAATTAAATGCCATATTAAAATGATTCCTACTGGCAGGTTGACTTATTGATGTCAAATAAACAGGTCACAAACCGTTTAAAATAACAGATGGAGGAAAATACACTTTTCAAAAGGAAGGTCAATTTTGAGTGGGATCCAGAGGCACTGTAGAGGAACACAGGCACAGAGTAAAGATGGGTGGGATCCAGAGTAACTGTAGAGGAACACAGGCCCGGAGTAAAGATGGGTGGGATCCAGATAAACTGTAGAGGAACACAGGCACAGAGTAAAGATGGGTGAGATCCAGAGGAACTGTAGAGGAACACAGGCACAGAGTAAAGATGGGTGGGATCCAGAGGGACTGTAGAGGAACACAGGCACAGAGTATAGATTGGTGGGATCCAGAGGGACTGTAGAGGAACACAGGCACAGAGTAAAGATGGGTGGGATCCAGAGGGACTGTAGAGGAACACAGGCCCGGAGTAAAGATGGGTGGGATCCAGAGTAACTGTAGAGGAACACAGGCACAGAGTAAAGATGGGTGGGATCCAGAGAGACTGTAGAGGAACACAGGCCAGAGTAAAAATGGGTGGGATCCAGAGGGACTGTAGAGGAACACAGGCCCGGAGTAAAGATGGGTGGGATTCAGAGGGACTGTAGAGGAACACAGGCACAGAGTAAAGATGGGTGGGATCCAGAGGGACTGTAGAGGAACACAGGCCAGAGTAAAAATGGGTGGGATCCAGAGGGACTGTAGAGGAACACAGGCCCGGAGTAAAGATGGGTGGGATTCAGAGGGACTGTAGAGGAACACAGGCACAGAGTAAAGATGGGTGGGATCCAGAGGGACAGTAGAGGAACACAGGCCCGGAGTAAAGATGGGTGGGATTCAGAGGGACTGTAGAAGAACACAGGCCCGGAGTAAAGATGGGTGGGATTCAGAGGGACTGTAGCAAGAAGAGATCACATACTCAACATAAATATATATATATAATATACATGTAGTTATCAGATTAAAAAGAGGCAAACATACTAACATGTGAAGAATCTGAATGGGTTTTTATTCCAAATCAGAATTCTAGTGACCATTTCAGTGTGTTTGTTTCAACACCCCCTGTGATGCAATGACTCCATTTTGCTAGTGTCCTACCACACAGGAGATACAGTAAGGTGTGATCACCTTTAGGGAGTGGTTTAAATGTTGGTAGAAAGTGGTCAGCTAGGGAAGAGCATCACCAAGAGCAAGACTCCTGAAAAATAGCCGGCTACATTGGGTGAGACATGCATGGGCATGCACTGCTCTAAATAGTTTGTGCTGTGCAAAGCTGGAAGTCAAATGAGCTCTTGTAAAGACGTAGCAGTGTTTGCAATCATTTCCACAGAACCTAATTGTGAACAAAACAGCGCTTGAATAATTTTGCCTATATCTAGAGCAATTGCAATGATAGGAAATACCGGTCACACAGAAGCTATTTAAAATGATAGGCAAACAGTGCGCTGCCCTTTTAGAGTTTTCAGATATTACGTTACCAGGCAACACACTTGGAGGAAGGAATGAAAGGTTGATAATTTTTCCACTTTAATGCACAAAATCAATGACCTGAAGTATTCAGCCTCGAACATTTGTAAATAAATTGTTTTCATGGTTTGAACATGACTGCCTATGATTAGAAATTTGTTATCAAATCATTTAAAGTGACCGGCTATGATTTGAATTGTGACGTCAAAATTCCATCATAACCCAAAACCACTGAGCCTAATGGACCCCCTTCTTAATAAATGCACATGTTCGTGTACATGCTAATAAGTCAAAATTAGAAGTCAGCCAGTTTAACATTGTCTTTATATCACCCTCCCATGGCCACTAGACTAACTTGTAGCGTTTGGTTGGATGAGCAGCTGTGAGGCAGCTTGTGTGTTGAGGTGATGAAGGACATACGGGTTGTGAAGGGACTATTTTATCTGACAGTTTCCAGAATCTTTTTACATTCAGGTAGAACAGACTTTACCACCCTGACCCGTGCAAATTTAACAGTCATTCTACTGAGTGATTTAGTGAAAGAGTTACCTTGAAAATTATGAGTAGCAATGTGTGAAGATCGATAAAATGTCTCTCCCTATGCCAGCTCTCCCCGATGTCACCTTGTTTTCCCCCTGTATCTTTGTTCATCATTCACGCACAACTTCTAAATTGCGATCATGATTTAAGCTTCATCTCCAATATTACGATTGTCAATATCAATACGTACGTTTTTAGAAAAGATTAAGCATTATTTTGACTCAGAGAAACTTAGGCTGTAGTGCTGTTTAAAACTGTGAATGAATGAATGAATGAATGAATGAATGGACAATTGCACACTTCAGCTATCTTTGCCCGCGTTGGCACTGAGGACCTGCTCACATGTTCCAGTCGTTGAAAGGCACACGTGCGCAGAGAGGGACCAGATCATTAAGCAGTGGGAATGATATACTTCATGCTGGGAATGACCATTTCAAAAGCCGGCTCCCGCTGATCTGTGAAACCCCGAACCACTATTATCACAACGTTCCTTGTGGTGCCTGGGGAAAAAAAACAGCGTGTATAAAGGGAAGGCTGACCTAAGAGAAAGCCACACTTTCCTAAATGGTTAAAGAGCGATGGAAGAGCAAGTGGGAAAACATAGCAGAGGAACATAGTCAAAAGATTGCGGTGATAAAGATGTCTAGCCTTTTTCGGCAGGGAAAAGTGTAAACTCCCACATGCATAAACTGAAGACGTGCGTCCATATTTATGCGTATGCTTATAAATAACGTGTTTCAGAATTATGTGATATTGGAATACTCTGATGAACACTCCAAGTGTTTTTGCCATTGTCCATCCTTCAAAAGTGGAGAATGGGGAATATTTGTTCCTCATTATGTCATTAAAAAATCAATAAATCTAATTATTTTACACACACACACACACACATGCACACAGGCAGGCACACACACACACACACACACATGCAGATAGAGATACACTGATATGCACACATATGTATTTATATATTATACCTATGTTTGTGTGTGTGTGTGTTTATGTACATCGCTTACTTTCAGAGGCTAGTGTACTCAAGAGGTGCAGTGCAGAGAATTACATATGATTTATGTTCCAGATGATTCCGCATGACAACAGGGGTGTTTGGTTCCTCTCGGCATGTCCCATTGTCTCATGACAACCACCATTTACGCCCCCCCGCCCCCAAACGTGACTTATAAATATGTTTATGGTAATGAGAATCCCAGAGCCAAGGTGGCAGGCTGCAGTAAAAAAGGGAAAAATCGTGGGCATCAAGCTCAATTTCTGCACGAATTTCACAAAATGGCCGTTTTATTCCTTTCGCCACCCTTAAATGAATGAAGACTATTTTCACCACCATTGTTATTTCTGGGATTTAATTTATCATTAACAATACTTGAATTAATTAAAGCCGTTCTTAGTATTTGCAATTCCAAAGCAGTATTATGTTAAGTGATTTACTTTCACAGATCCCTGGGAGCACTCTGGGATGCTCTCCTATTATTTGTGAACTACCAAAATTATTCTAATTGATGCTTTGATCACCACTAAGACATATGAATGTAGCGTCCCGTTGGCAATGCAAATTCACACGGTTTGTTTGTTTATGGTACAAAATGCTGGATCTATGAGGATATGGATGGATGATGTTTACTTCTGAGTTTGTCACTCACTGTGATGCATGTCATCAGATACACAGAGGACGTGCTTGTGTTGTGTTTTATATCCAAGGTTAAGATTTCACCAGTCGCAAGCCATTTGCGGAAACAACTTGGAAAGAAATGTGGAAGCTTGAGACTTGGCTGCTTGTGTGGAGAGATGTGACAGCCACAGATATCCAACTGGGAGGTGTAATAGTGGTGTTTTCTGCCAAAATACTTGTAGACAAATATGTCTTGATCAGGAGAGATAAGGTGCAGACATGTCGTGCTAACAGTGAAGATAGTAGTACAATTATGGTCACATAATTCACAGCATCTATACAATTCATATTCATACAGCTATCTTGACAGCTGCAATACCCCCCGCAGGGCTTTGTGCTTATACATTTGGTTGCATTGAATCAGGAAGCTCATTTTCCAAATGCTTGGCTCAAATAAAAAAAGCTAAGCACTGCATTTTTGTTATGAAGTAAAAAAATATATAAAACCATCCAGCACAATGTTGTCTTAACACAATCTTTTGAGCAAACGGAATTCTGATCAAAGATACTGACTGCACTTTATCAGCTATCGGTATCTAAGCAACCAGGTTGCATCGTGTTGAACAAATTGTAACCTCTGTAAGCCATTCTGCGACTAAAAACGAATTATTTCCCTAGGAAGCTAGAGATACATACATTATACATTCAAAATAAACTGTAAAAAAAAATACATATGTGGCATGAAGAAGGTCATTGAGACAATATTAAAAGCAATTATAGGGGCTGCTGGGTCGTTCATCCTGTTATGGCACTGTTTTAGTGCATGGATGGGCCCCACGGTCTGGCATGGACTTTGGACCGTGCCACACCCGATTGAAGCCAACAGCCCCAAAGGGCGACACACAATTGGATGAGAGGGTTTCAGTCGACCAGGATGATAGTGTCTCGTCATGCACCAGCGACCCCTGCTGGTCGAAAGGCACTTTTAAAAACTGTTAGAAAGGCACCCTTTCGTGAGGTTGATGTCACCTGGACGTGGTTAGATCTGGATGCTGGACACCTGGATCTGGTTCGTCATATTGGCCGAGAATGTCTAGATGCAGACGATGTGCCAAATGATGACTCTCTCACAAAGCTCATTCTGTCCTGGGGTCAGTTAAATCATGTGGTTTACACTCTACATAGGGCAGCACAGACTGCTGGACTCCTGACGTTAGGGTTGTGGGTTTAAATCCTTGGTTTGACACTGTCACGGTTCACTTAATCAAAAGAAGTTATCTCATATGATCCAGAGAGATGTAGCTGTATGATGTATATCTAACAGGAGCCCCTATTGCGAGTTGCTTCGTCTGACGGCCTCTGCTAGGCATGCCAAAAAAAGATCATACAACCAGTGAGTGTTGTGTCTCAGCAATGCCTTGGCTTTCCATCCTCCCAGCTATCATTAAAGTAATCAGAGTTCCTGTCACCCATGGAAGATCTGGGGCTTTTAGACAACCTGAGCAGTGTCATCATATACTGTGTATAGTTCTCTGCTAGTTCACATTGCTTGTGGATATAAATGACATACCAGCCCTCTGAGAGCACTAGAGCAGCCCTTCCTGACCCACACATGAAACCATTGGCCTTTGGATAGAACTGTACATGCGTCCAGCTCCAAATCAGAGTAGACTGGATGATGGCTCGACCACGGTAGCTACATTACTGTGATGTTATAATGGTCAAGATTTGCCGGACAGGTTGCCGGACATGAACTGTCCTGGAAGGACTGCAGGAGACCTCTGAGTTGGCAAAACCCACGGTGAAGGAGAATCGAAGATGACTTTAAAATTCATGTGACACGGACATTGAAATGACCCGTAATTTTTTGCAGATGCAGTTGCAGTCGCAGTTCTTTAAATGATTTATAACGGGTCCTTGTTTTCCCCTGAGGCAGCATAAGAAATAGAATATACTTCTTTCCCAACCACACCCCCACCCCACTCCTTCCCACCCGCTGCTTCCAATGGACTCTGACACTTCCTTTAAGGTCTACCTCAGCCGCAGTCAGTATTCATTAGCCATAAGCGAGGCAGTTGCACACAGACACAAACCATTTGTGAGCTTCGGTGCTTACTGTAGTCCCATCACCACTGGCCTGCAGGGGCACTTTGGGAAGAATGGTGTGCAGAGAGCACATCGCTAGTTTAGCTGGGCTCCTGCCACACATGGTAATTATTTGGCGGGGGAAAAGGGCCAGCAATATCATGCTCAACACTTAATTTAGTTGTAGGTTAGTTAAAGGTATTTCATGTTTATTTTGTTTTTTTCTTGCTTGTTAATGACTCTGAATTAATTGTATGCCTCTTGTTAAAATAGCATCTGATTCCTAATTTGGAAATGCTCCTTGTACAACGTTGAACCAAATAAAAATCAATCTAATTTTATTTACGTTTAGTTTCAACAAATTCGTTTCAATACGGTTTACGGTACGCCCTCGCCTAACCCCCCACAAAGCAAACCAAAGGTGACACTGACAAGGGAAATCTCCCAAGATGCCCTATAGGAAGAAAGCTATTGAAGAACCAGGCTCAACAGGGGGAGTCAAGTCAATAGTCAAGACAATTTTCGGTCTGACTAATCAGTTCAGGACAGGCTATATGAAGAATCCGAAAGTGGTGGTCCAGGGGTGGGTGGTGGGCTAACATTTCATAGCATTCCATTTTATCTGTGAGGTCAAAACCTGGTCATCAATGTTTTAAAAACATTTCTTTGTCACTGATCAGCTTATTTTTATTTCAGTGTAGTCCCTGGACTATCAAGGTCTGGCTTTGAAACCCTGGATTTGATACTGCTATGTTAACCCTTAGCAAGACTGTATTAAAGGGATACCAAACTAGAATGATGTACAGGTATGTACCTTGTAATTAACCCTGCAAAACTGTGCCTGTTAAAGAAGTAGAATCATGCAATTGGACAGTCATTTCTGAGCTTGTGAAATGTTCAATACCTAATTTCCCGAAATTTATGAGATTAAAAATTCATAGGTATTGTAAAAATATTTTATGGTGTTTCGCTTTAGGTCCAATTTGTTTCAGTGGTTGGCTTTTCTCATTATAATGTGTCACATTAGTATCTGAAGCTGTTAATTTCCTCCTGCAAATATCGGACTAAATTCAAACAATGTTTTTCCCCTCACAACATGTGAGATTCCCGGCCTATCTAAATATCTTCTACCACATTGTGTACACATTTAATTATGCAAAAACAAAATGGCGCATTCAGTCTCTTAACAATTAGTAGCTTTTGTCCATAAGTGATTAAAAAATTATGTTATGTTATGTTTTGTTCATATAGAGTATTTTTCTTAGCTGAACAGTGAATCGGATAGGATGATTTATCAAAGAAAAAATATTTACATTGCCAGTAATGTTGTCTATGTACACTGACGCTGAGATGAGATGGCGTCATTGATGTCTTGGTGGGACCAATCTCTGGTCTTGTCTGTTCCAGACCCTGTAGTGGAGAACAGTAAACCCACAGGAGACAGAAACAAACATGCAAGGACAGTCGGGAGTAAACAGTGTGGCTTTCAATTCACTGTGCACACCAGGTCTCTCTTTCCCTCGCTGTCTGTGGTGAGTGAGAGAGTGAGCCACACACAGCACAGGTTTCCTTTAATCACGCAGAGAGAGGTAGAAGGCAAAAGACTGAGAGGATGCGAGAAAAGGCGAGCATGATGGGTGTTGCTTTTTTCATTAGAACAAGGCCGTCCTTTTGCACTAGTCTGATGGCTGATCTGTGCATGCAGGAGGCTGAATTCATTAATCTCACTCCTTGTATCGCTATTCTCAGTTGTTTATTTCATTCTTGGACTGCCTATTTTACTAGGAAGACTGTCTGTCTTCGTGTCCGCTCCGGCAGATCCCTCATTACATTTCTGTTACCATTCATTCTATCTTAATGATTAGCTATTACACTGGGCCGGCCGGGGGAGGATGGGCTCCGCCCCAATAACCAGGTTCATCCCAAGACTTCCTCCCATTGGAGAGTTTTTTTCTCGCTACAGTTTGAGTGTTTTTTTTCCCTCTGGGGTTTTTTTAATTCATTTTTTATCTCATCTGGGTTCAGGCCTAGTTTTTGCCCAATTTCCTTTTCCATTTCCACTATAAAGCATCTTTGTGACAGTGTCTCTGTAAAAAAGTGCGATACAAATTAAATTTAATCGAATTATTTTTCTGTTCTTAGGAAGAGGCGCTTTATTTCTCGATCACCAGTTATATATTAATGATGACTAGAGACCTGGATGCTGGCTTCTGTCATAAAGAGGGACACGTACAAATCGGTTATATCGACTTTGTGCGGGAGTGGGGGGTGAGGTTTTACTAATTCTTTCTGTTTTAATACTGAAACATTGGCAGACATTTAAATATCAGCAAAGCTAATTTTGTCATTTCTGGTCAACATCTGACTTTGTTCCAGGTATTGTTATTTGTTAACTTAAAAAGTCAAAACTGTTAGGTCTTCTGGAGTTTATATAAAACATGTATGAAATATGAATGTTAGCCCTACTAATGGATCAAGGTGCTCAACAAAAAAAATTACAGTATTTCATATACTTCATATTTTACGTGGCGTTTTACATTAAATATATTTAACATCATTGTTACTTGACTAGATCATGCAAACATTAACTTTTCATTTCACTGACAGAATATTAACTGTTATATGAATATTATAATGTAGAATCTTATTAATCTTAAAGGCTCAATCCAAAAAGCCTAGGAGAAGACCCTGTCTATTACAACAAGTGTTTATCCTGTATCCTCAGAAAATTCCCTGTATTACTGACGTGTGCATTTGCTGTTGAATTAATATGCTAAATGTTAAACATCAAAGAAAAATCCCAGAGCCCACTGCTACATCAATCCCAAATGTTTATGCCTGTGATGTAAAGAAAACTCTATCACATTAATTTATCACAAATTTATGGAACAATAGTAATGAGCTGTACATGTAAATGTCACTTACCTGATTGCAGTTAACTAACTTGTTCACAGCACCTTAAAGAGAAAAACACAGCATGCTGGTTTAGCTAGACCTCGCCCCCTTTTGAAATTTGAAAAATGGGCGTGAAAAGGTAATAATATAGGGGCACAGCTGCCGTGTAGAGCAATTATTGTGCTGGTTTGAGACAGGTGGTTTACCATTGACGGCCACGCATGCCACTTAGTGTTCCATAGAAACCGAGCACAATATATGCACTGTCTCCCCTGAGTGGCCTGTGGGATAACTTGGCTTGCCTGCAGATCTGCTGCAAGGTTGACGATCGTCACCTGGATCTGAGCTGCTATCGGACAACTTCATTAAGCCCACACCCAACTGTTTGTGCTTTATTTCTCTCTTCTCAGCCTCCACCTTAGCTCCGCTGAAAATTACCTTTGAATGAACTGCTGGATTTGTTCATTTCCATTGGATTTGCTGTGAAAATAAGTCAGTTTCCTTGTATTGGCTATGAGAATAACCCATTTCCTTTGGCTGTTCGACAAATTGCTCTCTGGGTGGATTTCAGTCGTGCATCATTTACAGCATCATTAGATTTGGAAATTTACTTCAAGTTGTTTTGTTGTTCTTTTTGGAACAAGCATAGACTGGTAGATTCATCCGGGAGTCCTTAGTGACCCTTGCTCTATCTTGATGTGTTAATGCAGCTTCAGTGTCCTTCTGCTTTCAAAAAGGTCTCAGAAATATTTTAATTCCTTTTTATTTTTGTGTCTTGGATTTTCCAGAGAATACTAATCACTTTGAGCACCCAAGGTAATCTAATCTTTTATGCTCCCTGATTATATTGCATTACTAATTAGAAAAGCACAATCGATTTCAAGTATTTCTTTTTTCAAACATCATCATAAACAAGACAGGCATAGTTTATCTTTTTAATCCAAACTTGTAATTAAATTTTATGTTTTCCAAAAATGTGGTACATATAGATACAGTTCTTGCTTGTAATATAAACATCCTGAGCAGACAGTGACCCCTTGTGATGTGAATGTGAAGCACAATCTGCTGCAATCATATTATTATTATTCAATTACAAGTGAATGTAAAAAAAGAAAGTAATCAAAAAAACATATTTTAGAAAGGGGATTTTATCCAAGTGTGATGGCCTTTGGGTTTTTGAATTACATGTATTTTTAATAAGTTTTAAATCAGGCAGATTTGTTCTTATCTTCCAACAGGTACTGTAATCGTGGCAAAATCCTCCATCCATTTGGGAGAGCACGGGCAAGCACACGCTGTTCTCCGAAGCACGTTCTGCCAGCCGTACTGGTTTTGTAAAATTTACATAAGAAAATACTGAATTCAGTTTTGCTATTCTGGACACATTTACAAACAGCAAGTGGGGTGAACTCATTTCTTGCATGCCATGTTTAAGGATCATAGAATACGTCTTCGAAAATCAGGTTGATGATGCAAATGAAAATATATCCCAGTAAACTTTCATAATCTCCACATGGTCACTGTGCCTTGTGCATGCCTCATGCAAGGCCTTAATGCACACACATACACACTCACAGCATGTGACATTCTGATTGGGTACTCGTTAGACCTGTTAAGACTTCTGATTCACAGGTCCCCTGGTGAGCATTAAAACCCAGATGTCAAAGATTGATAATCTTGTGAGCCTCTATCTTGTGAGAGATACGATGTCAGGAGTTTTCCCTCTCCCAGTGCCCCATTTCCTGCCGTCTCCCTTCTGCCTGTCCACCTCTCCAGCCCGCCACCCCACCACAGGAGCACCACGTCCAGATGCTTCAGACAACCTGTCCCGAACTGATCAGATGGACTGATAGTTGACCTGATCATGTCTTATCTCTATGAACTCTGAGCCAGCCAGGTAGTTGGAAGTGGGGAAGTAAAAAATATGATGGCCTTATTTTTATGTGAACTACTCTAATGGTCTAAGTAAGTTTTGACTTAGACCATTAGATATATTAGACTTATACATTATATATATATTTTTTTCTGAAAGGTAATGTTGACTTAGAACTTCAAAGGTTTATCCTAAGGAAGCACACAGGGTAAACTGGCTTTGTGCCCAGAACCCCCTCCCTTTCAGCAATTTAAAACTACATCCACAATAGTAGTTCATGTGGCAAAATACATGGTAAAGTCCGTTTGTAAACTTAACAAAGACTGAAAATTAAATAGGATACATGTTATTTAAAATTAGGCCTAACCACAGAACCTATTTGCTCTGATTCATAATGATCGTGGCTGTAGCAGGGTTAAATCCGGTTGAATCTAGCCGATTCGCATATATTTATGATGAGCACAGGTGAATAGATTTGCAATGTATCACATTGTAAAATCTGTAAGGAATTATTGCATCTCAGCAAGTCTCTACAGCTGGACGCTAAAAACAACACGATAGACTTTAATCAACGTGTTGAATCTGCGGCATCCAAACAGACAATCACTTGGACTATAAATATAGCACGAAAAGGCGGATAATGTTCTCATTCACACATAACTTGCGGGAGAAGGATGTTGGAACCCAGTGGTGAAATTAACACTGGTAGGTAATGTTGTTTTCTTCGTGACTTAACAATATGCCAAAAAGGGTGATCCATTATATCGTAGGCATGCTTATAAGAACATTCAAATAACGTTGGGTGATCTAGCAACCGTAACGTTATGCGCAAGGAGTAACGTAACCACACAAATAATTTCTGTACTTGGGGCCCATACGAATGTAAGAAAGCGAGTTCAGTAACGTTACAGAGTATCAGCCATTTCAAAATGGTATTGGTTATTTTACGGAAGTCATCTGGCTTACGTACTTTTTTACGATGCATTTCGTTGCATACTTGCACCTAGCGAGCTAGCTAAGCAGCTAATTTACGGTAGTTAAGCTGAAGGTGTGGAAATGCATGATCGTTTTAAGATCACATTGAGCCGGGTTAACTTTTATGCGTCTCGATCTCAGCACGTTTTATACTAGTGAGGCAAAATTGCGGATTTAAATTATGAGAACGGCAAATTAGGCATTTACAGCAGTCTCCGCACTGGAGCGTGACCACGTGTATTTTAGCACGAGGTATGGTCAGAACCGGGGCTGCCTGCGTCCAAATATTCTTCACTCTCCCACTACTCTCCTACCCGGCAATATGCAAAACTGTCTAAACGTTTTCAGTACAAGTATTTACATGTACAATGCGGTTTGCGTAGAGACATTAATGAATATGTTACATTAATTAATTAATTAATATGTAACCATTTATATGTAATTAAGATGTAATCTGCAACATTGGATTAAAACGCAAACTCTGTTTCCGGGCACAGAAGAGAGGAGATAGTGGGGGAAGAGGTGGTAGTAGTGGAGGAAGGGAGGGTGCATTTTTTGACTATTGGAAGGCACCCCTGCTAGGGTTTTAGTGATGCAGATTAATTTGGGATAGTCTCGTTTATACAGACTAGTTGTACAATGACATCATACAACATAATAACCCCCCCCTCCTTTCTTCTTTAATCCAGTGTAATTCTTTTCTTTTTTTTGCCTTGATGAATCTCTCGAACCTGATTCTGTTTGATTGATAATCACTATCGGATCTGACTTCTGAAAGGCAACTCGACTAATTTAGCTGACTAAAGCAACAAACTGCAACTCTGCCAAAAAATAAAATGACCACTGCTGAAGTGGTCTTGCTCTTAAGTGAGTGTCTACCATAATTTTACTGACATGGCGCACTAGAACATTAAATCATTTGCATTTTGGGTAAGCTTAAAACGTGAGTTAAAACATTAAATTTACTTTTTGAACCTGAATTCATAATCTCTGCATGTTCCATTTTTACCACCAGATGTGAAGTAACTTTAATGTGATCATCCATGCTGAAGGATGAGCACCAACTGGTCTGAATGTGATGGAGCTTTGTGACGGTAAGGAGCTCTAGTCACTGAGGTTTAACTGACTTTCTTACATTTTGTTAAATTGTCTGTTATGGCAAATGCTACAATTGGGATCCATGTAAAGGACATTACTCTATGTGAAGTGGATGTTATGAGTTCCACCCAAGAGTTGAACCTTTGACATGCTTTCCACATGCTCTAAACTCTGCTTACCTGTTATTGTGAGTTTGTCTTGAGGATGAATCTATCCCGAACCTGATTCTGTTTGATTGACAATCACTATCGGATCTGACTTCTGAAAAGCAACTCACACCTGCCTATTGTTATTTAGCCAATATCAGACATATTTACATATGTTGGCCAAAGTAAACTCATAGAATTGCTAGCATGTAGCCACTATTTAATTTGCTTTAAGTAGGCATCTACCATAGTTTTATAAGCATTGTGTACTAGAATCAGAAATTTTTTGCCAATTTCTTTTTGTCTCATTAGAGCCATCAGAGATGTGATCCAAATTTGGGAAGTGTTCTGACATTTCAGGTAAGCTTAAAACTTTAGTGTTAAAGCATTAAGGGCCTGATTTACTAAGACCTTTAGCGGTGCAAAACAATTTAGCGCACTCAAAACTAATAACATGAACCGATGATTGGTCATGGTATTTGTTTTGCACCAATCCTTTGTCATGCTGTTGGTTTTGGGTGTGCTAAAAGGTTTTGCACCCACTAAAGGTCTTAGTAAATCAGGCCCCAAGTATGGTCTGACCATATCGCATAACTTTCGTAATCTAAATTCCCTTAAATGTTTGAATAGTTCCATTTTGCTACTAAATATAAAATATGTTTTTGGTTCACTCCACTGTTACTGTGAGTCTGTCTTAAGGATGAATCTATCCCAAACCTGATTCTGTTTGATTGACAATCACTATCGGATCTGACTTCTGAAATGCAACTCACACCCGTCTAATTGATATTTATCCAAGTTTAGACTTATGTTGGCCTAAGTAAGCTCAAAGAAATGCTAACATGTAACCACTACTAAATTGGCTTTATGTAAGAATCTGTTAGTTTTGCAGGCCTGGTGCACTAGAATATGAAATTATTTACCAATTTTTTATTTTGGCCCCTCTGTAGAACCATCGGAGATGTGGTCCAAATTTGGGAAGTGTAACATTTCAGGTAAGCTAAACTTGATTGTGAACATTATGTATGGTCTGTCCATTTGGCATATCCTTCTTAAAATGGTGGTTCCATTTTGCTAATGAATAGGAAGTATTATGTTTTTTTGCATCACTGCTCAACTGTTTCTGTGAGTTTGTCTTGAGGATGAATCTATCCCAAACCTGATTCTGTTTGATTGACAATCACTATCGGATCTGACTTCTGAAAGGCAACTCGACTGAAATTTAGCTGTTGACTAAAGTATAACCACTACAAAAGTGGTCTTAAGTAAGCATCTACCATAATTTTACTGACGTGGTGCAGTAGAATATTAAATTGCTTGACAATTTTTCATTCTGGTCCCTCATTGGAACCATCTGAGAAACGTGATTCAAATTTAGAGGGGTCATTACATTTTGGGTAAGCTTTAAACGTGATTAAAACCTTAAATAGGGTTTGACTAATTGGCATTACTTTTTTAAACCTGAATGCCTAACTTATGCATGTTCCATTTTTACCACCAAATGTGAAGTAACTTGAATTTGATCATCTGTACAGCTGCTGAGAGATGAGCGCCAACTGGTCTGAATGTGACGTTGGAGCTTTGTGACGGTAAGGAGCTCTAGTCACTGAGGTTTAACTGACTTTCTTGCATATTAATTGTCAGTTATGGAAAATGCAACAACTGGGGAGTGTAGAGGATATTACTCTTAAATGGATGCATGTTATGTGTTCCGCCCAGGAGTTGAACCTTTGACATGCATTTCACAAGCTCTAAACTTTGCTTCACACTGCTTACCTGTTGTGAGTTTGTCTTGAGGATGAATCTATACCGAACCTGATTCTGTTTGATTGACAATCTATCGGATCTGACTTCTGAAATGCAACTCACACCCGCCTATTGATATTTAGCCAATATCGGATGTATTTAGATATGTTGGCCAAAGTAAACTCATAGAATTGCTAGCATGTAGCCACTATTTAATTTGCTTTTAGTAGGCATCTACCATAGTTTTACTAGCATGGTGTACTAGAATATGAAATTATTTGCCATTTTTATTTTGTCCCCTCAGAGCCATCAGAGATGTGATCCAAATTTGGCAAGTGTTGTGACATTTCAGGTAAGCTTAACTTGTGTTAAAGCATTAAGGGCCTGATTTACTAAGACCTTTAGCAGGTGCAAAACCATTTGGCACACGCACAACTAATAACATGAACCAATGATTGGTCATGGTATTTGTTTTGCACCAATTCTTAGTCATGTTATTGGTTTTGGGTGTACTAAAAGGTTTTGCACCCACTAAAGGTCTTAGTAAATCAGGCGCTGAGTATGGTCTGACCATTTGGCATAACTTTCTTAATCTAAATTCCCTTACATGTTTGAATTGTTCCATTTTGCTACTAAATATAAAATGTTTTCACTCCACTGTTACTGTGAGTCTGTCTTAAGGATGAATCTATCCCAAACCTGATTCTGTTTGATTGACAATCACTATCGGATCTGACTTCTGAAATGCAACTCACACCCGTCTAATTGATATTTATCCAAGTTTAGACATGTTGGCCTAAGTAAGCTCAAAGAAATGCTAGCATGTAACTACTACTAAATTGGCTTTATGTAAGAATCTGTTTTAGTTTTGCAGGCCTGGTGCACTAGAATATGAAAATTTACCAATTTTTAATTTTGGCTCCTCTGTAGAACCATCGGAGATGTGATCCAAATTTGGGAAGTGTTGTAACATTTCAGGTAAGCTAAACTTGATTGTGAGAACATTACGTATGGTCTGTCCATTTGGCATAACCTTCTTAAAATGGTGGTTCCATTTTGCTAATGAATAGGAAGTATTATGTTTTTTTGCATCACTGCTCAACTGTTTCTGTGAGTTTGTCTTGAGGATGAATCTAACCCGAACCTGATTCTGTTTGATTGACAATCACTATCGGATCTGACTTCTGAAAGGCAACTCGACTGAAATTTAGCTGTTGACTAAAGTATAACCACTACAAAAGTGGTCTTAAGTAAGCATCTACCATAATTTTACTGACGTGGTGCAGTAGAATATTAAATTGCTTGACAATTTTTCATTCTGGTCCCTCATTGGAACCATCTGAGAAACGTGATTCAAATTTAGAGGTCATTACATTTTGGGCTTAAAATGTGATTAAAACCTTAAATAGGGTTTGACTAATTAGCATTACTTTTTTTAACCTGAATGCCAAACTTATGCATGTTCCATTTTTACCACCAAATGTAAAGTAACTTGAATTTGATCGTCTGTATGCGGATGCTGAGCGATGAGCTCCAACTGGTCTGAATGTGACGTTGGAGCTTTGTGACGGTAAGGAGTTCCAGTCATGTAGATTAACATTTTGTCAAACTGTCAGTTAAGGCAAATTCTAAGATTTGGGGTGAATGTAGAGGACATTACTCTATGCAGTGGATGTTAAAAGTTCCACCCAGGAACCTCTTGCCACAAGCTCTGAACTTTGCTTCACTATGCTTACCTGTTGTGAGTTTGTCTTGAGGAATCTATCCCGAACCTGATTCTGTTTGATTGACAATCACTATCGGATCTGACTTCTGAAATGCAACTTGCAACTCCAGCCCCATCTCTGTGACCTGTATAATTAAATGGAAATGTCTGGCTTTTGTCCAAGATGAGTGTCACAAACTTGGCTTGATGAATCTTAAAAACGGAACGGACTGCTGAGCCAGCTTGATTGCAATAGGGAGGCCTCTGCAGGTCACGAGTGGTTTTGCAATGCCTCTTGTGACCTGTGCAGGATGAGGGCTTGTCATTGCAGTTTGATGGTGGCACTGTGCATTACGTGTTGCAGTGTGCACGAGGCTGGCAGGTAGTTATTGGACGCAACTAAATTCATCATTCTGTGCATATATTCTTATGGAATTTTTGTAGGCTGTAGTCTGTGTAGAGGAAGGTGGTTGAATGGGGTTCATTTGGATGTACATGTACCCAAATGTCCTTCATTGGTACTGACCGTTTATAGTAAGTCATACATTGAGCTAAATTGTTTGGCTGACCAAATTAAATGTATTCGCTATGACTCCTGGGCTTGGGAAATTGCTGGGCTACTGCAGTACTTTAGGTACTGGAGTACATTAAGTAATTGGTTCCCCTTAACTGTGGTACACCTTGACTGGATGACTGTTTATATATTTTGGATGGGTAATTTGGTTTCTCTTGTGCATTTTATATCCTAAAGAATGAATTTACTTTAATTTTCATGTTCCTATGAATGCATGCTAATTTAACGATCATGACGGTGCCATACCAGTACTTAACATGTAGTACAATTTCATTTCACATGTTTGTTTTGTATGTTTTCAGATTTCTGGCAGGGCATACAATGTTGCTATATAGTATGTGTAGGGCTACACACAACTGTTCCAGGGTGGTGACAATTATTTTTATTTTACAGGGACCAAGGTGGTGGACATGTAGTTGGTGGTTCTTCAGAAGTGTGTTTGGATATGAAATGCCCAGTGCTCAAGCAATAAAGTGGTTTGAGGAAAAACTAAGTTTCTGGCTCCATCAATTTTCGAAATGTGTAACTTCAATGTTTAGGAAATGTTAGTAAGTGTGTGGGAAAGTTCTCTGAACAAGAATCCTGGAGATTACCTGATGTGTATGTTTTGGTGCTGGGCAGCATGCCTGCATCTTTGAGTCCATGCCTGGTACCGGCATCCAGCTCTGGCTGTCTCCGAGGACATGGGACTTCGATTCTACTCTTGAAACTCTGGTCTTTGGACTTGTTACCGAATTTGGTACCCTGAGGCCTTGTGACATAGATTTGGTTGCTAAAACTCAGGTCTCTTGGCACTTGTACCTAGCCCTGAGTGAAGTGTGGAGGTCTTTGACTCTGAGACCCAAGTATACATACCACTGCCCAGGACACTCACTTTAGACTATGCACTAACTAGTGGATTCTTATAAGCTGGGGTCTAAATATTTTTGAAGCTGCAAAAGCATTGAAAAGGAAGATGCGGATGAGTTGAAAAACATGAGGGTTTATGAATAAATCTAATTACAGCAAACATGGAACACATTCAATACCTATAGCTTAATACAAGATGGCATGCTGGCTAAGGTGAGCAAACATGAACAAGTTTACCAACAAAGTATGTAGCCAAATGATTCTGTACGGAAATGACTGGTACCAGGAGAACTGGTAAGCACATTCTCCCTGAATGTCCCTTTGGACTTCACTGAAATGCAAGCCTTCCACATTCCACAATTCCCTTAGCCAAATAAGGTCGGGCCAGGAATAAGGCTGCAACACCCCACCCCAACACCAAGGTTAGTTGGAAAGGTCATCCCATTCCCAATAAATGGGGTCATGCGACAGTCCCAGACTGCTTTGTTGCCCCATGTCCTGATGATTATCTTTCCAGCTGCAGTTAAGTTTGCAGTATTTATGATTCCACCAGTGTGCAGCAGTGTAATTCTGAAAGTCTGGAGTGAAGTGACCGCTTCTGAGGGCAGTATTGTAAACCTAACCCCTCTTGCTGATTGGATGACTGAGAGAACCAATCGCATGCAATGCTGCCCTCAGAAGGCACCACCAACCTGCGGTTAGAAGAGTCAAAATTGCACCGTACATGCGCATAAAGAAATTTGGAAGCAAAAAAAGCTAAAATTGCTCAATAGTTCCATGACGGCAACAAGAAAGGAGACAAAAAGCCAATGGGATGCTGACATGTCAATATTTCCCAACAATTGGTGTGCTCTAGACAATATGCTTGTCCTCTCAATACATTGACGCACGACATGAGTAATTTAATTAAAAAATGGAAACGTTTTAAAGAAGTTGTATTTGAAAATGTCTTATTTTCCAGACAAATCGGTTTTGGATGCTGCACGTGAAACAAAAATTATGTAAACCTATTTGCACAAATATTTTATTTAGGCTGTGTAAATTAAAGACTGCCACTTTTATACCCTACCATGAGAACTTTCAAAGTTGACGTTTTTCCATTATGCTATACCCAAGGACTGAGACTGCACATTTTGATAACGGCTCTCAAGCGATGCCTCAATCCATTGGATTGAAATACTGGCAGGCAATGACAAACACTCTATAAACTAGTTATAACCAGCCACTGCATTTCAGCTCAGTGGTCATAGTTCAGACTAAAGACCATTGACAGGGCATCCTTCATATGTGCTGCATGGCTGTGGAATGCACTCCCTCACCCTGTTAGGGACGCTGACACTGCTACATCATTCAAAGCCCTTCTCAAGACACCTTTTCAAATTGGCATTAAGGACTTTTGTCAATTTTTATTTTTAACCTGGATGCTCTTGTTTTTTCCCCCAGCACATTGGGTTCATTCACTTTTTAAAATCCGTTCCATTTTATTATTATTATTAGTCAGCACGTCGGTTTTCAAAATTAGACTCCTTTCATCATTGATTTCTGAGAGCTCCACTAGTGAAAAGACCCGTAGCGTAGGTCTTATTGTTGGTCAGGGGGCAGGGCCGGCTGATAGCGATGGTGCTCACTCCGATTTTATGACAGCTCTAGCATGCAAAACAAAACTCATTCTTAAGTTCGGTGACAGTTGCCAAAGTCAAAATAGTCAAACGATAAATACCCATTCCCATCTATTAATGTCTGCAATATGCTACTGAATTCTGTAAATCCTCGTCCATTGTTATCCAACGATTATCACACTCCATACTGTTATTACAAACACCACCACCATGCTCACCACCATGCTCCCCACCGCGCTAGTCATTTGAAAGAGCCTCAATGTATATCCCGTGAAAACGTGCAATACGTAAGCGAACTCAGATGACCACTACTTGACCGTATCTGAACTAGTAGCTAATCGAAAATAAATGTGCCTTTGTTCTTGGATTAACTTGATATCAGACAAGGGACAACAAGTTTACCAGAGCCCCGCCTGTCTGAAAGGCCTCCTCCCTAGTATCGGCTCCGCCCCTGTGTTCGTGGTTGATGGGGAGACGGACCAGGGTTGCCAGACTAGGGGATTTTAAATATTCATGGGAGAATGTATGGGAGTCAATGATAGATGGGAGATTTTAAAAGGAGGTATGGAGGTAAATTGTGAGAAAATTGTATGGGACTCAATTGAAGAAGGGGGGTTTTCAGAATTTTTCTGGAGGGAGATTAATACAGGTATCTGGCAACACTCAGACGGACGGGGACCGCTAGTACTACGAAAAAAGGCGAGCCCGTGTACGGCTCTCCGAGAAACCCCATAGATACGAGCGAACTCGCGGCATGAGCGCGGCCGCCATTTTACATCATCTACAGTGGAGGAGCAGAGCCGGACCTACGCCGGGAGTCGTACACTTTTCTCCTTTTTTAATACACTTCCTTCCGAAATAATCTATACCACACACCTTATTGAATCATCGACAGGTAAATATATGTGACATTTTCAACCGGCAAAGATACAGACTGTTGCATTTGACTGTTGTTCTACCAGTGTTTTTAAACAATGTGGAAACTGGTTCGTATGTCTGAAACCGGCTTTTTGAAAATGGACTCCAGTTATGTGGCGGCACGTTGGACAACTAGCAAGTCAGCTAGTCAGCTAGGCCCTGCCCTCCTCGGCTTGATGTAATTAATACGTTCTGCTTTGAAACGGTGCCTTTTAAAATATGATATCTGCTGGGTGCCTGATTGAAAATGCTCTTTACGTAAACGTAGCTAACGATGGCTAGCTAGCTGCCAACATGATACTAGGCTGTGATGTTGAATATTTGAGTGAGCTAGCTACCAAAGCATTTAGCTAACGTTGGCTATATACCTCATAGGACAGGCCATGTAATCTGCTATTCTGTATTTTGGTAACATTATGCTCGATTCCGTGCGACGGGCTTTTTCAAAACATGACATTGTTCAATTTTTTGCAACGTTTAGCTAGCGTTACTGGACACGGTGCCTATTGGTAATTTTTCACTAGTAGCAGAAGGACTAATTACTTTGCTTGTCGGCTAAACTGGTAAACTGGCATGTAACGTTACATGCTTAGCAGCGACTTTCTTGCCAGCTTTGTAGAATGATTTGAAGATTTCCATCGCTTGATCGCAAGTTCTATGCAGAGTGCCACAAGAAGCATAGCTAACGTTACTAATTGGAATTACTTGTAATATCATACAGCATGACTGTTTTTTTCTAGCTAGCTAAATATGAACGTTGGTTGGAATGTGCGGTTTGTTAGATAGCCGTTAGCTAAATGCGTCCAGTCAAGTTTGGTAGCTACTTGGCTAACGTTAGCCAACTGAAGGAAAGCAACCGAAACACGTGTACTGCTTTGCACAGCAGTCTCGGTGGAGTTGCGTGCGGAGCGGGTAGGGATGGGCTTTTGTTCACCAACGAGCAAGCAGGACTGCTTCCACTTGTTCTGCTAATACTTAATTAGAAGGCGGGAAATATGCTGTGAATTTTATTCACACCAAGATACTAAAAGCAGGTGGGGTCGGATCGATAAATTAATTTAGACGGTCAAGTGAGAGTAGGTTGTGGAGAGACCCACCGATTATTTTTGCTTAATCTTGGGTTAAGTTCTGTCCTTGCACATCTAACGTTAAGTGCTTGCTACGTGATTTGAAAAGGGGGTTTGACGTTAGCTAACGTTAACGAACTCGTGTTTCATAAATCCGCGATACAGAGCAGGTCACATTAAGTCCATACCTCAGGTACTCTATTTAGATAACTAGACAACCATGGTTAATTGTATCCCCTCAAAGTCATTGCAACCTACTGCTGACGAAGCCTAGCATTCGCCGTGTAGCTTGTAAGCTACCGGCATGTGCATGCTTGCTGCGTTTCTGCATGTGAAACGTGACAGTGACTTATGACCCCCATGATTTCAAGTAATTTATGGTCTACAGTCTTTGGATTAATTTGGCTCATTGCATTTGCACAGATCTGGAGACATGGCCACAGAACATGTTAATGGAAATGGTACAGAAGAACCCATGGACAGCACTGCTGCAGTTACCCATTCTGAACACTTCCAGACTTTATTAGAAGCTGGTTTACCACAGAAAGTTGCTGAAAAACTAGATGAAATTTACATAGCAGGTAAGGCACACTAAACGTCCAAAAGATGCTTTTTCCATATTGAGTTCATTTAACAAATTATTGCATGGTCTGTTATTTTAATAAACTATTGAATGTGGGAATTGGGATACTGAAGCAACTTTTTGTGGTTTCCTAACAAAATGGGTACTGCAGTGTAAACCCCCCCCAACACCACCACTACCCAGTAATGCAATGTGTACGTTGTGAATTCAGAATGAGCATCAGGGCAGAATGGAAGCATCCTGGGCTGTTAAAGATATAAGACTTATGAGGATTAGCACACTTGGTATACAGTACCTTGTAAGGTCTCAAGGGGGAATGTGAAGCCAGCTGGCTACATGCAAGAACAATGAAAGCAGCTGTCTGAGGCTGGGACAGGTGATGTGTTCTTTGAAAGCACATTGTGGACATGCTAATTATATTGGCCGGCCTAGGGTGGGTGTAAAGGATGGGGGTCCAGGGGGCCGTGAAGGCAGTAGTATCAGTTTGCATCGTCATCTGTTGAGGCTCCTGAAGAGATGAAATGCAGTATGTTATTGTTCATGGCGACACAACTCGCTATGTACCTCTTAATCACGTTGCATCATTTCCACATGCTTTTTTTGCGATCGCACTTTGGTATGTATGTGGTAGCTTATGTGGGTATATCTTTGAAAGTGTTAAATGCATGTTTTCATTTACCACATGTAAACGATGGACTACAGAAAGCGTCTCTTGACATTGTCTACATAGGCCACACGTTAACTTTACTAGGATTGGTAGTGCTAGGGTCTTATGGGCATTGCATTTGCATGCTGGCGAATGGGGTGATTTCTGACAAAATGCTAATGTTTGTAGTGTTGCTCTTTTCTAGGTTTGGTAGCACACAGTGACCTAGACGAGAGGGCAATTGAAGCTTTGAAAGAGTTTAATGAAGACGGCGCACTGCAAGTTCTACTTCAGTTTAAGGAGAGTGACCTGTCACATGTGCAAGTAAGTAAATTCAGCTGGTGCTTATTTAAAATGAAATGTCCTTCTCTCGGTAGCACTCACACGTTTTGTTCACCCTCAGAATAAAAGTGCCTTTCTGTGTGGAGTAATGAAGACTTATAGACAGAGGGAGAAGCAGGGGACCAAAGTCTCAGATTCCAGTAAAGGACCAGATGAAGCAAAAATTAAAGTAAGTTTGAACGAGAATGGCCCTGGTGTCTCTGACCTGACTAATGATTCTTCGTGCTCGAGTTGGCTGAAACAGCGGCACTTTAAAGACTTCCAAAAGGCTTTGGTTTCCTGGATAGACTAAACAAATTTGGTCATTTGTGCAGGAGACGCACCTAAAGAAGTAAATGGAGGTGGATTTAATTCTAACTACCTGCTCCGGCGAAGTACTTGTCTTTGAAGATTGGTGTGTTCGATTGACCCCTGTGCTCCGTTCTGTTCTTCAAAATTGTAATGTTGAACTTGGTGCACAGGTCTGGCTGGACTCGGGCGCAAGGATTTTGGATGTTGGTTGTTATTCTATTTCTGGGCTTATTACATTTGTAAACCACAACTTGATGTCCAACAGGCTCTGCTGGATAGAACCAGTTACACACTCGATGTGACGACAGGTCAACGAAAGTATGGCGGCCCTCCTCCAGAGTCTGTGTACTCAGGCGTACAGCCAACAATTGGTACAGAGGTAAGGGCTTTTGCAAACAGTACTGTGTTCAGTATATATGGAGTTGTGCTGTCTTAAAGGGGGAGTATTTTAAAAGGGTGAGTAAGGTTACAAAAGGCCTTTCACCTATCTGACATTGCTACTTTTCAAGTGTCCTAATGATGAAACTTGTACTCTGTTCTGGAGTGACTATTGTTACGCTGACAGTTTACCGCTAAGATCTGACCGGACACTTAAAATATCTTGCGTTGCTCTGTTTTGAAGTAAATGTCAATTCGGTGCTGAACACTATTTTAGCGTGAGCATTGTTAGCCTTGGGGTTGATCTTAATCTATTAAAACATCTGTTCCTTTTCAGATTTTTGTGGGCAAAATTCCAAGAGATTTGTTTGAGGATGAGCTTGTGCCCTTGTTTGAGAAGGCAGGACCTATTTGGGACCTGCGTCTGATGATGGACCCCCTCAGTGGCCTAAACAGGGGCTATGCCTTTGTCACTTTCTGCACTAAAGAGGCTGCTCAGGAGGCAGTTAAGCTGGTGGGTTTCCTTTTGACCTGTCCTCTGCCTTGTAGCACAAGAATCAGTGTTTGATTGGCTCACATCTGATTCCTCCTTCACTTTATTTTTTATTTTTTTGCAGTGTAATAATAATGAAATTCGACCTGGCAAACACATCGGAGTATGCATCTCTGTAGCCAATAACAGACTGTTCGTCGGCTCAATCCCCAAGAGCAAAACAAAAGAACAGATTATAGAGGAGTTTGCAAAAGTTACAGGTGAGAAATGTCAGCACTTCTTGGAGAAGGATGGCGCTGACCCCCAAAAGGCTTGTCTTGCTTTCCAAATGCGTTATGGGAAAATTGCATTAATATTGCTTCAACTTTCTGGGGTAAGAAAAAAGTAAGGCTTATGAAAGTATTTTACTATTGGTGCTTATGACTTGCTGGCTGTTGACTCGAACTGAAAGCTGTGACCTTTCTCTCATCCATAATATGCTTAGAGTTGAACTCAGAATGTACGTGTTGGGGTGCATGCAAAAAAACTTTGGTGTTAGATCTAGCCCTCTTGTAGGGAAGTGCATTGGCAAACAAGATCAATAATGTGTGCATTCTGTGCTTCAAAGTATTGTACATACTCATGGTAGCTGACCAGTTTTTTATTTTATTTAAAAAAAATCTTATCAATTGTGTAGAGAAGCTACCTAACAGACTGCCTGTTCTACTTTTCCATAAAACTGCGATTGTTTCAAACAATTTTTCAAAAGTATTTATTCTGTCCAAAGATTAAAATACAAAGATTAAAGGATATTTGTAACGGGTCTTAGCTTCCATTAGCATTAGCATTAGCCTGTACGCAAAAGTCCACCAAGCTCATTATTCTTCTTCCCCCCCCCCCCATTTCAAAATAAATTGAGACTTGAATGGACATTTTGCACAGGTCTGGTAACTAAACAACTTATTAGCTTGTGAAGTTGACTGTCCCTATGTGGGCTTTTCAGAAATGTACGAAGTAAGTTCGCTAACATGTACGTGATCTGTCTTCGAGACCAGACTGGACTGAAATTTTTTCCGGTTTCAGTGGTGCATAGAGACGCACGGACTGGTGGGCATAGAGAACTTCTGTTGTCTTGGATTTAAATATTGTTTATTAGCAACAAAAAAAAAGCATGTTTTCTGTAATTCCATAGATTAAAAATATCCTGTGCCCTTGAAAAATATGGCTAGCCTCTTTTAATAAGTGAAATCATATGTAATGATTTCAATATTGGTAGATATATTCAAAACGGTATGATGTAATGGCATCGATAGGTGCCTGATTTGTGACCTAGCTAGTTGCATACCTTGTTGGGAATAGCTAGGCACTTGTGAGCAGGGTGGGCCTTATGGATAAGCTTGGGCTGACCTTTATTATTGCCTGTGTGAACGTGCACTGTAAAGGCTGGCCTTGTAAATTATGACGTCTGTATTGCTTAGCTGCCTGTGTCATGTTGGAAACAAGTTTGCACATAGGATGTTATTGAATGTTACTCATTTTACTAGAGCTTGGTTTGACTGACATGGGCATTAGACAATGAAAAGAAATCATAATAATTATAATTATGAATGAGTGCATTGTAATGGGAATGGAAAGAGAAGCTTGGATTGGAAAAGAAAATTGAGGCTTTGAAATGTGTTAAAAAACCAAAATAAAAAACACTGGGCTGGTGCTAATGTCCGCCCCAGCCATTGGAATTTCAATAGCTGTCCATTTGTAGGATTTGCATGATTGTGTTGGCTGTATTTGAATGCTGGGGTCTGTAGTTCAATACAGAAATGATGACATTGATCTCGAGGGTGTGTGGAACCAAGCGGATTTCTCGCACCCTATTTCACACCCAGAAGGCAACAGGCTAGAATTAGAATGGAATCTTTAAGGTCTCTAATACATTGAAGTGTGAGCTGCTTATTTATATTCCTCTTGGTAGTGGTCTTGTGTGTATGCTAAGGTGGGCATTCTGCTCACTTATGTACAACTTTGAACCTAATGATACATTTTTTAAAGATGGCTTATACTTTTCCTCACAAATTTTGTTGCATGGGTTTGCGGGTCAGCGCAAATAATTTTGTTCTCCCAGTGAAGGAATGCTAATTGAAGTGATGTACTCTGCTTCTAACAGGCCCTGGTTGTTGACATGCAGTTCTTTCATTTTCCCTTCCCCGCACAGAGGGTCTTAACGATGTCATACTGTACCATCAGCCGGATGACAAAAAAAAGAACAGGGGCTTTTGCTTTTTGGAGTACGAAGACCACAAAACCGCAGCCATGGCCCGACGCCGGTTAATGAGTGGCAAGGTGAAAGTGTGGGGCAATGTGACCGTGACGGTGGAGTGGGCGGATCCCATCGAGGACCCGGATCCAGAGGTCATGGCCAAAGTGAGTAAAGCATGAGCCTTACGGCTCGTTCTCAAGTTGCCTTTAGACTGACCGCTAACATTGATTTGGCCCGTAGCCGTGCGCTAATAGTCGAGCGCGTCTGTAGTACACGGGTAAGATCAGTGACTCTGTAAGATCAAGAGAAATGAACAGTAGCTGTTAGGCGAGTTAAAGCTAGCCAAGCTTTGCTGTGGATCTTTGCATTAAAGTTGGTCTACACGGACAGCTTGTTTATTAGCCTAGCCTATTAATGTTTCATGCCGTGTCACAAATACTGTTCGGATTTCTCCAACATGACTGGTAGTGATAAAGCAAGCTTTACAGAGTATTTTGAAAATAAGCAATTGTTCAAAGAACTACCCAGCCTCCATTATATTCTTGTGGGCAAATGAGTTTGTTGTTTAAGATGCCATGTGAAACGCTACAGAAATACCCCCTGAGTAGTCTACTTGCTTTCAAGTGCTCCTCCCGTGCCCTGAACGGTCCATTAGGGAAAATAAATAAAAATTGCAGGTTGTTGCAAGTCAGTTTTTGTCAGCTGATCTGAACATTATTGGGGTGACTACCATGCTCCTTCTCCTGTGACTACCTTTGTTAGTTTTTCCTCTGTTGGCATGGAATCCAGGTGTACACGGGCGTGGGTTGACATACCTCTCACTTTGTGATGTGGTACTGACATGCCTGGGTGGAATTAAATACGGTTTTAGCCATGATGTGGATGGTTGACCAGACTAGAATATTTTCTTTCACACATGACTTCCATAAATACTGCAGAAAACATGTATTGGGCTTAAACTGCTGCTAAAAGCGGCCCAGTTAAAAAAAAAAGAAGAAAACCTCCATCATATGCGAGACAGATGCTTTTGGAACCATGTGAACTGCAACAAACCACATGGTCTCATCTTTTCAGTTTTGATTTGCGCCACATATGTACGTGGAAATAAATCTGATGCGTAGCCATACTACTCGTGTGTAATTGTTCTGTTCAGTCCACGTAAGCGCTTATTACACCAGTATACCCTTCAGCACAGACCGCATTTGTATAGAAGGGCAACCCAATTGGAGTTACACTGGCAAAGTGATTTTTACACCACTTCATGCGACGGGTCGTCCCATTCCTGTATTGAGTGCTGCTGGGTCGCTTGCAAACATTTTTATGAACTTAAAAAAAAAAAACCTGATCTGAGCAACAAAAAAAAATTTTAACCAATTTGGCTAATCTGTAGATTTGTTTTGTGTCACTTCACAGGTGAAAGTTCTGTTCGTACGGAACCTTGCAAGTACTGTAACGGAAGAAATACTTGAAAAGACCTTCTCCCAGTTTGGCAAGCTGGAGCGAGTAAAGAAACTAAAAGATTACGCCTTCATTCACTTTGATGAGCGGGACGGAGCAGTAAAGGTATAGTTGGGAGTTTAGCTGCTGCTATTGAATTAAATTGGCGGTTGTCTGTGCTGTATTTCGACGGCCTGACTGATGTTTTAACGTTGACACGTGCCGTTTCCTCAACAGGCGTTGGCTGAAATGGATGGTAAAGACCTGGATGGAGAACACATTGAAATAGTTTTTGCCAAGCCCCCCGATCAGAAAAGGAAAGAGCGCAAGGCTCAAAGGCAAGCAGCCAAAACTCAAATGTAAGAAAGTCCCAGAAATGCATTTGAGAAAATTGAGGTGGAATAATGGTAAATTTGGAAAATGCATGTATTAATCTCTATAGAAACTGCATTGGCTTTGACATTAAAAGTACACTTCAGTGCAAAACAGTGTAATTGTATGGAAATAGTCAATTGCGTGTTCATTGCCTTTTTGGCTATGAATTGTGGTAAATTGTTAGTGGTAAAGTGTGCTGTTTCTTAAACATGCATGTACCCCCCCCCCCCTCTTATTTGACCCTCAGGTATGATGATTATTATTACTATGGCCCCCCTCATATGCCACCTCCCACGAGAGGCAGAGGCAGAGGAGGCAGTCGGGGAGGCTACTCCTACCCCCCCGATTACTACGGCTACGAAGATTACTACGATTACTACGGCTACGACTACCACAATTACCGCGGCGGATACGAAGACCCCTACTATGGCTATGATGACTTTCAAGCCCCCGGGAGAGGACGAGGGAGTAGAGGCGCGAGGGGCGCCTCCCCATCCCGGGGCCGGGGGGCCGGCGCTCCCCGGGGCAGGGTCGGCTTCTCTCAGCGAGGCGGTCCCGGATCGAGCCGAGGGGCGCGCGGCGCCAGAGGAGGCTCTCAGCAAAGAGGCCGCGGGGTACGTGGTGCGTGGGGTGGCCGCGGTGGAAATGTAGGAGGGAAGCGCAAAGCTGATGGGTACAACCAGCCAGATTCCAAGCGGCGCCAGACCAATAATCAGAACTGGGGCTCTCAACCCATTGCTCAGCAACCGCTCCAAGGTGGTGATCATTCTGGTAACTATGGTTACAAATCTGACAGCCGGGAGTTTTATCAGGAATCTTTTGGGCAACAATGGAAGTAGAACAGTAGGGCTTCAATTACAGATTTTTATTTTTTTTATAGAGACTTGATCCAAACTTGTTTGGCCCTAAATCCGAATGAATGGTTGCCTCTTTTTAATTGGTGACATCTAGCAAGATTACAATCTTGTGTATATATTTTTTTAACATTCCGCTTGAACAGTAGTAACACTCCCACCTGATTCTGGAGTACCGGTTTTATTTTTAAAAATTTGTTTTAATCGGCTCGTAGCTATAGCTGAATAAAATTTTGAAATTTCAAGATTTGCATTCACGTGCTTTTAAGCTGTCTATTTGGCTGTAGTGCCGTGCATATGTTTATAGAAATCTCCCGTGTCTTAACTAGGTTCACAGCAGCAACAGAAACATTTGTTTCCACAATTTATTGTATGAAATACAAATTAAATCTATTTGTATGTTTCAAAAGATAACATTGCTAGAATAATAGCGTGTCATGTTTTTGGAAATAAGGACATTAGTCCTAGTTTTGCCTATATTTTGGCTTGTGTTCTTTGCTGTTTGTCTGCTTTAATAAAATTACACACACCAGTGTTGTTAACTTCAAATTGTGTTGCAAATTCATGTTTCGGCAAATTTTCTCTTCAAATTGCATTCAAATTTAAGGCTCCTTGTGGAAGAAAAGGACTAAAGGTTTGCATACATTAGCTTCATGCTGCAACGTCACTTGCATGCCATCAAATTTGTAGCAATTTTAAACCACGTAGTTGGCATTTTCTTTCCACTACTCAGCTTTAATGTACGTATAGCAACATAACTCATTGTTTTAAATTGTTAATTTGACCTTTTTGAAATCAAGAGCACCAGTTTAACTGTGGAGAATCTTGAAACTGAATTGACAATTTGTTCTTAATGACACTCCCAAAATGGTTAACCTATTTTTTTATTTTTTTAAAATCCAAAGTATGCTAAATAAACCATTGCATACTGTATGGCATTTTAAATTTGGAATCCAAATGTGGCCACAGGAAATTGTAACAATGTCTTGTGGTCCTTTGGAAAGCACAATTTGAATATAATTGAGGCAGCTGTTTAATTTTGACACCATCCTGTCCTATTGCGGCTTCAAGTCTTTATCTTGCATGTCTAAAACAATTTGGAACTTTTTTCCCCCTCCTAGTATCAAAATGCAACGGTGGGGAGGTAATTGGCCTACATGAAACGCTTAATGCTTACTGCTTTGAGATCAGGGGCGCATGCTTTGGGACGTAACCCTCCCAACTGCGTGACTGGTGTCGCCTTTAAATAACACCGCAAGACCACTGTTCTGCTTATGTTTTCCTAAAGGCTAAGATTTGTTTGCATGTGTGAAGTTGAAGGGTGTGGTAGATTAGAGAATGCTAGTGTCACGTTTTGCTTTGGTTTTTTAAAACGTAAATGCTATCATTGACATTAACTTGTGTTTTTGTAATGTCTTGAGTGGAGTCTTGTTTTGTGTGTAAATGTATTGTGTGGTCTTTGGTTGTGAATTGTATTCTAATTGCATCCTTTTGTTACCTGACTAGCAGGGAAAAGGGGTCGAGGCCGGTCCTGACCTGTCACTATGAAGACTGACTTGCAATGTGGGGTTACACCAGAAGCTGCCAATGGATGTGATGGTAAGGTCAACACAAATGGTCCAATGATATTCCAGCCTTACAGAAGCATATCTCCCTGACTGCCACCTTTTAAAAGATCATCAACGGAGCAAATTCAAGACGTGCTACTTGCTTGGACTTTACAACATAGTCGTAGGGATTAAAAGCCTTGCATTTAGCCAACTTGTCACCCCTTCTCCCTGTGTTCCCTGCTCCCACCCCCAAAGAATATGCCATTTTAAGAAGAATCAACATATTCAGATTTCCTAAAGGAAGCTCATCCTGAAATGAAATGTAAAATGTATTTTGCACTTTGTCTTAGTTTGAAGTGGCTCAAAGGAGCTTGATGCTATTGTATATTTTTTTGTGCTAATTGCAGCTTTATGTTGGAATATCCATGTTAATCTAAATTGATTTGGATAGGTTTGAAAAGAATGTTAGCAGGTTTTAGGTGTAACCACCTGGCATGAATAGTCAGGCATTCCAGGAAAAGTGGTTCTTTTCAGAACTTGTCTTTAAAGGGTTGGTTAACTACCTCAGTACAGAGGATTCAACTGCCCTGTCTGTACTGTAAATAGGGGAAATGATTTGATGAAAGCAGGGTCTGTTCCCAACTAAATATGCACAAGAGCAGCAGTAGAACAGATGTACTTAATGTAATATAGTCATTTCTCTGTTGCTCTGACACTGCGAACAGTCAAACTGGGCATGTAAAATACTCTCATATGATGAGCCTGAACAGGCCCTGCCTTCATCCTGTTTGAACTGAATTAGCTGCCTTGCTTCTTCAGGTGATGTAGTTACTGGTTGTATGATAGTTTAGGAAAATGTTACTTTTGTAAAAGCTCAGACACCGGAAAAGAATCACAACTACTTTTGAATATCTCTGCAGTGTCCCTTTTTTTCTCAATGGAAAACGACGTGTAACTTTTTTATAATACTAACTCATCTTTTTTTTTTTTTTATATATAAAAAGCTGCGTACACAATTATGTTAAAGCCATCACAATTCCATTTGTGTTAACGTTTTCCATAATCATGCGCAACATGAATGATCATTAACATCGAACCAACTGCCTTTTCTGTCACGCTCAGTGAACGTGGCCAAGTTGCGAATTCTCACCATATTGAGAATGTGGTGGAAGCAGCATCAGCCAGAGAAGACTGGTGGTTTACCAGTTCGAAGGGATACTGCAGCTTTGATTTTTATTCCATGAACTGCAAAAAGCAAAACAAAAAAGCAAAAACAAAAAAACAAACAAAAAAAAGACTGAACAACTTATCCGGTTTTTGTACACAGTTAACTCCCTCTCAGTACGTCTGTATTATTACAAACCTTTGAAAAGATGTTACCAGTTTTAAACTATTGTTGGTGGCCAACAACCGTTTTTGCATTCCTGCAAATAAATTGTTTTATACTGTAAGATGAGGTGAGTAACTTATTTTTGTAATAAAGTTTTTGATTTTTATCTGTGTCTAAAACTGTTTGCTATGCTATCTCTACACTCATTGGTTATCGTGTCAGTCTGGTTTGTGAAGGCATCTCTGGTCTCTGAGAGCACCGTGTTACTACCCTTAAAGGATAGCGTCGCCATTTTAGAATCCGGCAGCAGCCCCAGTTTGCGGAAGTGCAGAATTCAATAAAACCGGTTCTAAAAAGCTTGGTTTGCAATTGCAACCCATTTTTCGGTCGAACATAGACATCTTGGAGTATACTGTGAGTTTCCCGTTTTCTAAAATGTGTTGTGCTTTTTGAAGGCCTAACTATTTGCCCCCATTGAACCCTGTTGAAAGCCACTGAGAAGCTGTGGTTAAAAGGTACATTTCTTGTTAAGTCATTGAGGCTGTGCTATGCATGATTATAAATGACGGAAACCAACCGGGTTGAAAAACGGTGAACCTATCCTTTGATTGTACGTCCATTTTCTTTACCCAAAGATTCCAGTTCTAAGTTCTTTATTACCCTAGAACGTAGGTGGGCAATGAAGCAGTATCTGGATTTCATACAAACCACTGCTCAATTTAATTTCCACATTCTGACATTTTAGCAGCATTTATTTGTAATTTTTACATATGAATAGGGCCACCAGTTTGTTTCCCCTTATTTTCTTGCATGGTTTCTTCAGTCCTCTGCCAGGTAGAGGATGCGATAGCCACTTTCTCAAACAATTATACCATTTTCACCACTTAAATCATCTATTCTAAGTTGACAAAGTAATTGCCAATATTTAAGCGGACGATGATTGCTTGTGTTGAATTCTGTTGATTACTGACTACTGTGGACATGCCGCAGTGTTTTTGAATGTTTTACAAGGACATGTTTTTGTTAAAGCTGTGGGAAATGTCTGCATTCAAATGAGAGCAGTTGTATAACATTTAACAAAGAATCATTTGTATTAGTATTGAGAAAATAGTTTGCAGCTGAGGTGTATTAAAACAAATGTACAAATGAGTGGTGAATGTACAAAGTTGAAATGAAAACATTTTATCACAGCCAGTTTAACTTCTGTGATGTTTCCTAGTGTTTAAATGTTGGTTTGTTATTGCATTACAATTTATTGTTAAATTGTAAATTGCGCTAAATCAGTCAGTATGCAGTATACCAGGCGGATACCGCTTCACTCTTACCTCAAAGACATGCTTTCCATAGCATTTAAACATCCATCCATGTTCTCTGTCCTCCTGAATCTCCCCATATACAGTCAGATAAGATGTCTCTTTTTAGACATGAATATTTGATCATTGTTCCAATGCTTTTTACTTTTAAAGGTTATCTTAATTTAACGAAGTACACAGATTATGCTTTTAAATTATTTATCAGAAATCAACAGAAGTGCAATTATCCTGTGAGGGGAAAAAGTACACCCCTGGCTTCAATAAATGGTGTTGCTCCCTTTGGCAACAATAACCTCTTCCAGGCAGAAGACTTAATTCATCACAGTCAATGTAAAACTTTTCAGCCATTCATCTTTGCAGTACTGCTTTAATTGTGATGTTGGATGGCTTTCTTGAGTGCACAGCCAGCCCCAAAGCATTTAGATGGGATATTGGGCGTAATGCAAAATTTTAATCATAGCAACTTTGTTTATGTAACTTTTTTTTAGATAGGTTCATATGTTACTTTTCCCACTTTCGCGTGGTTGATCCAAATCTAGCTGGGCACGTTGATAGAAGGTACGTCCTAAACACCACTGACCAAATTTGGGGCCAATTGGCCATATGGTGGCGCTATAGTAGACTTTTGAATTCCAAATAATTAAATATTGATGGGTCCTCCTCTGTTTGACCTACCTACCGGAACTTCGTGTCTCAATCCTACTTCTCCCACAGAATAAATATGCCTTAAGGATCCATTAGACTATTGATGTGGATTTGCCACCATTTTGAATAAATTACAAATCACCTAAAATCTATCTCCCAGATGCATTGACCGATTTGCACGATATTTTAAATTCGGCACGTGGTCTTGAATATCTAAAAAAGTTATATAAATGAAGTTGCTACGGTTAAAATTGTGTTCGCAACAAGCCAATGAATTTGCATGTGGGCGTGGCTTTTTACAAAAAAGCTCATAAATCCAAAACAGTTTGATAGAATACAACAAAACTTGGTAGGGTTATTCAGAACTGCGTCTTGAGAACAGCACCAGAGGTTTGGCCCGATTAACCCATAGGGTGGCACTATAGAGCACAATGATTTTTCATAATTGAAAAATTCACTAAAAATCACTGTTTTATTATAGAGATTTGAAATGGGTAAGAGGGACTAAACCCCTCGGTCCAATCATAAACATGTATGTTTCGACCACTGCCACCTTGAATTGGCGACCATTTTGGATTGTGTTGGTTTATTTTCTACTTGTCCCACTTTCACTTCTTTGATTGGAATCGAACTGACAGAAATTATGTCCCAAACACCATTGACCAAATTTGGTGCCGTTTAGCCATATGGTGGCACTATAGCAGTCTTTTTAATTCCAAAGAAGTAAGTATTGATAGGTCCTCCTCTGTTTGACATAGCCTACCGACCTGAAATGAATGTAACACAATCCCCCTTCTCTCACAGAATAAATATGCCTTAAAGATTCATTAGAGCATCAATGTTGATGTACCACCATTTTGAAAGAATTAAAAATCACTTAAAATCTATCTTATCATAGATGCGTTGACCCATTTGCACTAAATTTGTTGTCTAGCATCTACAAACAAAAACAAGGTAGAGTCCGCACACAGGGATTTGAAAAAAAGACTTGAAAGTCAGTATTTAGAAAAATTTATTTTATATAGTCTTAGAAAATTGCAGCAGCAAAAGTGCAAAAAGATAAATTGACAAGTGCAAATATCTAAAAGAAAAAGTAATATAAAGAGTACTTCATTACAACCCCAATTCCAAAAAAGTTGGGACAGTATGTAAAATGCACATAAAAGCAGAAAGCAGTGATTTGTAAATTCTCTTTTACATATATTTAATTGAAAACAGTACAAAAAATATATATATTTAATGTTTTACCTTATCAACATTATTGATTTTTGTGAATATATGCTTATTCTGAATTTGATGCCTACAACATGTTTGACAAAAGTTGGGACAGGGGCAAAAAAAAAAAAGACTGGGAAGCTCAAAAAAACACCTGTTTGCCATTCCACAGGTAAGCAGGTGATGCTATCATGACTGGGTATAAAATGATATCAAAAGACTCTTGATATTTTATTTTCAGGTACTCTTAGAAGCGATACGATCTGCATTTGAATGGATCTCTATGGGAATTGGAGGGTGGGACTAGATTTAGCTGTAAAATACACTGGAACAGTATGGAACACATGGTTGGCTAAATGGTTCTAGGTCCTCAAGGGTCTGAGGTATCAAATGAGCCTCAAACTATCACTGCTGCCAGATATGCAGTTGATATGGATGGATCACTTTAATGGTTGTTTTTCCTGACTCATTTTCCTATTGAACTCTACGGAAACAGTATTGTAACCATGAGTACATCCATTCATAACTCAATCCTGAGACAGCCCCACAGTTTTGGCCCGAATAACCAACAGTGTGGCGCTATTGAGCTCAAAAATGTGTTTACATTTAAAAAGCAAAAAAAAACCCACTGCTTTAATATATAGATTGGAAACTCTACAGTGACTATACCCCTCTATAGACATGTATGTTTCAATCACTGCCATCTTGAATTGGGAACCATTTTAGATTTGGTTCATATGCTACTTTTCCCACTTTCATCTGGTTTATTTAAATTAAACAGGGCACACTTGAAGGACGGTAGTGTCCAAGCATAACTGACCGAATTTGCTGTGGATTGGCCCTATCCTGGTGCAACAAGTCTTTAGAATGAGATATTAATACATTTTGCTGCGCTTGAGTCTGGGACTTGAACTCAGTGTCAAAAGATCCCGCTTTTCACAGAAAATAAACATGGCTTAAGGATTCATTAGCCTGCCATAATGAATTTGCCACCGTTTTGAATAAATTACAAAACATTTAAAATCTATCTACCCCAAGATGCATTGACCAATTTACACCGAATTTGCCATTTAGCATCTACTCACAAGTAAATTGTTTTTAAAGATGACATTTGAAACTAGCTTGGCTGACTAAGCAATTCATTATGAACATGCATATGTATGTTTTTTTTGCATTTGCGTATGTATTTGTCGCTTTGTGCGCTTGGCCCCCTTAATTGCTGCTTGCAGCTATATTTATGGTTGTAATTGGTATCGGGCTTGCTTGCATAGTACATTGGGTGCGTGACTGCATGCTAACAAAAAACGAATGTGTAGACATGCACATAATTTGGTTTAAAGCTGAACCCCTCCCGTCCCGTTATAGTCAGCTGATGTGTATGCTGATTTGACCGAAGATGAGCGGATGTGACGTAGGGGGAAATGGATGACCGAATTAAATCAAAACTCAAAACAGGAAACGCTAGTTTTGTAAAAGGAGAGAGATCATTTGCCATTAATATTTTCTAGCATCTGTTTTCATTTTTAAGTATGCCAACAATTGTTTTAGAGGCTGTTCCATTTTTTCCCATAATACCAGCTTGCTATCAACCCTTTTAAGGTGAGGGAAATCCAGACCTTGGCTATTCTAACGTTAGCTAGCTATGCCAGCATTACTATCTTGCTAGTCCACTTAACCAACTTTAACTAACGTTATTATCATTGTATGTTTAACGTTACTTGCTAACTTTGGGGCTAATAGCTCAACATTAGATATACATTAACGTTAACTTGCTCGGGACTAACCACTGTCACTGAGAAAGATTTACGTTAACTGTTCTGTAGTTTGCTTGGTAGCAAAGTCAGCAATTTAGCGGTCGTCTGCACGCTATAAAGATGCACGAGCTAGTTAGCTAGGCAGATAAATGTAACTCTGCAATACACTCTTTTTGACTGGATAGGCTGCTAGCTATTAGTAGTTAATCTATAAATCAGTTATTGTGTGTCAGATTTGGAAATATGTTCATATGCGGTATGCACGATAGTTTGCTAGCTGGACAGTGTTGCAATATTGGTGTCATGTGCACACAATTGCATTCATTGGCATTGTTAAACACTTGTAAGGGCTGCATAGTTAGCATCCATTTATAAAAGTTGTGTACCTCATTTTGATCGCTAGATATTGTTTTCTGAATAATCGTGTGATGTGAACAAGGTTCGCTATTTATTTATTTACTCATTTATTTAGACCACGATGGCAATAATCAGAGCATACCTGGGAAGACTGAAACAGTGTTTGAAGGTTGAACACTTAAGAGAAGTTGGCCGCCAGTATCCCGTCTTCTGTTTCATTTTACTGTTTTTGCTTCTGTCAACTGTTGTTCTGAACAGGTAGGTATGCCGTAAAGCGTAACCTTTCTCGTCTTGAGTGTTAATTTGTTGGATTAGGGTGAAATGATCGACAGTACGTACCCTAATGTTGTCACGTGATAACGTTTTGGTAGACTGCTTGCCACATAAGACCACTTTTAATTATTTTAATGCAACTCGCCAACACGCCACCATATTTTTCTGTATACTTCACAAATTAATATTGTAAATTGGCCGTCCAACTTCTGTGATTCTCTCCTTCTACAATACTCTGCACGTATTAATGATTTACCCTCCTTTTGTATTATTGTCAAATAGTTTTCTCGAACCTTTGTCTATTGTATTTTTCTGAATACATTTTTTCAAACATTTTCTTCTTAGGTATCTTCACATTTTGATGGTTTTTTGGTCGTTCCTGGCTGGCGTGGTTACTTTTTATTGCTCCCTCAGCCCTGGATCTCTGCTTCCGAACATCATCTTCACCATAAAGCCAAAGACCAAGGTAAATAGGATGTTGGGGGATACGCAGAACCCCCTTTTGGAGTGGATGGTAAATGTGTCCTGGTTAAAAGCTCCTTCCCTCCGTCTTATCAGCAGGACCAGCAGGAGTTGTTTCCCTCGGGCCACAGCTGTGCCGTTTGTGGGAAAAGGAAGTGCAAACGCCACAGGTAAGCTTATGTTACTGCTGTAATACCAAACTTGCACACACCAGCAGTCTTACTGCAATTTCACTTTACAGGCAGTGTAGATATTGCATTGTTATTACATTGTGTAGCTTCATTACTCCGATATTAGTCAGAAACTGACCAAACGAAGAATGACTTTTTTTCTCTTTACATTCACTTCCATTGCATGGCGAAAAAGGTCTCAAAAGCACACTTTTAGCACATAAATGAATGCAAACAACGTGGATTATGCCGATCTATAAAATCATGACATCCAGAACCGAACGTGTGAAACATTAGAAACATTTGACCCAATTTTTGATTGATTTGAACTGTTGCTAGCTTTTTTGCTGTTCGGTTTGTTTACTGACGCACGCTTCAGGAAGTGAGTGGGACTGTTACGGTGCATGAACCAATCAAGGAAGTCAATAAGCAAACGATATTTGCTTGGAAAAAGTGTAAAATATTGTGATTTGTGAATCTTTTCAAACACCCGGTTCTGAATGTTGTGATTTTCTATATTTTTTTTATTAGAAATTTTTTTATTGTTCGTTGGTCAGTTTCTGACAACTGGAGCAACTCATGAAGGTGAACTTGAATATTATGACTAATATTGGTGCCAGGTCGCTATACAACATTATGTTCAAACAAGGTTCAGTATGCCTTTAAGACTTTGTGACCATAGTTATACACCTGCGATTCAAAGCTACAACGGTTTCACCACAAACATTTTCAGGTCTCAATTCCCTTCCATAAACTCAACTGAATTATAGGCCATTCAGATTAAAGCCACGTGATTAATTATGCATGGAGAAGAGATGATCAATTGGTGATATTATTACTTTTCTGCGCTCTCCTGCATTGAGACAGGAGGTCACAGCTGTGAGCTCAAGCATTTGTGAGAAAATGGTTAAAATAAGAAATGTGCTTTAAATAGAATTTGTATAAAATAATCTCATAATAAATCTATAATATTATTATTTTATAATATTCAAAAGAGTATATATGGTCTATTTCCCAAAATGTGTTTTTATATGCTTTTTTTGTCTGCGTCTGCAAAATGATTGTAATATGTAAAATATATGTTTTACTGCCATCTAGTGGATACTTTAAGTGCATTTATGGTAATTTTTAGATTTCCCTAAAAAGTGTTTTTGTTAATACTATTGCATATGGCTAGGCCACAAATTTGTTTCTGGCACGTGGCCTGCAGGGATTCAAACTTATATTTCAATGGTTATCCTACCCCCATAAGCACTCAAACGGTACAGTCAAGTAACTAATCATAAAATTGAGTTATAATTGAGACTTTTTTTTTTTAAAGTAGTTGATCTAACATGGGCATAGTCAGTGGAAGGAAAGTGAACATGGATGGAAGTTTAAATGCTATAAAAAGCATGTATTTGAGCAAACGAGTGAAACCGTATCCGCCTGGTACACGGCATGCCGAGTAATTGAATTTATTTTGCACAACTTGCAATTTAACAATAAATTACATAAAGAAGATAACAATAGACTGGCATTTAAAAACGGAGAAACAAGAGACCGTTAAACAACTGGCCCTGACGAAATATAATGACTAATGAGTATTGGTTTGATCTTTGTACATGACATTCACCACTTATTTCATTTATCTTTTTTGTTTTAACATACCTCAGCTGCGACCTATTTTCTTAGTAGGAATACATTTTTCTTTTTAATTTAACTTTTTTAACGTGGGCATTTTGCATTGCTTAAAAAAAAAAACTAACATGCTCATGTAACGCTACAGCATTTAATAATGCTGCATACCCATGGCAGTAAGTAAATAAATTTAATTTAACACGTGAGTGTTGTCTGTAAACATGGGCAACCACGGTCTATGCTTCATTAGTGGCTACTTTATCATCTTAGATTATTGAGGTGGTGAAAATGGGACCGTGCCATCCTCCCATTTCCAACCAGGGGAAACAAACTGGTGGCCCCTACATATGGCAATGGGAAATGGTTTCTGTCTAGAGACTGTAAATACTGCATCTTCTACCTGACAGACCAACGCTGCTTCTCGAAAACTATCAGCCATGGCTGGATTTGAAAGTGCATTCCAAAGTGGATGCGTCTCTTTCAGAAGTAGGTGACATGTTCATTTTTGTTTAATGCGATTATGATTGATTATGATTCATGCGTTCCGGCAGTACATCTAATGGCGGACTCCTGTTTTGAACTGTTTGCTAGGTTTTGGAGTTGGTCCTGGAAAACTTTGTGTATCCTTGGTACAGGTAAGTTACTCGTCCCCTAGAGCAGGGGTGTCCGATTTTTCGGAACCGTTCCTTCTCTAATCTAACTTGACATATGCAGAGAACTCCACTACGCGTCAGTCGAATTGACCGTTTTACCCTTTGTCCCCCCTGCTCGTAGGGATATCACAGACGACGAATCGTTTGTGGACGAGTTGCGAGTGACGTTGCGCTTCTCTGCAGCCGTCTTTGTCCGCAGGGCGCAGAAGGTAAAGTGAGCCGACTTAGGAATAGCGCCTATAGAATCAGTGCTCCTGTTTCTGCCTCGTTTCATATCTCACGAGCGGCGTTTAGCTTGTATTCAGTCTTTATCGAGGTCATTATCTGTGTGAGAATTTGGCTATTATTGACATTTAAAGGGGGACGCCGGGTTCTTTCTTAAACTTCTGTATCGATTTTATATGTTTAATGCGAGTCTTGGAGCTTACCGCACTAGAACTGCGCCTCCCGGTTCCCTTGTTTCCAGATGTGCTACGTCGCGCTGATATACATCTAGTGGTGGTTAATTCAGCTCCATGTCTATACTGTATACTGGAAGGTTTAAAATGAATCACATTCGCTGATAGATAAAAGTCTGACTAAAGGGATGCCTTCCGCATTATCTTCAGGTTCTTCCGAGTTTGGCGATATATAATTTAGCTATGAAAATCAGAAACATTTTATGTAATACTGCAGTCAAAAGTTGCAGAAGCGTTTTATGTCAATTTCAGAAATTTTTGACTGCAATATTATATATATATATAGAATATAGAATTAACCACCACTGACGTAGATCAGCGCGACGCAGCGCATCTGGGGAAAAAAGCCGAAAACAGGGGAACCAGGAGGCAGGGTTCTAGTGCGTTAAGCTTCAAGACTCACATTAAACATATCAAATTGATATATAAGTTTAAGAAAAACCCGTTTCCCTGTAATGGTTTTGTTGTTAGATTTCAACACAGCCTCATTTCTGTTTAGAAATATTCATCAGAGATCTCCTCTGGGTATTACTGAGTTTAATGGGGCAATAATTGAGGCCACATATTGTGATTGTGAATGCACTTTGTGTTTCCACTTTAAATAAAATAAAAAAATAATAAAAGCGCAAAGAGGGTACATTAAAGGACATGCTCTACCTGATACCACATGATATTATGTGTGTACACCCAAAATTCTGATCACAATCTCAAACAATTGCAGGGAGTCATTGTTTCAGTCACCATTAATAAACACTGGCACATACAATGGGGGAAATAAGTATTGGACACGTCAACAATTTTATTATCAAACATATTTCCAATGTAGCTATTCACATGAGATTTTGACCAGACATTGGTATTAACTCAATAAAACTACACAGCTAAAGAAATTGTAACGTTCCAATTCTTTAAAAAAAGTTATGTGCAATAAAGTGAAATGACACAGGAAAAAAGTATTGAACGCGCTAAATTAAATGTATTTAATACTTGGTAGAAAAGCCATATTTTTTATATTTGGTTGCATATCCTTTGCATGCCATGACGTCATGATGTCTGTGACCCAACAACATCAAAAGGCTCTTGATATCTTATTTGCTGGTACTCTTACAAGCGATACTATAACAGCTCTGCATTTGAATGGATCTCTATGGGAATTGGGGGGTGAGACAAGATTAAGCTGTAAATTACACTGGAACAGTATATGCAGAGCTGTTATAGTATCGCTTGTAAGAGTACCAGCAAATAAGATATCAAGAGCCTTTTGATGTTGTTGGGTTCAGACAGTCACATCATAACATGCATGCAAAGGATATGCAAAAATAATAAAAAAAAATATTTTTTTTTACCAAGTATTATATATTTTAATAAGCGTGCGTGTTTTTTTTTTTTCCTGTGTTCATTTTTCTTTATTGCTTTTTTTTTTTTTTTAAGAATTGGAACGATACAATTTCTTTAGCTGTGTAGTTTTATTGAATTAATACCAATGTCTGGTCAAAATCTCATGTGAATAGCTACATTGGAAATATGTTTGATAATAAAATTGTTGATGTGTCCAATACTTATTTCCCCCATTGTATACACTTCCTTTAAAAAAATAAAATAAAAATAAAAACTGTAGACAATTTGCTCGAGCACCAGAAAGCATCCCCTGTTCTGGCTATTATTTTCTGAAATATTATAATGTGAATGTTTCATATTGTCAGCGTGGAGAAAAAAAAAAAAAACCCCAAAGCTTTTCAGGAAAATAATTTTTAAAATTGTATTATGAAGGTTTGTGGCTGTGTTTGACTAAACTTTGAGTCAAAGTGCCATGAAACTGAAATTTATATTACACATTGATATTTATTCAATCAGCTACGTGTATTTTCCGGTTGTGAAATCTGTCTTTAAGAACTGTGCAGGGCAAAAAGCAGAAACTCAATTTCCTTGTCAGAAACTATTTCAGATACACATCATCAGTAAAAGTATTAAAAATGGATTGTTTCTGTATAATCTCCAGTATCCTTAGTGAGTCTTGTGATTTAGTTATGGTCCCTTAAATGTTGCTTTTCATTTTACACCAGAATCGTGCAAATGGATATTACTAAATTTTCCTATCCTGTTATTTACAGGATAGGGAAAAAGAGCAAGACCAATAAAGTTCACAGCTTAACACTTAACACCCTTTATTTTCTGATAGATTGATGTTCCGTCTCTTATAACAAGCAAACTACTGAAAGCTGCCATGAAGCACATTGAAATCATTGCTAAAGCACATCAAAAAGGTATCCCTTTTACAGAATTTAGGTGAATTAAATGGAAAATGCTAGAAGTTGCTCTTTGTGTGTATCTTCAATTTTATTGGCTCTGAATGTGCTGGTTCTCACTGTGTGTGTGTGTGTGTGTGTGTGTGTGTGTGTGTGTGTGTGTGTGTGTGTGTGTGTGTGTGTGTGTGTGCGCGTGTGCGTGTGTGCGTGTGCGCGTGCGCGTTTGTGTGCGCGTCCCCAGTGAAGAACTCTGAGTGTCTGCAGCAGGCCGCTCTTGAGGAGTACGGACCCGACCTGCACGTGGCCCTGCGCAGCCGTAGGGATGAGCTGCTTTATCTCAGGAAGCTGACAGAGATGCTCTTCCCTTACATACTGCCCCCTAAGGCCAGCGACTGTAGGTACGCCCAGCCTGGCCAGCGCTGCCAATTACTTACAGCAAGTGTATAAATAACTGTTAAAAATATATAGTAAATTTATAACGGTAATCTGAAATGTTGATTACATTTGGTCCAAAAAAGGAAGGCACAGTTGCCATCACCAATGACCTTTGGGAGTTCTGTGATGGTGCGTAACTTTAATTAAACGAGAGTTTTTTAAATTTTTTGATCCCCTCCCAGATCTCTCGTCCTCCTGATTCGAGAGGTGATGACAGGCTCCGTTTTCCTCCCCTCCATGGATTTCCTTGCCGATCCGGTGAGTGCCGCTGACCGATAAGGCCGTAGTTCAGCATGTACTCTTCGTCAGATTGAGTTCAGGGCAAACGAGGACCTTGGCATGAGAGAGATTTAGAGTCCCCGCCCTTTCCTGAACAGTGGGAACATAGACTGCAGTCGATTGCTTTTCACGAATGAACCTTTTTATATGCCAACAGGACACTGTGAATCACTTGGCTCTCATCCTCATCGATGACACACCAGTGAGTGTAACATGTTCCACACGCTGTTGTTTTGAATTTGGTGTTATCTGAGGGCAACTGCACTCTTTCTTCTTCTGGGATGAATTCAGTTGGAGTAGAGGGGACGCTTGCTGACCTGGTGTGGTTGTTTTCCAGCCCGAGCCAGCCCTAGAGCCCCCGTCTGCCATGGTCCCGTTCCTGCAGAAGTACACCGAGCCCCGCGACAAGAAGTCCTCCGTAAGACCACGCCCCTGTGCCTCGGCTCCCCTCCGCCCCCTTCTCGTGTAACCCCACCCGCCGGTTCGTCTCTTTCGTCTTTCCCAAACTCTGGGCACGTCCCCTCATCCTAATCCCCCCCTACCTCCCCCTCCCAGGTGCTGAAGCTGGAGCTGAAGGAGATCCGGCAGCAGCAGGACCTGCTGTTCCGCTTCATGAACTTCCTCAAGCAAGAGAGCGCCGTCCACGTGCTGCAGTTCTGTCTCACTGTGGGTAAGAAGAGTCGTGCTCAGGACAGTCGCTAGCTCGTGCACTTAGCCTCATACACTTGAGACCCGCAAGGGGAAGAGGGGCGGAGCGTAAGGTCGCTTCAGTAAAGGGAAACCCCTGCTGAGTGTGCATGGTGGGTCTTTGGCAGCAGTGGCTCATTCAGTGACATTACTCTCCTGTGTTTTTGAGGGCACGGCTCATTTAAAAAAATGAAATGGTTCGCACTCAATAATGAATTTTCCAGACTTTTTAGTTAGAATTTTACAGTTCAAATTTTTACAGTTTATTTATTTTTATTTTACAAATGCAGTTTAAACATCTTGCACAAACGTCTCGGCTACGTCTTCTTCAGTGTGCGGGGCACGGCTCGTTACTTCAGAGGTTTAGGGGATTGGTCTAGTTCGTCCACTGTGCGCCGCGGAGCTTGGGGTAAAGCGCGTTTGTGGTTTTCCGCCCTCAGAGGAGTTCAACGACAAGATCCTGCGCCCCGAGCTCAACGACGAGGAGATGCAAGGCCTTCACGAGGAAGTGAAGCAGATCTATGAGACCTACTGCCTGGACGAGAGCATCGACAAGATCCGCTTCGACCCTTTCATCGTGGACGAAATCCGCAACAGTAAGGGGAATCTATGACGCCACGCTTAATTTTGAGGCGCTTGGCCCATTGTGTGTTAAACATGCAGTTGACAAGCAGCGTAAATCCTCATCGCCTGCTTTTTAGAGGGTCTCTTCCCAGCAGCCCGCCGGCCTCCGTCTCTTACGCTAACATGTACGTTCAACGGGTCATGTGACTCCTCCGCAGTCGCTCGGGGGCCCTACACGGGCGTGGTGAAGCTGCAGACCATGCGCTGCCTGTTCGAGGCCTACGAGCACGTCCTGTTTCTGCTGGAGAACGTCTTCACCCCCATGTTCTGCCACAGTGATGAGGTAATGGCTCCTGAGAGCCGCCGCTTAGCGCACTGAACCACAAACCTGGCCCTGGAGATCCACAGGGGGAGGATTTTTGTCAGCAACCACTTCAGGCAGAAGAAACCAGGCGAGGTGACTCGCCTGTGCAATCAACTGCTTTAATTAAGTGATCAAATACATTACTTTACATTACAGTTATTTGGCAGACGCTTTTATCCAAAGCGACGTACAATAAGTGCATATTGAAGGTCATTGACACAACTACAAAGCAAATCCGACAAAGCAACAACTTTCTCACAACGTAGGAGCTATCCCTAGTAATGAACATAGAATACAGTCAGCTATACATTATTAACTATAAAATAGCAAAAGACACATATAGAAGAAAGGAAAATAAATAAATAAATAAATACTTTCTAAGTAACCAACCAGTGGGAACTCCAGAACCAGGGTTGAGGACCGCTTCGAGGATGGCGTCTGGTCTTTTTATTTTTTTTTTTTTACAGTATAAAAATGGGTTCATTTTAAGGCCAGTTTTGATTTTATTATTTACTTTTTTTGTTTTTGTTTTGGATCCTCACTGCAGTATTTCAGGCAGCTGTTGAGAGGAGCAGAATCTCCAGCCAGAAGCTCCAGGCTGAGTAGGTGGGTATGCGACCCCATCCCCATATTCCCACATTGTGTCCCCTCCCAATCAGATCGATTTTAAAGCACTTCCTCACATTTATTGTGTGTTGTGATTAAAAAAAAGAAAAACCTTATAGCCTTGGCTATGATGTGTAGACTTGGTCATGTTGCTCGCACGCGCCCCCAATACCAGAGATAAAAAGCTGTCAAGTGACCGCTTGAAAGAACACAGAGCCGTCCACGCTCACCGCTTTCCCATGAGCAGAGCTGCTGTGTTTTTGCGGCCGAGAGCCTTTATCGTTGGGTGTAAATGTTTTCCTTGGCCTGTTATTCCAGATATAGCCTGAGTTTGGATGATATACGGTGAGTATGTCCCAGGCATGACGCGGGCCGCTTCACTAAAGGCCGCCAGCTTTTCCACTGCACGCAAATGCATTTGCCGGAATGCGACGTGAAACAAAGCTGCCTTTGTAGCAACTTAAAACCCCACTGACCTTGAACGTCGATCCATGAAGAAACCGTCACCGCACAAAGGCTGGAATAGTCATCTCGACCTCCTTCCAGACTCACCTGGCGTCTTGAAGGAAGTTTAGTGAAGCAAAGTTTAGTGACTCATTGTGGAAATTTAAGCATTTAGAAAGAATGTTGTATCTAAGGGAGTTATTTACATTCGCAGTGGGTATATATTTTCAGAAATGCACGTGTGTTTCGCCATTTTCTTTGTTACCAAGGCAGTACTGAGGATAGTGTGGATTCCTAGGCTAGTGTAGGACTGTGATGAAGAGGGGAATGGCTTTGAGAATGGCAGTATCTTGTGTACGTGCTGGCCCCATCTCAGCTAAACCACGTCTCCTTTTCTCTGCCGAACTCTGCTACCTCGGACGTGTGTGCCCAAGTCTTGTCTGTCCGTCCGTTCAGCTGTCTGTCTGCCTTAGGTGTGAAACGTGTGCAAGCTTCTGACTGGGAGGGCCTATTTCCGGCCCAAGTTCACTGCCACTGTCCCACCCTGTTGTCTAGCTTCCTGCGTGGGGCCAGCATAAACCATTCACCCACACTCACGATGTATGGGCCCGTGTAACACCTCCATACCACCCATCAGCCTGTCTGTCCGTCTGTCTGCGACTTGTTTTTGTGGATGTGTTTGCACGTATGCGAGTCCCAGCATGGTCCCTATACCGGCAAAAATTAAATTCTTATCAACATTTCAACAGAACAGGTTTTCTTTGGTCATACATTGTGTGTACTGTCTGGGTGGAATTAGAAGCAGCAGCTCTTGGTCCCATAGGGGGCAGTGTTTACCTGTACTGATGTGATGATAAAATGGAACAGGACAAGTATTGATGATCTGACATCTACAGTTTGTGTCAGATCTTTCAGTTGATGTTGTGTTTGCGGTTCTGTCTCTCATGTACATGTATACTATACCATAAATGTGTGAGGACAGCACCCACTTCAGAAGATAACTAGGACTCTTATTTAAAAAATGCATTTTCTTACTTGGTTAACATAAACAGTTTTAAGAAGCATGCATAGTGTTCCTCAGTGCCCAGTGGGTATGCTCTATGTTATTTATTCAGCGGGAAGCTTCGCAGTTGTTTATTAGCTTTTTTTGTTTGTTTAATTTTGACTAATGTCTCCCCCTATAAGCACAAGGCAGGTATTACACACTTGCGATCTGGGGGGCATTTCACAAAGCAGCATTACTGGGACCCGGGACCGCTCTTTTTACTTCAGTCCATGTTCTCAGTGTAGTTATCCAGCTAACTCTGTGATCCTGCTTTTTGAAATACCTCACAGCAGTGTGTGTGTTTTGAAGACCTCATAAGGCCTGTGATTGTCGGCTTGCCCCGGACCCCACACCGTTGGTCCCTACTAATTTTTTGTTAAAACCCCTTTTACTCCCCCCTTCCCCCGTCACCACCTTCATTCTGCATGATGGACTTCCCCACCGTAGGCTTACACTGACTGTGTGTGTGGTATTCAGGAACACATCAAAGCGTGAGTCCTTTGGGATCAGCCGCATCGGCAGCAAAATCAAAGGCGTCTTCAAGAGCACCACCATGGAAGGGGCCATGCTGCCAGCCTACAACGCCGAGGGAGAAGACGACATGGTGAGGCTCTTCTCCTCAAGCCCCGTCTTGTCTTCTACCTTTCTAGCTTTAAATGTGCAGTAGGCAAGATTTTTTCTATATAATTTTGGCGAAATTACTAGATTTGCTCATTACATTCCAGCAGCTATCAATAAATCAAGTTTTCTGAGAAAAAAATCCAATTTCTGTGAGTGCCCTGGGCTCTACTAGATTGTCAAAAAATCTCAAGCTAGTCTTCCAAAAACCAACCAATCAGGGCTAGCTATGTAGCTACCAATCAGGGAATCCTCCCGGTAGAATAAACCTCTCTCTGTCTGCCTGTCTCCGCACATGCACTGGAGCATAATTTGGTGGGAGGGGCTTAGGAGAGAGATAGGAGGGAGGAGTGCAAAAGGTGTTTTTGCTTTGTATATTTTCAAACTTGCCAACTGCAGCTTTAACTTACACAACAGTTTTTTAACATATTTATTTACTTTCAGTTTGATTATTATACTTTCTTTAGGCATTTAGAATTTACAGTAGATTGAATTGGTACTATAGATTATTGAGGAGGGTACGTGCGCGTGCGTGCGTGCGTGTGCTTGTATATGCCCGTGTGCGTGTCTGTGCCTACCGGGGGAGGTTCTAACACAGTTTTTTGCAGCAGAAGTACCAGGCATACCTATACACGGTTTGAAAATCCCCCAGATGCCCATTACATTATCAGCGGTCCATTACTCATACCACAGATTCTATGGAAAGTACTTGAGAATCTCATGAGCCTTGGCTCATTTGTCAAAACTAATTCCTGTTAAAATATATACATATATAGATATACAGTGCCCTCCACAATTATTGGCACCCCTGGTAAAGATGAGTAAAAAGGGTTATAAAAAAATGTATCGTTTGGTGAATTAGCTTAATCTCACACTGAAAAATTGAGAAAAATCCAACCTTTAATTTAAGTAAATTTATTCTGAGAAAAAAAATCCCTCATCAAGAAATTATTATTTTTAACAAAACCACGTGTGCCACAATTATTGGCACCCCTAGAAATTCTTATGAACAAAATGTAACTGAAGCATTTTTTAATTTATATTTTACTTTTTAAAGTTGATCAGAGTGTTTAGGAACTTTCAAGCAGCAATCCATGACTTCCTGTTTCACTGGGGTATAAATATGAGGTGACACAGAGGCCATATTCCCTTATTCATACATCAACATGGGAAAGATAAGAGAACACACAAATCAAATGAGGGAAAATGTGTAACAGTGAGGAGGATGGGAAGAGAGGCAAAAAAATTCCCAAGTATCACTATTGGAGAATTACAGAGGAAAGTATCATCTTGGGGTCATCAAGACTCCAAAACTACCATTAGACATCACCTCCATGCCAACAAATTATTTGGAAGGTATTCCAGAACAAAACCCTTCCTGTCATTTCACCACAAACGTAAGCGCCTGGAGTAGAGTTTGCTAAACGCTACTGGAACTTTGACTGGAACCGTGTTGAAACGAAAACGAAAATTTAGCTTTTCGGCAACCAATATTCAAGGTTGGTTTGTCGTAAAAAGAAGGATGGCTTTACCGAAAATAACCTGATCCCCACTGTTGAGTGTGGTTGAGGTTCCGTGATGTTGTGGAGCTGTTTTTCCTCCAAAGGCCCTGGGAACCTTGTTAGGGTACATGGCATCATGAACTCCATGAAATACCAGGAAATATTAAATCTGAATCTGGCTGCCTCTGTCAGGAAACTAAAACTGGGTCATTGTTGGATCTTCCAGCAGGACAATGATCCAAAACATATGTCCAAATCAACACAAAAATGGTTAACTGAAAACAAAATCAAGCTTTTGCCATGGCCATCTCAGTCCCCTGACCTAAACCCCATTGAACTCTTGATGATGTGGAGAGATTCTGTAAAGAGGAATGGTCTCAGATTCCTTGCTCTGTATTCTCCAATCTAATTAGATGTTGCAGGAGAAGACTCAGTGCTGTTTTATTGGAGGTTGTACAAAGTATTAAATGCAGGGGTGCCAATAATTGTGGCACATGTGGTTTTGTTAAAAATAATGATTATTTATTATTTTTTCTCAGACTAAATTTACTTCAATTAAAGGTTGGATTTCTCTCATTTTTTCAGTGTTAGATTAAGCTAATTCACCAAACAGAATTTGTTATAACCCTTTTTACTCATATTTACCAGGGGTGCCAGGGGCACTGTGTGTGTGTGTGTATATATATATATATATATATAAATCTGAAATTTGTAGAGTAATGTAAATGTACATGCAATTAAGTTAATGTTTTTCTAAATATATTTTAAAATACATTTTCAGATTTATTTTCACATTTATTAATTAATTTAATGTGTATTTCTCTTTGTTTTCATATGTATATATTTACAAAAATGAAGAAATAAAACATCTAAAAATATCTAAATAAATCTGGAAATATAAAAAATGATAAATTGGACATCCATTTATATTTCAAGATTTTTTTAGATATTTTTGGATTATTACTCCATACTAAATTCCCAATATGTAGACTTTTACCCTTATTTTTAAATTCTTCACACGACCGTAATATTTCAGGCATTTCACGTGTCCACTCCTGGCTTAATTATTTCTATGCGTTCCTTCCTCTCCCATCGCATTGGGCCCATAGGTGGAAGAGGCCACCGTCGTACTGGAGGACGACATCCCCGTGGAGGCGGTGAGTGCCCCCAGCACGCTGAGAAACCTGTCGGCCTGGAGCGTCACCATCCCCTACGTGGACTTATTCGACGACGATGTCAAGAAGGAGAAGATCCCGGTGTTCTGCATCGATGTGGAGCGCAGCGACAGGAAGCATGGTGAGCGCAAGCTTCCTCGTAGCCAGTCACGCACACACGGAGGGCGCGGCTCGTTTTCACCGCGCACGGCGCGTTACGCGGATGTGGTGAGATTAAAATAGGTGTAATATCACGTTCTGCTGTTAATCAGCTTTCTTTCCGCTTGTGTTTCCCCCCCCCCCCCCCTCAGTCGGCCATGAGCCCGAGAGCTGGTCCGTGTACAGAAGATACCTTGAGTTCTACGTTCTGGAGTCGAAGCTTACAGAGTTCCACGGTAGATGGCAGCTTTGTATTTTTTTTTGTTAGCTTTTTACATTTTATTTTTCGCTTCTCTTATGTTTTAACCCCTTTCTGGTTTGGAATTTCCCTGAAGGCACAGCAACTCCATGGTTTCTGGGCAGAGTTATGTCGTTGGCCCCAGTCAATCCAAACAAATGTCATGCTCTGCTAATCTAATTAACTGAACAGAGGATGTAAAACCGTGCAGTGTTGGGTTACCAGTTCACGTTGCCCTGGTTGTGTTTATGACTCGCGTTACTTCTATTGGTCACAGCTGTTTTCCGTTTGCGCAGGAGCCTTCCCTGATGCACAACTGCCTTCTAAAAGGATACTAGGACCGAAAAACTACGAGTTCTTAATGTCAAAGCGGGAGGAATTTGAGGACTATCTACAGGTATTAATGCTAATGCAGTTTTTGCTAATGCATTCTCTGATACCTGAAGGACAAGCTTCAAGATTGAACAACATATGTATTGCCTTTTACAATGTCCCTTACATAGTCTGTTCAGCAAATCCTGTTCAGATAAATCGGCATGTCTCCCTTCTCAGACAGAAGAAAACTTCAACTTCCTAAACCTTTGCTGTTCTCCTTATATAGGCTATTGAGCAGATACAGCATTCTGAGTAACGTGACGTAATTATGATCTTCGGCTGCTGTCATGTCGACCTGCTGTGTATAGAGTACTCAAGTGACTACGTCACACTGGTTTTGGAAGTGAATTCCCCATTAATTTAGAGCGTATTAATTTTAATACTAAATACTAACCGTTTTAGTATTTTTTAAAATATCACCGCTGGCACTGTTTAAAAACTTGACGCCCCATAATTCCCTCCGGATGAGCAGTTGTTGTCTCCAAACGTTGTCATATAATGTTAGCCAGCAGTAGCACACAGCTCTGTTTTTAAGCACTTTTTTTTTCTAACGTTGGTTAGCTAGCTTGAAGGACTAAAACCTATAATTACTTTATGTGGTTAACCGTAGCATAGTTTCTGACCTTGTCGGGCGGGCTTCTCAATTTAGCAAGCTAACGTAAGCGTGTTTTCAGCAGCAGTAGGCTACTCCCATCTGCCCAAGAATGTCCAGACAGACCAGATGATGATATCTTATTGACAAGCTTCAAGATCTTTTTAGCCCCTACCCCCTTCCCTCAAGAGGCTTTGCCCTTTGCCAGGCCGCCATTGTAAATAAGAATTTGTTCTTAATGAATTGCCTGGTTAAATACAGGTTAAATAAATACTTTTTTTTAAAAAATTGGTCGAGAACCACCCGTGCGTTGCTGTACTGGATATGTTGTCTGTTAAAGTGGACTACAAGTCAAACTTAATCCATTACTTTTAAAAAAATAATAAAAATTGGAACATATATGATATATTATCCATATCCTTATACCACACGTTTCGGTTCATTCTAAAAATCTGATTTCAAGAAATAGTCGATAGTCTCTGAAGCCCGTTCTATCTGTCATAGGGAATTTACTTCCGAAACCAGACTCTGCCCACGTCTGACGTACTCACTTGAGTACTCTATTGTCTCTGCTCTCCTACAGAGGCTGCTCCTGCACCCGGAACTGAGTAACAGCCAGCTACTGGCAGACTTCCTGTCCCCGCACAGTACGGAGTCCCAGTTCCTGGACAAGATGCTGCCAGACGTCAATCTAGGTATGAAAGGGCCCGGGGCCCCGTGTAATCGCATTGTGATACATTAACTGGTAAGCTACTGTACCCGTAAGCTACCTGTACCACAGTGCACAAACCTACGCGGCCTGTTCCTGCTGTGGATTTATTGCTTTTTATTGGTGGTTAAGTCCTCCGTTATAGTGCAACTGAGGTTAAGTGCATTGGCTCAAGTGTGCAACAGCTGCACCTCTTCTGGGATTCAGACACTGTGCTTGGAATCCATTGCTATAACCACTGCATCGCAGTGGTCTGTACATCCAGTACCAAACCTACTTATCATATTCTCTTTTTCCATTTGCAGGAAAGATTTTCAAATCCGTCCCCAGTAAATTAATTAAAGAGGTAAGCCGAATGGGTAACACTTTATGTAAAACGAAGCACAAAGCTATAGTTGTGGTCAAAAGTTTACATACACTTAGGTTGAAGTCATTAAAACTAATTTTTTACCACTCCACAGATTTCATGTTAGCAAACTGTAGTGTTGGCAAGTCAGTTAGGACATCTATTTATCTAGTCATTTTTTCAACAATTGTTTACAGACAGATTATTTAACTTTTAATTCAGTATATCACAATTCCAGTGGGTCAGAAGTTTACATACACTAAGTTGACTGTGCCTTTAAATTTTTAATATTTGGTCACATATCCTTTGGCTTTCCATGCCATGACTTCCTGATGTCTGTGACCCAACAACATCAAAAGACTCTTAATATCTTATTTTCTGGTACTCTTACAAGCGATACTATAACATATCTGCATTTGAATGGATCTCCATGGGAATTGGGGGGTGGGACTAGATTTAGCTGTAAATTATGCTGGAACCGTATGGAATACATGATTGGTAAAATGGCTGTAAGTCATCAAGGGTCTGAGGTATCAAACGAGTCTCAAACCATCACTCTACTGCCAGATATGCAGTAGATATGGATGGATCATTTTAAGGGTTGTTTCTCCTGACAAATTTTCCTATTGAACTCTAGAAAAATAAGTCAGGAGAAGAAACCCTTCAAGTTATCCATCCATATCGACTGTGTTTCTGGCAGCAGAGTGATGATTTAAGGCTTTTTTGATACGTCAGACCCTTGATGACTTATAGCCATTTAGCCAACCATGTGTTCCATACTGTTCCAGTGTAATTTACAGCTAAATCTAGTCCCACCCCCCAATTCCCATAGAGATCCATTCAAATGCAGATAAAATCTGTGGAGTTGTTAAAAATTAGTTTTAATGACTTCAACCTAAGTGTATTTAAACTTTTGACCCCAACTGTATATAAAGCCTTTATGAGCACTGTACGACACCTTAATAAACAATAGATAAGCGTTTGTGCTGTAAGGGCTTATGCCTGCGGACATAGACCGTCATTGGGTATGCTGCCCTCCTCCTCGTATCAGAAATTGCATCACTGTTTTGCATTTTGCCAAATCCTACCATGCATTTGATATGTTCATGGCATAGTTGGTGCTGTCTCCATATTACATGGGCTGGGCGATATACCACTATGATCATTATTGAACGCAATAACAATCATTGCCACACTGTGGTGTATTGCCTTTTTTTCCATCTTTTTTTCATTAATTATATATGGAAGAAAATAGTAATTTATAATTCCATTTATAATTAAATGACAAGGCAATACACCACATGGTGGTGATGATCGTTATTGCGTTCGATAATTATCTTTGCCGTATATCGCCCAGCCCTATGGCACACCTGATTCATTACAATCTATGTTAAATGCTTATGTAGTGCTTATGAAGACTTCATTTAACACATGCAGGACCCTTCACATGGCTTCTCTTCAATTGTTCACTGGCAGTTTTCAGACGTGGCACGGGCAGTCAGTCACCTTATCCTGTGTTCAAATACGGTGACTGTTGACGACATGTAGTGAATTTCAACGGTACTTGAAAAGGCTACAGAACCTGTTTGTCAGAAAGGATGGCCCCTGCTTATCGTAACTTGGGTAAAGTGCCTGATTAGCATTGCCTTATGTTGTGCTCGCTGACCTTTGCCCTTACAGAAAGGCCAGAACCTGGAGCCTTTCATCCTGTCCTTCTTCAACTCCTGTGATTCACCCAAGCCCAAACCCAGCCGCCCCGAGCTGACCATTCTCAGCCCAACGTCGGAGAACAACAAGAAGGTGAGCAGAAACGGCCATATGCCCGCACACTTGGTCAGGATCACAGGTAAAGATGTGCTTTTTCAAGATCGCTCGCTTTAATTTTAGAGGATATAATACGTAGAGACAGCGAAGCCTATAGAAACCTGTGGGGACTGCATCCGAACCAGGAAGTTTTCATTTTGCACTCATCTCCCATGCGCAGTTGTCCTTGGAGTCACATGTGCAAAGATGGCGCAGAAAGTGACGTGGAGACGGCCTTACGAGCATGTAATTGGTTGCAGACTAGGACACGTAACATAAGAAATAGGCCAGAGTAAATTATAAGAAAAAAATATATACCTTTGTCTGTGTGGTAAAAAATAAAATAATTTGACCACGGAAAAATAATAAGCAAGTTTTTAAGAATTTTTGATGCACCGAGTTAACGTCAATATGTGAGTGGAACTATTTTAAATTTGCTGTCACAAAATGAATGGAGCCCAATGGAGAAACTGGCTTTTTGATCGCGAATCTAGATATCGGCAGAGGGCGACATTATATCCGGTGCGGAGGTTGCGAGCCGAAAGCTGGCCCCTTGGCTTTAATAAGCGCTTTGCATTGTGGGGTAGGGGGTGGAGCCTAGGGGTGAGATTAGACAAGAGACCACATGGTTGTACATCACTTCCCTCAGACTGTAAAGTGAATGTTACTTTCTTCTACAATGTCCAGCTCTTCAACGATTTGTACAAAAACAACGCCAACCGTTCCGAGGAGAAACGGCACAACCAGAATTACTTCATGGAGATGGTCACAGTGGACGGGGTGTATGACTACCTCATGTATGTGGGTACGTATCCATGCGCACTGACTACCTCATGTATGTGGGTACGTATCCATGCGCACTGACTACCTCATGTATGTGGGTACGTATCCATGCGCACATGCATTCAGTCTCAACCCTTCACTTGCTCGAAGATTGAATGGGGGAGAAGTGAAAATGGTTGTTTGAACATGCAACCCAATGTTTTTTTGGTTCTGCAGGGGAAAAAAAAGTCCCAAACGTAAAAAGAGCAGGATATTTGTGACATGAGCTTACAGGAAGCAGCCTTTTCATGTAGCAGGGATTATCGGTTGTTTGCATGAACACTTCCTTTTCAATATCATTGTCTCAGGAAATATCGAAGAGATCCCAGAATGGAGTTAACGCAACAAAATAAAACTAAAAGATAGGCGATTTAAAAAGGAGGTGACAGAACGTTTCTAGTTTCTGTGAAACATGGGTGAACATACAATGGGGGAAATAAGTATTGGACACGTCAACAATTTTATTATCAAACATATTTCCAATGTAGCTATTCACATGAGATTTTGACCAGACATTGGAATTAACTCAATAAAACTACACAGCTAAAGAAATTTTAACGTTCCAATTCTTTAAAAAAGTTATGTGCAATAAAGTGAAATGACACAGGAAAAAAGTATTGAACACGCAAAATTAAATATGGTAGAAAAGCCATATTTTTTATATTTGGTTGCATATCCTTTGCATGCTATGACTTTATGATGTCTGTGACCCAACAACATCAAAAGGCTCTTGATATCTTATTTGCTGGTACTCTTACAAGCGATACTATAACAGCTCTGCATTTGAATGGATCTCTATGGGAATTGTGGGGTGAGACAAGATTTAGCTGTAAATTACACTGGAACAGTATAGAACACATGGTTGGCTAAGTGGCTCTAAGTCATCAAGGGTCTGATGTATTAAACAAGCCTTTAACCATCACTCTGCTGCCAGAAATACAGTAGATATGGATGGATAACTTGAAGGGTTTCTTCTCCTGACTTATTTTTCCATAGAGTTCAATAGGAAAATCTGTCAGGAGAAACAACCCTTAAAGTGATCCTTCCATATCTACTGTATTTCTGGCAGCAGAGTGATGGTTAAAGGCTTGTTTAATACATCAGACCCTTGATGACCTAGAGCCACTTAGCCAACCATGTGTTCTATACTGTTCCAGTGTAATTTACAGCTAAATTTTGTCTCACCCCCCAATTCCCATAGAGATCCATTCAAATGCAGAGCTGTTATAGTATCGCTTGTAAGAGTACCAGCAAATAAGATATCAAGAGCCTTTTGATGTTGTTGGGTCATAGACATCATAAAGTCATGGCATGCAAAGGATATGCAACCAAATATAAAAAATATGGCTTTTCTACCATATTTAATTTAGCGTGTTCAATACTTTTTTCCTGTGTCATTTCACTTTATTGCACATAACTTTTTTAAAGAATTGGAATGTTACAATTTCTTTAGCTGTGTAGTTTTATTGAGTTAATACCAATGTCTGGTCAAAATCTCATGTGAATAGCTACATTGGAAATATGTTTGATAATAAAATTGTTGACGTGTCCAATACTTATTTCCCCCATTGTATAGTTGTATCCTGGCATCATTTTGAGCTTATGAAAAACAATAAACAATCCATGTTAAAATGAGTGAGTATCAGTCCTGTATGTCATAGCATGAGTCAAGGTCTCGGTTCATGACTTCCAAGCACAAGTTGTGAGATTTTTGGATAGGGCACTGTCTCCAAAAACAGTCCTTAACCCCCTTTGAAGAGTAGGTTTTTTGGAAGGATTTTTCAAAATTCTTTGTCAGCGTTCTAGCACTCCGTTGCTTTCAATTACCAGTAGTGATTGTTACATCGTTAGAATGTTCAGTCTAGAACATTCTAATCACATATAGCGAAACTGGCTCAGTCATGTTGTGAGGTACAGGGACTAGCGCCTCTCACGCTCTCCTTGCTGCGATGTTCTCCACAGGCCGCGTGTTGTTCCGCATCCCCGACTGGATGCACCACCTGCTGACGAGCGGTCGGATCCTGTTCAAGAACACGCTGGAGGCCTACGCCGACCACTACCTGCAGTTCAAACTGGACCAGGTCCTGCAGGAGCACCGCGCGGTCTCGCTCATTACACTACTGAGAGGTACGAGACCTGCTTCTCCGCCACAGAGCTGCGGGTTTGTGGTCTGCGTTAGATTGAGCAGACTGTTCTTGTGGTCTCTTCCTTTCTTGCTCTCTAGTTGTGTAGATTCTTGCATTATTTACAATGTTTGCCAAGCAGATGTTGTTGTGCGAGGTGACTTTCTTTTTCCTCATTGGCCATTGTCATTTTCTACTGAATGGGGGAGGTGCTTGGATAATAACCTTTGCGAATGTTTGTCAACACTTTAGATGCAGTTTTCTGTGAGGACAGTGAACCCCGCTCTCCTGAGGACAAGCAGAAAAGAGCCAAGAACACGTTTGAGGAAATGATAAGATACATTCCAGGTCCGTGACTCCAACCGTTAATAGTAATCCAGCGATTTAGCACATGAAGACGCGGCTTTATCATGCATCATAACCTAAATTTCTATTCGGTCTCCCCAGTGGTGGAGCAGTCTTTCTGCTCTACACACACACACACACACACGTCGAGAGGCAAGCATCGCACGCACACATACACAGATGCCATTGGTGTCCAGGCCAGAACTAGGAATTAGACCGTAATTTTATCCAATGTTTGTGTACAGGCTAACACAAATTGAGACTCGGTACTCAATGAGGGGAAACAATGGAACAGATGATATCGGCAGCATTGTCAAAATGTTTTTTTCCAAAGGCATATCTTGTATTACCTCTCCAGGTAATCCTGTCAAACCGTATCCCTTCTTGATTTAAAATGGTAATTCTCCTTTTCATTTCTACTTAAGCCACACAACCCTTTTTATTATTATTTTTTTTAAATGATGCACGTGGATGCCATAATCATTCCTATTAAAGTGTACAGAGGATCAGAGTTCAAACTTTGAATGAAACAGAATTACCGATCATTAGGAAATAATTGTTTTGGTCCAGTGTTTTGACAACCAATCTGTTGTGAATGCCTGAAAAGCATTGAACATAAAGGAAGAAGAGAAATCGAAAGGTTTTTCAGACGCCTCTCATGCCTTTTATTTGCTTACAGATAAAGTGGTAGCTTGCAGTGCATCTTCTGTACTTTTTGTGTGACAGACACATTTTTTTTTTAGCAATAACTGTTGGGCTTGTGATCTAACCGTTTTTTAATGGCTTTGATATTCTCACCTTCCTGGGGTGAAGGTAAGGTGTTGAAAATATCGTAGTGCAGTTGCCAAGCAGCCACTCGCACTTTTCTGCAAGTAACGCTAGGCTCCTCCCCAAACCAGAAATTGTCCAATCATACTTTAGCAACCGTTACTATGTGTTCTGACCACGTCAAGCGTTTCGGTCAAGGTGCAGTGAAACCAATGGAAACATTGTAGTAGCTCACTGAAAATCGTTAAAAAACAAAACATAAATTGAGTCAGACAGGATGGTGAAAAGATTTGCTTGGGGAACCTGTAATACCTACAGCAGGTACCCTGAAAGATTGGAGGGAGGAGTATTTTTTTTTTGTCCCTTTTCCGAAACCCAAAACCAGCGGCATTTGTGCTAACTTAACGTTAGCTAACTTATGTAAATGTTCCAGTGCTGCTCACAAAGTAACATTAATGTTTGCGCTTCAGTTATTGGACCACACTGCTGTAACATTAATGTCGGTCTTGGAGCTAGTAAAGCCAGCTATCATTACCGCCATATCTGATGTGATCTGAACAGCAGCCAACTTGAGGTAACATTAAGTTATTTAACGTTATATAGCTGGCGTTAACGTTAGCTACGTTAGTTCGGCTGACCAGACGTCCTCTTTTTCCTGGACAGTTATTCTTTTGAGAATGAAAATATCTGTCCAGGCGGGAGTTCTAAATTCCTAAAAATGTCTAACGTCACCTGTCCCCCTTTTTGATATAAAAAATATGGTCACCCTGAAACCTAGTGAGCTAGCTATTCAGTAGCCTAACTCATACTGGCGTCTTAACATGACAGTTTCAGGTCACTGGCTTTGGGGGGTTTATATTCATAATGTTAATGATAACTAGGTTAGTTCATTAGCCTAATCTCAGGAACAATACTGCTCCTCGATGGTGTTGTTTATCAGCAACATCGGTAATCAGCTGGTGCAGTTTCTCCAGTGGTAGACTTTAATTGACCTCGATTCTAATAACATTTTCATTTTTACACACTTTTACTTCTTGCACATATTTTACTCAATTCCATATTTCAAAATTTTTTGTCTGCTTTGAGGAAATTGCTCTCTCGTTTTTCCAAAATGAACATTACCCGAGTATCTCGGAAAGAGCCACTGTTGCCATTGTTTACACTGTAAAGTTCTGACTTGAAATCAATTGTTTGCCCGAGTGTGGAACATTAACCAAGAGGGGCGGGACTTAAGCCTAATTTATACTTCTCGTCGTACGCCCTTACGACAAGTGTCGAATGATGAAAATGATGCACGACGTTTGGCATTTATACTTTGGGCGACCGTCTGCTAAGAGGGTTCGATTGTCTCTATGGTAACGAGACGACAACCTCTGACCGTTTGTTTACATTTCTAATAGCCTACTTGGCAGCGCTCAGTGAAATTATTGAAATTGCGGAGGTGGAAGAACTTTTAAAACGTATCCATGACAATGAATTTAGGCGTTCCATCTGGCTGTCCAATCGGACTGTGTGATAAAGTATGACGTTGACTGTGTTCCAATTCTTGATCTAAGCCCTAAGGTCCTCTTTCAGGACCACACTTTGGTGAAGTGTACAAGGGTGCATGGGTTTAAAGGGAAAGAATTGGGACACACTGCATGAAAAAGCTCTGTCAAAATGTCTGTTGTTCAATACAGTTATGGGTGGGGGAAAAAAAAGGATCCGGGATCCTCAATCTTATCCAGAAACTACCGGTGTTTGTGCAGGCTTTTGTTAAAAACCAAGCAGTTACACACAGGAGTTCGACTAATCAAACCGTGGTTAAATCCTGTGAAAAGCTGTTCATTCTGTGCTCGGAGTTTGATGAAACTGACGGTCATTTTGTCCGTCCCTACACAGAAGTAATGATAGCGATCAGCTACAATTGAGCTGATTACATTCAAAACCGGCACAATAACTACCCTAATTTAAATTTGACACCTCAAGTTTCTGTTTAAACATCCAGATAGCTACCTGGCTACACTGTCTAACGACGGTGGGTAAAACTAGCCAATGCTATGTAAGAAATATGAAGCTAACGTTAGCCTGCAGCAGCCAGGATATATAGCCTCCAGCAGTTAGGGGCACATACACTGCCCCTTAGCCAAAGCTAGACAATAGCCCAGTTCCGTGAACTGCTGTGTAATCAAAATGATTAGATTTATTTAATTGTACAAAATTACATAAGTTTAAGGTAATGTTACGTACACTTGAATATTTTCTTCTCCATCACTCTTCGCTTCTCCGGAAAAACTTCCAAGTCCTCTGTGATTGGTTAGAAACAGAAACATTACGATTTCGCAGGGGATTTGGGGTAATACTAATCTGATGCGGACTTGCTAGAGGGGCGCATCAAGGGCTCATGGCGGCGCTCGAGAGTACCCTTCCGAAACACAAAATAAGAAATGGGACACACTAACCCCCTGGAGGTTCTCGCAGGCACCCACATTTGAAGTGCGCAAGTGCTCAAGTGTGAGTATTTGGACGCAGCCAACAACATTTTAGAGGTGCGCGACACTGAGAAAAAGTGTAGAGCGTCAGTTTTTTCAGTTGGAAATACATCATTTTCATCAATCGACATTTGTGGTAAGGGCGTACGACAAAGTATAAATAAGGCTTTAGCGATAGGTCAATTCTCAGCATTATGATCGCCTGTAACGATTTCCGGGCTGTACGTTCCTTACGGCTGAACCAATTGGATGGTGAAACGTAACGGACGTAAAACATGTGCCATTGCCCATAACAGGAGGATTTTGGTTGAACTTGAAGAAGTCTTTATTATTTATTTGTGAATAAGGGCAGCTTTTTATGTTATCAAGTGATTCAGAAGTGGGGCGACTGTGGCTCAGGAGGTAGAGCGGATGGTCTGCTGATCGCAGGGTTGGCGGTTCGATCCCCGGCTCCTCCTGTCCACATGTCCTTGGGCAAGAACCCCTTAACCCCAAATTGCTCCCAATGAGCAGGCTAGCGCCTTGCATGGCAGCTGCTGCCATTGGTGTGTGAATGTGTGTGTGAATGGGTGAGTGAGAGGCCATTGTAAAGCGCTTTGGATAAAGGTGCTATATAAGTGCAGTCCATTTACCATTTACCAGAACATGCTAAACCATTTACTATTTACTAGTGTTAATTTACTACAAGGATGCTGCTACAGGCACACTTTTGTTTCTTTTCTTGTTGGTTCTTTTTTGTATTTGTTACTACAATTGTATTAATAAAAGATAATGGAAGTAAATTAATCTGTTTATTTAATTAACCATTTAGCCAACCATGGGATCCATACTATTCCCGTGTAATGTACAGTTTAATCTAGTCCCACCCCCCAATTCCCATAGAGATCCATTCAAATGCAGAGAGGTTAGTATCGCTTGTCAGAGTACCTGAAAATAAGATATCAAGAGTCTTTTGATATCCTTTTATACCCAGTCATGATAGCAAGTCACACTTAAATGACTGAATCCAGGCCATTGTTATTGTTGTGTAATCAGATTTCTTGGGGAAATGCATTGGAGAGGAAGCCAAGTATGATGGGGTCCGGCTTCTCTTTGACGGACTGCAGCAGCCGCTACTCAACAAGCAGGTATCACCACGTACCAGTTCAAATTTTGTGAGAGCAAAGAATTACTCTTGTGGACTTGAAACCATCCGTATGTATACCGATTTCCAAATTGGTTTAAGGATTAATCCATACTGTCGTAAACGGTCGTAAACATCCTTTCTGCTTTATCACCCTCTTCTTCCTCATTCCCTACAGATGACGTATGTGCTGCTGGATATTGTCACTCAAGAGCTTTTTCCTGAGCTAAACATGGTAAAGACCGTCATCGACTCATGAAATATGCAAACATTCTGAAGTGGAATTCAAATGTTTAAACATTTTTCTGTCAAATGTTGATCAGTCTGCGCTGCAGCTTTTTGTGGTAGATCTCAGTAATGCCCAAAGGGCAGTCTATTCATCTACAAGTAAGCAAACCATATCCACCCCCCCTCCCCCGCGCCACCCATGCCCAAATGGGCATTGTATTCAGATGTGGGCGTGGGCGGAGTTGGGAACTGGTTTGCTTATTTGCGAATCAATTTCATAAAACAGGCCTCTCCAATCCTGGTCGCTGAGGGCAGCTGCAGGGATTTACTGGTTTATGCTCTTAGTCAGAACCTCGGCACTTCCTTTCTGCAGTTAATTCAAGTGATTTATTGCAGTTAAACTCTCCTGGGTGTAATTTGGTTTCTGATTTTAAGGTGAAAACAACAGCCACCAGACACCTCTTCAGGATCATGGCTAGGTTCCCTGGCCTACAGTATGCCAGAAATCAGCAGAAAGGAATATGTTAGAAGAGGCAGCTCGGCAGCATCACAGTGTAAAAGTGTAGGTTTTTTTTGAACATGTCCGTTTTTGTGTATGGTGAAGCCCTCCTCTGTCTTTAGCAGGTACAGAAGGAGGTCCCTCTGGCACCAAGAACATCAGCCTTGTTCCTGTCTTCCTTTTAGCCAAAGGAGGTGCAATATTCTTTCTAAACTCCCGACTTTCCTGAATTATCTTAATTGGCATTCAGTGATGTTAATCAATGCTCTCGAATCTCACAGATTCTGAAATTAATGAGTTTTTACAATTTTGAGATGTAGGCAAATGTCTGTCGGAGCACACCAACATTCCAATGTACATTATTAAATAAAATATTTATTGATTTTAAAATTACCAGACTTCTCAGTTACTGTGCGGCTTATGTGTTTTCTATGCATCTACAGTCAAGCCGGAAAGTCTGCACACCCCTTTCACCTTCTCCATGTTTTAATTTTTTTGTTAATTTAGTTAATTTTTTGGTCTCAAAATTCTACACAAAATAGCCCATAATGACAAAGTGAAAAGTGTTCTAATTTATAAAAAATCTAAATGTAAAATATCATATGTACACAAGTGTGCACACCCTCTGATATGACACCCAAAAGTGAGCTGAGGTGCATTTTGTTTCCACTGATACTGCTTGAGATGTTTCTACAACCTGTGATAAATTCAACTGATTGGACATGATTGGGGATTGCCAACACCTGCCTATATAAGGTCCCACAGTTGACAGTGCATGTCAGAGCAAACTCCAAGCCATGGGGTCAAATGAATTATCTGCAGACCTCAGAAACAGGATTGTGTCAAGGCATAGATCTGGAGAAGGGTACGGAAAAATATCTGCAGCTTTACACGTCCCAAAGAGCACAGTGGCCACCATCGTTCGTAAATGGAAGAAGTTTGGAACCACCAAGAATCTTCCTAGACCTGGCCGCCCGGCCAAACTGAGCAATCAGGGAAGACGGGCCTTGGCCAGGGAGGTGAGCAGGAACCCGAGGGTCACTCTGAGAGAGCTCCAGCGTATCGTTGTGGAGATGGGAGAACCTTTCAGAAGATCAACCATCCAGGCAGTACTCCACCTATCAGGCCTTTATGGTAGAGTGGCCAGACGGAAGCCCCTCCTTAGTAAAAGGCACATCACAGCCCTCTTGGAATTTGCCAAAAGGCACCTAGAGGACTCTCAAACCATGAGAATCAAGATTCTCTGGTCTGATGAAACCAAAATTGAACTTTTTGGCCTGAATACCAAGCCTCACGTCTGGAGGAAACCAGGCACCGCTCATCACCTGGCTAATACCATCCCTACAGTGAAGTATGGCGGTGGCAGCATCATGATGTGGGGATGTTTTTCAGCAGCGGGAACGGGGCCACTAGTCCTGATAGAGAGAAAGATGAATGCAGCTAAGTACACCGAGATCCTTGAAGAAAACCTGCTCCAGAGCACTCTGGACCTCAGACTAGGGCAAAGGTTTACCTTCCAACATGACAACGACCCGAAGCACACAGGCAAGAGAACAAAGGAGTGGCTTCGGAGAACGTCTGTGCATGTCCTTGAGTGGCCCAGCCAGAGCCCAGACCTGAATCCAATTGAACATCTGTGGAAAGAGCTGAAAATGACTATATTCATCATCATAATCATCGCTGTTGTTCCTGTCGTCTCAGTGGCTGAGGCATCTATTTTAGATCCCAATTATACGTACCACACTGTGGTGCAGTGTCTGACTTCCACCAGACGTCTCCTGTGCAGTTTACTACAGTAAATGTAGCATAAGGACCCTATTTAACATGGAGAGTGAATAACGATCGTTTAAACATTACGTCCCTGAGAGAAATAGTCCCACACTTGTCTGCGTGGCCAGAAAAAGTTTGCTTTGTTTTGGATTCCTGGTTTAGATGAATCATTTCCCTGCTTGTTTTACTTTTGCCTGTAGACTATAAAGTGTGCTTAAAATAGACAGGCCCTTAACGTCGTCAGACGCTTTTAGCTGCACTCTAGGGCTTGTGGTTGAGGCAGCTTTTCAAATTCACATTTTCCCCTCATAGCACATGTTGAAACTCATCGCTGGGTTCTGGCCATAGTGGGCTGCTTGTTAACGGACGCAGTTCTTGAAAACAAAAGCTTTCCCCGTGTGGTATAGCCGGCCCTGCGCCCTCTTTCTCCTCCAAACCCAGCCACCGTCCCAACACAACTGCCACACTGTGCTTTTTCTTTTATGCCAGAATGTGTGCTGTCTGAGGGAACGTCTGCTTTTCTCTGTGGGTTTTTAACACTTGGCGTAAACAGCCCTAAAGCTGGTGCTGGAGCTGAACTATACAGACATGAGCCTGAGAGGATAAAGTCCTCCCTGTGAGGAGGGCAAGGCATCACGGTGTCCGGCACTCTGGATGCATCCATCTCCTAGTGGCAGGTGAGCATACTGGCAGTTCTGGATTGCGGAGCTCGGGTAGTCAACAGGGCCTAGTTTTTTTTTTTTATTTTTACTTTTCATATGAGAAATGTATCTGTCCTGGTATCCTCATTTAATGACATTAGAATTTGTCCATTGTATTGCCTTTCATATTTTCAAAACCACCCTTCTGGTAGGATCTGAATTATCCTGATATTTTGGTCAAAACAATCTCAATCTGTCTTTAAATTCTGAAAAGCACAACTGCTACATTGAATTGCATTACCAAAATTGAATTCAGACTGGAATGGGCTCATATTTCAGTGTTGAAAAACCAAATTTTAACCGAACCGACTTAAAGACCATTTTAGCTGCCCCGTAGAAGTGAACGGAGAGCGACAAATACCCTATTCTGGATTATCACCTCAGGGGAGCACGTAGCAACTAACGAACATATTTCGCCACCATTTGGACTCGTATCATGGCCAGCTAACTACACAACCCAAAGTTCTACCAAACTTCAGTTGTGCTTTAATCCGAAGATTTAATCTTATTCAAATAGTGAGATCCAATCAGATAAATGATGCCTGGGTGATGTAATCTAAGGGGGCCATGAGCCTGCATCTGAGTGTGGTTTATGTTGCATGATAAGCACCATCACATATCAGAATCAAAGCAAATGTTGGCTTAAAGAGTGGTGTAATATTAAACGGCATATACCAGTATATATTTGACATTTAGAGTTTTTGTTTAAAAATAGGTTTTTCCTTATTTTCATCATGGGAAATTTAAAATAATAAATGATAAGTAAAGGCACATAACTTTGTATTTGTATTTATTTACTGTACAGCATTTGTACACAAAGGAAACCATTTGAAAGTAAATTGTTTTTTTCCATGGAACCACAAATATACAAAGGTAAATATATAATTAGTCAAATTTGAAATAATTATTCTGTTCTGTATGATTTCTATACATTTTTCTTCTGCTTCTGATCAAAATAGAGCTTCTATTTGTATTGTAATAATTTACTATATCCTATACATCATTAAAACTAAGGCAAACTCTTCTATGGAAAAACAACAAAAAAATCTTCATCTTAGGAAGTGAAATAAATCACACTTATGCTTTGTCGTCATTAATCTGGTTGGACAGTCCTATAATAATATTTAAAAAGCTAGGCGATAGGAGATACCTAAAGTGGTATGATATGACACTTAATGTCACATCCACACTGGCCATACCTGGCCCATACTTCGACCCTGTTGCCGTCAGGGTCGAAAATAACCCTTTCTGAGTTTAACAGCAGTGAAAACCCCCTAAATTAAACATTTTCAGCATGAAATTCAATGACTTTTCCTGGAGTGGCCATACATTTAGAAAAAAGTTAAACATTGCCCCTTTTCTACATTTTAATTAAAGCGGTACACCATCAAGATACAAAGCAGTTATGAAATCAAAAGTCATAATCTAAATTAAGTGCTACACATCAATTATAGCAAAAAATATATATGATGTGTTTTTAGTAAAAATCAGTGGCGTAGACTGACAAAATACAGTCTGTGTGGACTGTGAAGTAGGAAAGCACAGTTATTCGTCAATTTCCTGATGAATGACAGGTCGTTTTTACATGAAAGATAGATTTTGGTTTTAAAATTCAAATAAGAAGCTTTATCACAAGGGGTCTGGTGAGGGTGGGACATCTTTGACCCTGTGAACATGGGGTGCTGCATACATAATATGAAGACAACACAAGGGTTAAATGATAATCTGAGGAAATAATTAGGTAGTTACTGGTCTCTGTTAGACTTCACTCTTCATTTCAATGGTGTGGTATGGCCAAACTTGGACATGATACTGTAATCTGATTGGTGCATCCAATTTAGGCACATGAATATTCAACCAGTGGGTGTTGCAACAACTAAATGTAGTTTACCAGAAACATGCCATGAGCAAGATATCATCTGTCCCACTTTTATTACTAGCTGCTCGTGTCATAAACTGCTCGTTTGCAGCACAATGAAGCATACAAAATTGTTTGTATTCGAAAGTGAGTGAAAGTAAATGCAGGATAAGGCCAGATTGTTGCCGGCTGTGTTCCGTAAAGTTTGAGTGCAGTGGGACAAAGTAGTAGACCAGCTGGTCCCTTTCAAAAACAATTCCAGTGTTTTATATTTGTTCACTTCCAGAAAATTTAAAATAATATATATATATTTTTTTACTGGATCCACAAGCCTGATATGGATGAGTAGGAAAATTAAATGAATTATTTCACAAATAATACATTTAAAACAATGTGTACAATTGATCTCTAAAACTGGGCTCTATACAATTTTACTTGTATATAACTGTATATAACTAAAATACTGAATATGAAATAAAATGCCAGAATCGTCAAACTCATTATGACTGGCTCTCTTCATCAAATTTATTTCTGTGTATAATCACAAATGGAGACTATGATTTCATCAAGACTGGCTCTGGACAGGATATCTCAGAAACCGCATGCTACAAATCCTATTTGCTGAAAATAGAGACCCCCTGATTTAAGCCCAACAACTACGTTCATCTGCACACCATGAGATTTTGCTTAGACCGTGATTTAAATTGAAATGTTCCCTTTAGAGTTAGCCTTCAAGCCTAAAGTCATACTGTAAGCTACCTGTTTTACTGTCAGCATCTGCTGCAGGCTGCAGTGATAAAGTGCTCTCAAAAAATGGTGGATTGGGTCCATACCAGGCCCAGGAGGGACAGGAGCTGGAGCGACTTGGTCACGCTCACTGGCGCCGATTTGGAGTTTATGAACATAATCCGACCCTCCACTGCAGCATAGACCCGCTTCATCTCAGAGATGTAGTTGGAAACAACGGAAATGTCCAAGTCACCTGGAAATAAAGCGGCCAACACTCTGTTTCTTCTTCTCCTAGTCTGATAAACTTTTCTTGACTTAATATCCATTATAAATCAATAAACCTGTGCACAATAATTTCATATTAACACAGTGAATAAGTAAATTTCAAGCAACATTTTCAAATTAGAAGTTGGCCTATATGTGATTACCATTAAACAGTAATGTACTAAAATCACTTATTGGAGAACTTGTATGTATAATGGTGAATTGTATCGCACTGTTGAAATTGAATTGGCAATGAATATAATAAAATAAAAAATTTTGTTATAGGTGACTGAAGTAATAAAACATAAGAAGCCAGTAACACAACCAACAACATTGATGTAATACAACTTTAGGCATTTAGTCATTTATGACTTTGGAATTAACAGCTGGTTCTACTTCAGGTTTTTCTCTGACTTTTAAAACATTTGTCATCCACCAAGCTTTCTTTTATCCTTAGCCAAAAAATATAGAAAACCTTAGGATGGTAAAAAAAAAAAACCTATTTAGGTTGATACTTAAAACGGCTTACCGCTGTTGTGTTTAAGCTTCTCATCCCGGATCATGGAGTATCCATCGCCTCCAGTAACCAGGTAGGATGGCAGGACCAATTTATAGGTCTTGTTGGCAACCAGGGGTTCGTACCGGGGCACTCGACACTGTGTACAGAGGAGACTCAAACCTGCCACGCGTTCGCCTGAGGGCTTTGACAGGTCCAGCTTTACAAGGATCCCTATGAGAGAGTATGGGCACTTGAATTAACCAAATTTAAATAGAGGCACACTATTTTCAATGTTTTTTTTCTGTAGTTGTAAGTCTTTTTATCTTACTGGTATCTATTCCTGTTGTTAATGCAATGTTGTTCCCTGCATATTCCCAAAAAATATTGCGTTGCTTGCAAAAAGAAAAAAAATGTAGCCCTATGTTAAAGAGCAGTAATTATGTGTATTATTATTGAGCCAGCAGCATTCAATTCCTCCCAGAACACGCCCCCCCCCCCCCCATCCCAACAAAAAAGAAAAAAAGTTTAATTTGATTACCTGAAACCTGCAGAAACTCCCCTGTGCCACCTCCGTATCTCCTTACAGAATGCTCAAAGACTTTTATGAGCGTCGATCCATTCAACTGCACTAAATCGAACGTGCCCCCAAACGGTAAGACAGAAATCAGGTCCTCCATGGTGATAGAACCTATAAAATGAATTAGGTCAGAGAGAAGGACATTCAGTCACAGTTCACGGTTCATTATTCACTGGCCTCACTAGAGGGGCCGTGCTGGACCAGGAGATAGCCCACACACCGTTTCGGCTGCGCTCATCGATAGGAGATCGTATGGACCCGCTGTTCAAGATGCAGGAGCTGACGTGGTTCCACTGAACCTCATCTGGGTACTTGATATTATGGTAAACCTAAAAGAGCGGTAGAAAGCATGGTGCGTTTTCCTCTTGTCAACAACATTGGGAGAGTTAGAGTCATGCGCTTATGCTAGTAATCTTTACAGCAACAAAAAAGCCAAAGAATTGGCCAGGTTTATAGAACATGACTAAAAATGCCTGCCATGACAGTACAAACGAACTGAGCATGTGCACAAAAAATATTTAATTAATTACATTTTATTTAAACTGACACTTTCCACAGGACTCATAGGGCCACTGGCAACATTAGTACTTCTGCAAAAGACAAAGAACAGCAAGGCTAGAGCGTATAGTGATTGGTTAGCTTCTCCTTAAAGGAGGTCTGCTTTTTCCATTCGTTCACTCACCATTGCATCACATATTAGGTTTCCCAGGTTGCACTCCCTGAAACGGCACTCTTCAAAGGAGCCGTTCAGATACACCAGGGTGCTTCCCACATACTGAGATGAGTAATTTGCCAGGCTCTTCTTCCATTCTTCCACATCTGCACGAATACCTGGATCTAAAAATAAAGAAAAAACAGGATATCAGTGATATTACAGTGAAATAATCAATAATGTTGTCTGCTTTATAGTGCTACATTGAAAATTTCAAGGTGTGGGAGGCTAAATGAAGGATAAATTTCAAGGACAGATTATCCTTTGTAGCATTCTAGCAACCATATATTTGGATTAAAAGTAGTCCGACTAAATTGCTTTGCAATCTTCTCATCCTTCATGAACTTTCTGTATATCCTCCTACAACATGAGTCTCTGGTCTTAATCTCAAGATTATACTGTATATCCTCCTAAAACACGAGTCTCTGGTCTTAATCTCAAGATTATAGTGTATATCCTCCTAAAACATTAGTCTCTGGTCTTCATCTCAAAATTATACTGTATATCCTCCTAAAACATGAGTCTCTGGTCTTAATCTCAAGATTATAGTGTATATCCGACTAAAACATTAGTCTCTGGTCTTAATCTCAAAATTATACTGTATATTCTACGATGCTAAACCTTTGCTCCTCAAAATTGATGTGTGCTAACTGGAAAGATAATTTAGGAGCACTTTAGATGCATTAGTGTGCTCCTAAGGTTTTCAACGTTATGACTGAACTTGGTCTGCAATGCATTATAACGTGTTTGATCAAAAATATATGAATATCTATACAGTTTTAGATATGGGCAGCCTCCTGATTGGATGTCCATGCTGCTTACCCTCTGGTATGGTGCTATCAAGCATGATTGGATTCCCTGTTGATGTCACTACTTGGCCTGCCTCATTAAAGGTCACCTTTAAGTAGCCCAGGTACTTCCCAAAAGCGTAGGCCTGGACAACAGGAACATCGTAGCCATGATCTGACCGCACCATAAAGGGGTACGAGCCTGCAGGAACCTCTTTCGACGGGGGTGTCCCTTCAATCACAAATAGGATACAAGTTTGGTGAGAGCCTTAGATTGCAGTTATACAGACAATATCTGTGAATTTAGCAGAAATATTTTTGTAATTGATTTTTAGAATGCAAACTTGACTTTCAATAAAGTTATCATGTAAATCTGTTCATAGTACCATTTTCATGAGGATGACTGTCACAAGCGCAATTTTTCTTCACGTAATGATCCGAGTTTAATTTGCTAACATTATGAAGCAATATTTGGAATGCAATCAAACCATGTTTTTGAGAAAACCCCCTTCAAAGTTCAGCCGTGAAGGTTGCGTTAATGTTACTGGAGAGAAACTTGGCTGGGTCTCATAACCGAAAAAAACTAAACTCCGGTGTTAGCTTATTACATTTAATTGCTTCAAAACTATAGTTTCCACATTGGATTTGACATCAAGACATGCAGATAATGAAAGCCAAGACATTTTTTGAGTAAAACTTTCATTAGCTTGTCGCCGCAAAAGCAGCATATTGTGTGACTGGTTACAAGCTGGCTATAACATTAGCCTCCAAACGTTCAAAGGTCCGGTGCTATAGAACACCTCACGTATGTTAGCCTACTGTTTTTCTCTGTATAAATTGTTTCTCAAGATAAGTCCAGATGAAATCGTAATTTTTTTCACACGGACACACTTAGTCTCCACTCCAGTCAGAAAACGCCCACAGCTAACCTAGCTAGATAGCGTACATATCCCCGTTCATATCCATGAAGGAATGTCGGAAACAATGGCAGATTTTGCAAATTGTGAAACGAAAACTTTAAAAATAAAATAAATGCTCTTTATGGAGTGGCATTAATCACTGCGGCAGTGAATGCCGTGTCAGTTGCACATTAAAACCATATATTTACAGTAACCAACTCGTAATTCATGTTCACTTCAATCATGTTCATATGACACTCAATATCAATGTCAAAAAAATTTAAAACACTGAATAATATCGCAACACAACGAAAAGAAAGAGTGCTGCAATGAGGACAATCACTCATGGGACATCCTGCCGCTCTCGTCTCTCCACATATTTTCATCCACGTCACATCTGATGTTTTCGCTTGCAATGCAGCGAGGGAAGAATCTTCTGGAATGCCACACCCATCCCCTGCATGACTCTACCAAGCTGCATCCATTGCTGCTACCAAAGTGTTTCGGTCTTGAGCCCGCCGATCATACACTTTCCACCTCCATGCAGAAAATAATTCCTCTATAGGATTTAGGAAGGGAAAGTATGGTGGAAGGGATTCCACGAGTATCCTTTGGTGGACAGAAAACCAGTTTCTGATGGCATTAGTGCAGTGGAAGCTCACATTATCCCACACAACAACATTTGGCAAGTAATTTCTCACCAAACCCCTCTCATGTGCAGGGATGAGATCTCTGTAGAGGGTGTCCAGGAATGCCAGGAGGCGTTGGGTGTTGTATGGCCCTATGATGGGGATATGTGTACTCACACCATTTTCAGAAATAGCTGCACACATTGTGATATTAACTCCCACGCTGGCCTGGCACATCCACTGTGGCTCAGTGGCCAATGATATTTCGTCAACAAGTGTGGCTCGTAGTGCATCTGGTACAGCTCTATGTTGCTGTGCCCTTCCGCCTCTTCCTCTTTTAGGCAGTCTTCCACTAACTGTGGTGCCACACATCCTTACTCCTCTTCCTCTTCCTCTTCATCGTCCATGAGCAGGCCTCTGGTGTAGGTTCTCCATGTTCAGAATTACTGTAGTAATGATACTGTTGTGCTTTAGCTCTACATATATACTATATGTCTGAATCTCCATACTCACGAGTTACACCTGTAAGCTAACTTGACAGCATGTGTCATTGGTTGATCTAAGATTTGAGCAACTCGCACCTTGTTAGAGGCAATTTAGAAAACATTGCAACAACTCGTTAATGCAATTTATGGAATACAGTATGTTGGACAGATTTTGACAATTGTATGGACTATTCTGCATGCAGTGGTCTACACAATGATAACTAACTCTGGTGTGAGAAATGAGCCAAAGCAATCGACAAAAACTGTAAGGCGGAAACAAAAACCAGCATACCCTGCGGCCCTTCAGGGCCCCGAATGAGTATCACTGCCTTAAAGTATCTGCCAAATGTAAATTCTATATTTCTGTCTTATATTTCTGCGCACACCAATGTGTTGGTGTTTTAGATGAGATCAAACAGAATCATCACATTCAAAACAGTCCTGCCCTCTAGCAGAGACACGTCACAAGATTTCTGGGAATCTGTATTGGCACCAGTTGCATATAACCTTGGCTGGCAGCCAATGGTAGAAAGCAGCCAATAAGCTCTTTCAGTGTTTTTAATGCTTTGTCCTGCATTACTGCCGCTGTGGAAAAACAAACCTAGTGTTTATAAATGAACAAACTGACAAATGAGCAATGTTTTGTAAATAAACAATGTCTGCAAATAGCACCATGCATGAGTGTAGTGCTTGCTTGATTTTGATCAAAACTCTTACGCTACAATAACAGTCACCGTGTAATGAAATCAGGCCATTCTTCTGCGCTAAACGAGTAGCAGTAGCAAATGCTCTGGTTTTTTCATTAGCGCCGTTTATGAAAATCCCACTAGTGCTGCAAGTGGGATTATCTGCAATACGAATCGTAGATGCAGATAATAAGCCATAAACATAATTCTTCATGTCCACGACCACGATTCAGTCAACATTTCTCCTGAAACTTAAACTTACAAAGAAATGCAAGTGATTTTTGTTGCCTGCAGATGCAGCTTAATTAGCTCATTTTGGTCATCCCTAGTTATCCAGCCATGTTTGAGAGCAGGTAAAAACAAATAGGCTACTGGCATTTATTCTTACGTAACAAGGTTAACAACATTGATTTAATCCAATCCCCCGTCTCATCCATATGGAATAAAAACACTTGAAAGTCACGGAAGTTCGAGAAAATGTCCAGAGAGTCTGAGAACCGTTGTGTGCCAGCCCTGTTCAGCCAAATAACGCCAAACTGCCAATTTATCTGCAAATGAAACGGGCTCCTTCTTGGAACAGGCTGGCTCAGTACCGCAATGCACACTGCTGAAAAACATCCTGCTTGCAAATAGTTATTGCCTGGGAAACCCACTACACCAGCAAGGTGCAAAGTGGGTGGAAGCTGTCAGACAGTGAAATGCGGGCTTTCCGCAGGGAGGCAGTATTCAAAGAAAGTGGGCTGGTAAAGCAACATGGTTTCAACAATTAACGTTTTTTTTTTTGTCTGTTTGTTTACAAGATTAAATAAAATAAAACTTTTCTGTAATTAATGAAAATTTACGAGTGGTCATAAAAGTCACTGGAAATCAAGTCCAAAACACTGGGGTGGATCCACAAGAAAAAAGTACTAAGCACAACCATTGAGCCACGATTGAGGCAAGATTAGTTGAATGACCAGCAAATCTTCATTCTTGGAACAACTTAAAGTTCAAAGTCATCTTTGCCATCAAAAAATTCTAGTACTGCCTGACCTAGCCTGTAATGACAAATGATATATACCTCTGTTAACCCAAGATACCCTTGTATATAAGATTTATGTTATGTTTCAAGTTGTCTTAAAAAAAGCCATACTTACTGTGAGTGGTGGTATTTGTGTGAATTAAACATGCCCTGTAATGTACTGTTACATCCGCCTCCTACATACCTCCTTTCGTTTCCCCTGTTTCCCCCCATTCCTCTTGTTCTGTGTCAGGTGTTTCCGTTCACCTTGTCTGTCTTTCCTTGTTGTGCAGGCTGGGCATGTCTTCCTCGATTTGTTTCTCATTATCACTCGACCTATCAATCGCCCCCTCTGCTCACATTCCACACTCACCTCGTTAACCGATTTAATCCCTCATACATTCCTCATGCACTTTAATTATCCTTATGCTTCACACCTGTTTTCCCTTTATTTAAGTTCCACGTCTGGGACCATTTGGTACCCAGCATCTGCTTTGCGTTAAAATGCTGCTTTGTATTTCATAGCTTTGCATAGTTTGGAAATACAGTATATTATCCATCTTCAGTAAAATGCTTTCAGAAGTATAAATACCTTTAATGGTTTAGAAATGTATTATATTTGGCTAATGTAGTATTATATCCATATTATGCAATAGTTCTAATGCCTTGCCATGTTTATTGGCAGGATACATTACATTATACGCGCAAAATGAATAACACAACCATTGATTGGTGCAAAACAAATACCATGACCAATCATTGGTCATGGTATTGGTTTTGCGTGTGCTAAAAGGTTTTGCACATGCTAAATATCTTAGTAAATCTGGCCCTTTATGTATAATAGTAAAGTAAACTGAATTTAGTGGGGAATACGTTTGTGGGTGTGAAGCATGTTTAAATTTCTTATATTTCTTAAATTCAGTGAAGCACTTAAATCATGGTTTCCAAAAAAAAAAGCTCACACAATATAAATAGTTAAACAGGGCCTACACGAGCATGCTGAAACATGAAAATTACAAACTATACAAATGATGTTCCACCAGACAACCACATTTTTATTTAGTAATTAGTAAATCTGAATTTCACAACTTGAAATTGTATATAAAGATTTGAAATTGAATTTAATTACATTGAATTTGTATTTCATAATTTGAATTTGTACGTAAGGTTTTCAAACAGATTGCTGTTATTTCTTTAACTTTTATGGATCCCAATTCAGTTTTTTTTCAGTATTTCCTTTCAGTTTAGTTAGAAGGTGTATTTTTTTTTTTTTTTTTTTTTTTTTTTTTTTTTTTTTTTCTTTTTTTTTCCAATTTTTTATACCCCCCCTTCCCCCCCCCAATTCCCCCCCCCCGTGTAACAAGATGCTACACACCCCGTCAACAAACAGTATTTTATAAGGCGGGGGGGCGGCCTGGGCGGGGCCAGGGCGGCAGGGCTCAGCGAGCTCTCGAGCTCCTGACCCCCCGCCCCAGGTCCCGTGCGCAGCGATTCTCCCCGAGCCCCCCCCCCCCACCGGAAGCGGCTGCCAATTGCCGCTTCCCACCCGGCGGCCACGGGATCGGGATATGGCAGACCGGCGAACGCCCCCCCCCGGAGGAACAACTGCGCTGACTGACTGAAAGTCAGCGCTCTTACCGTTGTACTACCGCGGCGGCCCCTAGAAGGTGTATTTGAAAGTATGAAAAAAATAACTATGATTTCAAATTTGACTTTCTAACAGCTTTAAACTCTCCTGAAGCTTTCAGTTTGTGAACATCCGGGCACTTAGGAACAGCAGTTGCTCGCACGTATCATCAATCTTCTGAATGAATGATACCTAGCCAGCTGGCTAGCAATATAGACAGTAGATCATTACTTGGAAGTGGTCAGTCATATTTCAGTCATATAAATCTGAACTGTGTTTTCATTTTTGGAGCGCTTTCAAGAAATTAGGTTAGTTTAGAAACCAGAAGCAGATTTCATACAGAATGTGAAGCATACCAGTATATAGGAATGTGTTGGTGTGTCCTCCGATCACCACGTCTACTCCATCTACTTTCTTGGCAATTTCTTGGTCAGTAGCAAAGCCGGAGTGGCCAAGGGCAATGATCTTATTAATACCCATGGTCACAAGCTTGTCTACCTGTTGCTGCACAGCTGTAATCTCATCCTCAAACACCAAGTTTGGGCCTATAGAGGCAAAGAAAACACACACAGTTACACAAAAAGTACTACTGTGCAGCAGTAGGAACAAAGCATGCTCACATGCACATTAGACTCTTGCCTTTATAATTTGGTATGATCTGTCTTACTCTCAGAATTGATGTACCTGTATTTCACGTGTCAGAACAAAGTCGTTCACTTGTATCTGCAAAACACCATTTTAAGTTATGATGTTTTATAAAAATATTACTAGTAACAATTGGAATAGTTACTAGTCACTAAAGAATAAGAACTAGTATCTAATGAATAGTTACTAGTAAAACTGAAATAGATACTAGTCACTATTGGAATAGTTACTAGTCAGAAGCAAATAGTTGATATCTGAACCGCAGAGCCCCATAGAATTCAATTGCAAAAAATCTCAATTTCTTACTAGTAAAAATTGAATAGTTACTAGTAACTATTGGAATAGTTACTAGTAACTAAAGAATAAGTACTAGTATCTAATGAAAAGTTACTAGTAAAACTGAAATAGATACTAGTAACTATTGGAATAGTTACTAGTAACTAAAGAATAAGTACTAGTATCTAATGAATAGTTACTAGTAAAACTGAAATAGATACTAGTAACTATTGGAATAGTTACTAGTAACTAAAGAATAAGTGCTAGTATCTAATGAATAGTTACTAGTAAGTCTCGAGGAATAAATGTTAAAACGGCTTGCCATAACTTACTGGGTTGGAGATATCTTTCTGAATAGTTACTAGTAACTAAAGAATAAGTATCTAAAGAAATAGTATCTAATGAATAGTTACTAGTAAAACTGAAATAGATACTAGTCACTATTGGATTAGTGACTAGTAACTAAAGAATAAGTTCTAGTAACTTTAGAATAGTTACTAGTAAATCTTGAGGAATAAATGTTAAAACGGCTTGCCAAACGGGTGTACAACTTGCCAAGTACACTTGTTAACAACCATTGGGTTATTTGGCTTTCCCCACTTAAACAAATGTAATTAACCAATTAGATTGGAGATGATTAAATGGCCAGACGGAATAACTTTGATAAGACTTTGGCAGGAGAATAAGTGTGTCTAATCTGACATCCTACACAAAAAATGCATATAACTGCAGATAACATGTAGAAGATACTCGCATTTGCATTTATATTTCCGAGCAACTGCTGTTTAACATAACTGCTATCCTTTTCTGTGCAAACATTCCAAGTCTGTCTGCCCTAAATAGCTAGAACCTCTTTTTACATTTAATCTTTTAAAATACTTCCTTTCCCGCATTGGCCTCCTTGCCTATGTGAAATTGGGTACTTGGATGCATACATTCTAAACTACTTAAAAGAGGTTGGAAAGTAGCTTTCTTGTATTAAGATGAGATTTATGTCATAATATTGCAGAACTTTGTGGATTCCCCCTTTTTTTAATGAGAACTTCTATTCAAACATTTATCCATTTTTAAAAAGTGGGTTATATTTTGTTATATTTTATAACTTGCTAATTATTCAGGTCAAATACTGAAAGTAAATTTACCTGGAATTGACAAAGCTGGTGTTTCCTTTGAAGTATACCCTACCACTGCCACCTTTTCAGAGTTTACATCAAATATCTTATAGGGCATGTAGTAGCCGGCTATCTTTGGAGCCAGTGCCCGGAGTGGCCTAATGTTAGCACTGAGAACGCTGCATTTCACTTCCTGTAGGAAAGGCGTAAGCAGGCCCTCCACTCCATTATCAAACTCATGGTTTCCCAATGCCTGGAAGCAGAACATAAAACACTTATTCTTACAACACTGGGTTACTATCCCAGCAAAAAAAAGTGTTTAAAGATGTTTAAAACCTCTTACAGCAATAGCACAATATAGCACCAGGGCAAAATGATCTGTCAAAGTACAAACTGCATTTCTATAAAATACATTTAATAACTGCACTCTAAAGCAGCTAAAGTAGTCTGTTATGTTATTTCATATTTTTGGCAAGTCTGATCAAATTCAAAAACATCTCCACAGCTTAATTACACAATTCCCAATCGGTGGCCTAACCCCACAATGCATGTAATAACACCATGCTGGGAGATCCCACTAATAACCTTTATCTGGGCTGGTCAGAGAGCTGGGACCTTTGTCACAGCATGTCCTGCCCATTCCCATTCAGTTGCTTTGCACATAAATCCTTACCTCTGTGCTTCAATGATTGGATTACCCTTCCTCCAATTATTCCTGTAACAATAAAATGACTGCTACCTAGGCCGTACACTAAGGGGTAATATTATCCTTGTTCTTTACAGTCTCCAATTTCCTGTGTGTGTTAACGAATAGTTAACCCTTCGACTTGCCAATGGGATGCCCAGGATCCTACATGATCTTGCATGTGTAAATGACTTTCAGGAAATTAGAATAATAGTGAAATATTCAGGTTATTTCATCCGTCAATCTAATTAGTTTGGTTAAAAAAACTTAGCATAAGAAACTGTTCAAATGGTTTTGCTAAATATAAAACAAAACAAAAAAAGTATATATATATATATAATATTAATTTCATATCCGCCAAACTGTCTAAATTGTAATTAAGCAATGTGCAGCTCAAATAAAACTATAATCGATAAGGCTACATTAGAGAAATAAAAGTAGAGAGAACAAGCCACAGGCTTATGGTTATGGTTAACAAGCCATAAACAAGCTTAAAACATACTTATTTAAAATTACATTCTCATTGTGTTGCCCATCGTTAGTAGGCTACCCATTGAAGGCTTCAGCAATGGAAAATATGGGGTTCTAGCTCTCTGTTTTGGCACATTATACCTCGTCAAGCAAATGTATTGCATTAAGCAGGAAAAAACGCTTAACAAGCATAAGATACTGCTTCTATAAATATTTTCATCATCTTCTCCCCCATAGTTAGTCTAGTATTTATGGGAAGCTTCCACTGTGCAAAATGTGGGGTTGTTTAGCTATTCGTTTTGGTGGCTACATTAAGCCAGTTTTCTTGTTAAACGTTTTAGATTGTCAATGTAGTACTAATAAAGTATTAACTTAATTCATTACTTTGTTTAAGGTACTACAAAAAATACTGTATCCTGGTATTAAAAATGACACAAAAGAGACGAATAGCCTATAGCGCACATAAAGTGGGCGTAAGTGTAACATACAGCAGGGTACATGTGATGTAATGCAAATGAAAATGTAGGCAACCATAGCCTACAATTTGATTTAACGCTAGCAAATCATTCGCAAAAAAGTTTAACTTCGGTGAAAGGATCATTAGGTCTTACCATTGCATCATATCCCAGTTTATTCATAAAATATGCCGCTTCAGCACCCTTGTAATAGTTGAACCAAACAGTGCCCTGAAACTGGTCGCCCGCATCCAATAGCAACACATTTCCTTCTCGACTCCTGATATCCTTAATTTTGGTAAATCTCCTCGCCACTCCAGCGAAGCACAATCCTTTTGTGCATGCGCCTGAGTTTACATCGGTTTCCTCGATTCGTGCATGAACATCGTTAGTGTGAAGCAGTGTGAGTTCCAAGCCTGCCACAGAAACATATTTACTAATGCAGAATAGCAGCGAGACTAAAACGACCGGCGGAAACTCTGTAGCCTTCCGTCCCATTTCTCCGTGAATATGACTGTGAATGCAAACTGTAAGAAAGAATCTCAGGGTTCAACGCTAAATTAACAGGCTACGTAGGCGTGTGCTGAAAAAGGGGTGTTCGTTTTAAGCGCCGTTGTCTTTGAAAACATAATCACGTCATAATTCAAATGAAAATGCAAATCGGTGCCTATACGCACTTTATCTGACAATTTGAAAATATAAATGCAAAGTCAATTTCACATTTAGCCTATTTTTTCTCGCCCTCTACTCTACAGCCCTCATAATTTGAATACAAATGAAAAAACTAATTTGAAATAGCAGTTTCTCGTTGTAATCGCATGATCCATGACAAAAAGGAAATGATAATTAAATTAGCCATTTAACATCTTATTTTTATGTTTTTTGTGAACAGGGCTAGACTTCCATTCCATTACTAACTTCGTTACTGAGGCAATTGCTTGGCTTGCACTGGCCTGGTATGGGGGTTGGTTGTGGCCAAAACCTTTACATATGCGTTGTATAATGCGACTGGTTTTGCTACTTACTCAGCTACTTGTGTTGTCAGGGCCGTTTCTAGCTTTTTTAATGCAAAATCTTGTTTGGGGCCCCCCCTACCTCAAGAAACTCCTGAAAACGTACCGGATGTGCATTATAACATCTCCCAAATGCGCATAAATGAGACCAAATGCTAAATTTTCCACAAAATGCTTATTTTAATGTCGGGAACTTTGTTGTGTTGGTAAGAAATCAAAATAAAGATAAACATGCACATTATAAATAATAAACAAAATACCCCAGGTCTAGTTCTATAATCAAATTTCTAATTATAATGTATTCCTTACTTCTTACACGTTATGTTTGTTTATGGAAACGTTCATACACGTCTGCTTACCTGAAAATATATTTTAAAATACATGGGAGGGAAATCAGCACAGTACATTCACTTCTTCACGTTAGTTCAATCTGACAATATTAAAATTAAATGACAAATTAACAAAAAATATGGTGGTGTCTTCTTTTAACTATGGGTCCCCACACCTACCATACATTTTTTGTACTCTGGAAGCTAACAACTATTTTATTAATATTTTCTTGTTTGCTTGTTATGCACCCTGGCAAAGCCACATTCTTCTAGCTAGCGAATAGTTATAGCTTACCTTAAACCCCCACCACCCCTACCGCACTTGCCTTTTCGACCGGGACGACAACCGTGAACACCGGAGCACTAAAACAGCGAAGTCGAGGGAACGGGAACCGAGCATAAGTAACCGTGCAGGGGAAATTGAATTTAAGGTCATAATTAAATTTAAAAGCTTCCGAATCCGATGAAAATGACTAAGGTTTTGGGCAAGGACATTGGTAATATTGAATCGGCGAGGTGGTTGAGGGACGGAAGGATTTTGTTTTTTTGCTCCAGACAGAGCGTCACTGATGAGGGGAATGTAGATTTGTGTGTTGAGGGGATGACTGACGTTTTTATTGGGGCTGCTAATCAGGCGATTCCGGTTCGTAGGGCTAAGGAGGTTAGGAGCTTATTTTGGCTGTGAAGAGGGCGGGTAATACATCCCCGGGTCAGGATTTGGTGTGCTATGAGATGCTGAGGCATATATCGGAGGTTTTGATAGTTGTGTTGAAGGTGTTCAATAAAATCTGGATGGAGCTGGGGGCTGTGGGCTGTGGAAGAAGGCGGTGGTTTTGCCGTTTGTGAAGCCGGGGGCGGTTGGTTGACTAATTTTTTGGAGGGGCGGGGTCTTTTATCGCAGGTGCAGAGTGGGTTCCGGAAAGGTTGCTCCACATTTGATGCCCTGGTGAGGTTGGAGACGGATGTTAAGAAGGCGCAGGCAATAAAGGATGTTGTTGTGACTTTGTTTTTTGATATTGAAAAGGCATATGACTCTATGTGGAGAGAAGGCCGGGTTGGGGGTGGCTGGACGTGTCTATAATTGGGTTGTGTTTTTTGTATAACAGGTCTATGCAAGTTAGGGTGGGGTCTGCTCTATCGGATCCCTGTGCAGTGAATATTGGTACTCCACAGGGTAGTGCAATTAGTCCACTATTGTTTAGTATAATGGTTGATGATGTTTTTACTAGAGTTGATAGGGATGTAGAGGTGGCATGCTTTGGAAGCTCATGCTTTGTAGAAATGGGGGCAAAACCTTAGCCACGTTAGGAGGAGGGTGCAGGAGGTGCAGGGTGGAGGAGTGGTCTGTAAAATGGGGGTTTAAGTTTTCTGAAACTAAGAGCATGTTTTTCACGAAGAGGCGGATTCCTGATACGGAGGTGTTGAGCCTATATGGCCAGCCTGTGGAGAGGGTATGCTCCTTTAAGTATTTGGGCTTTTGGTTCGATACTGGTTTGACCAGGAAAATACACATTGATCATGTAGTGGCAAAATGTAAGAAGGTTCTTAACCTCATGAGCTGTGTGGCAGGTTGTGAGTGGGGGGTGGATAGATCTTCCCTTGTGCCCGTATACTATGCACACATCAGATCAGTCCTAGACTATGGATGTATGTTGTTCCAATCAGCTGCGCCTTCAACATTGAAGCGTCTAGAGGTGATCCAGGCAAAGTCTTTGCGGTTATGCTGTGGAGCATTTAAGACGACCCCAGTGTGTGCAATGTTGGTGAAAATGGGGGAATGGCCATTGGAGATGAGGAGGCTCAAACTGATGATGTCACTACTCCAACATAGTTGGAGCGGCTGTGGCTGTGGCTCAGGAGGTAGAACGGGGGCGTCCGCTGATCGCAGGGTTGGCGGTTCGATCCCCGGCTCCTCCTGTCCACATGTCGAAGTGTCCTTGGGGAAGACACTGAACCCCAAATTGCTCCCAATGAGCAGGCTAGCACCTTGCATGGCAGCTGCCGCCATTGGTGTGTGAATGTGTGTGTGAACGGGTGAGTGAGAGGCCATTGTAAAGCGCTTTGGATAAAGGCGCTATATAAGTGCAGTCCATTTACCATATAACATCCTGCAGGGAGGATCTGGTACTGGAGGTAATGTCGGATATATAGGCTATATAGGAGAGGCATTGGGGTATATTTCTGCTGGGTATTGGCGCATGTGGGTGTGAGGGGTAACGAGGGGGCTGACGCCCTCGCTAAGAGGGCCCTTAGGCTGGGAGGCATTACAGTGGGTGCAGTGGCGGACTTAGTCATTTTGGGGTCCAAGGCAAACACAGGCATGGGGCCCTCACACATCCCTTGCTCTCCCCCCTTTTCAATCCTTATTTATCTAAGAAAGATCAGTTGTGATGCATGTATCATCATCATCATCAACATTGCTGCTGGAGCAATCTAGGTTGGCACTGCCAGCAGCAGCAATGGGTAACGCTTAGGGATGTTCCTAACGACTAATTTCCCTGACGTTTAAACTTAGACTAGTTGACTAGTCTAAAAGTAAGAAAACACTCAGAAAACAGTCAAAATTGAGCACAATTTAATCGATAAGGTTAAACATTGTGCGAAAAAATATTGCGTATATTATAAGAGCCATTTGAAACCGTTAATCACATTCTTCAATAACCAAATCGTATTTTAAATGCCGCTGAAATGTGTGGCACTTTGCGCCTTGCATTATGAACATTGCACATTATCCTACAAAACATGACAACAACTCACTAAATAAAAGTTAACAAATAACATTTATTGAAAACAATATTCAACGTAACAAAACATTTTTAGGAAACGTGCCTGATTATTACAACGGCATTTTCATTGGGTGAACGCGATCGCATAGCAAATACAGTAGAAAATAATAATCGGTCATCAGAAAAGCTACCAATAATAGGAACACAAAAAAATAACAATTAGGCCTCCTGATCGACATGACATTAGATTAGTTTTATTGGGCTATTCAACAACGCGATAGGCCTACCTACTCTTTCCACCTCGCTGGTTTAACTTGCAGGGCGAACAGGCTAATGCGTTTTGTTTTCCTTTTTTTAAAAAATTTTTTTTAATCCGGCGTTAACATTAGTAACGGATTCTCGTTTTTTTATAAAGCAACATTTGACCAGGAAAACATTAAATTTCAGTGCAAATTATGTCAATATGTAATTTAAATGTGTACATTAATAAAATAGTAAGTTTAACCGACTAGTATTTCTGGTGCCGACTAGCGAGGGTAGCAACGTTTAATCGGCTAGTCGACTAAACGCGCACATCCCTAGTAACGTTAGCTCCTCTTCGCTAGCATTAGCAATGCTAACAACACTAGTGCTAGGGCTAGCAGTCTCAGACTGACTCTGCTCTTCATTAGTGGCATCTGTACTACTACTAGCCGCCGTGAACAATGTAGTTAGCTTTGGTAGTTTTGCCACAAACCTTTTACTTTCCTCCTGCTTCCTCCTTTTCTCAGCACCGCTTGGGTAGCTTCGCTTCATTTTCACTTTTTAATAATCGCGCCGAGCTGAAACACGAATTGGCGACTGAATCATTTCCGCAGACGCTCATCATGGAATAGTCCAATGTAGTGGGGACTGAGGGGAGGGTGACTAAGACACTCATGAATTAGGCATTCTGATGCCATTTAGCGCATGAATTTTTAGAAAGACATAATTAATTACTGGGGGGAAAAAAAAAAAAACGTTTATGAGGCATTTAACGGGGCCCTTTGTAGTATGGGGTCAGCTTGGGGCCCCAGGCAATTGCCGACCTTTGCCTAATGGGTAAGACCGCCTCTGAGTGGGTGTCCCTTATGGTAAAGGAGAGGTCAAGGCTAAGATTAAAAATATGATTGGAAAGCTATGGCAACAGAGGTGGGATGAGGAAATAGGGGGCGTCATTTGTATGACATCCGGCCAGGGGTCTCTGGGAAGTCTCTGGGAAGTCTCTTCTTTGTGGGAGTAGGAGGGAGGAAACATTGCTAGCTAGGCTTAGGTTGGGTCATTCTGGCTTAAATGACAGTTTATTTAGGATAGGCAAACATGACACCGGCAACTGTCCTCATTGCAGCAATAAAGAAACAGTTAGGCACATTCTGCTATAATGTCAGACATAGTGCCCTCCACTATTATTGGCACCCCTGGTAAAGATGAGTAAAAAGGGTTGTAAAAAATGTTTTTGTACTTTTGCCGTGATCACCTGGTTTTGACTACTTCCTGTTCCTGACTACGATTCTGCCTTCTCCTCGTGGCTTTTGCCACTAATAAACTTCCGTTTATCTTTCAAGTACCGTCTGCACTTGAGTCCCTACTGCACCCTGACAAAGGTGAAAGATGCCCCTGCTCCCCTATCAATTCCTCTAACTATAATAATGATTCATATTGAATGATTAAATATTGATCTTTTCTAGTCTACAATAAATGCATTTTTCTTAACCAGTTAGCTTAAAATGTGTAGGTGCTTTAGATCAACTCACGGGGGCGCGTGGGGCCCCCTGGTGGCTCCAGGGGCCTTATGTAACCCCACTAGATTTTGCTATAGCACGGGAGCAAATCACATAATATGCAGCAACTACAGACAGACCTTTTTTGCACCACGCGCGCTAGTTCACCCTGATTTTGATTGTTTCATTAAATCTCCACCCAACAACAGGATTATGGACACAAGAGAGCTGGATAAGTATGTCTGGCTCTCCCCATTCCTCTCACCGGTCGGTGTCGGTTGTTATTCTAATATTCAAGAAACAAACTGGAACACATTGTTCAATGGGGATTAGTTACTTTGTGCTCTATCTCTGTTGAGCTTGTTTGGACCAATTGACTTATTTACAGTGCACTCCAGAAGTGTTAAGACAGTGACACCCGTTTTATTGTTTTGGCTCTGTACTCCAGCACATTGGGTTTGAAATGGAACAGTGACTATGATGTTAAAGTTCAGACGTTCAGCTTTAATTTGAGAAGTTTTACATCCATATCAGCTGAACCGTGTAGCCATTTTTACACATAGCCCGACCATTTTAGGGCACCACAAGTAATTGGACAAATTAATATAAACTTAAATAAAGTCATCTTATTTAATATTTGGTTGCATATCCTTTGCATCCCATGACATCCTGATGTCTGTGACCCAACAACATCAAAAAAACTCTTGATATCTTATTTTCTGGTACTCTTACAAGCGATACTATAACCTCTCTGCATTTGAATGGATCTCTATGGGAGTTGGGGGGTGGGACTAGATTAAGCTATATATTACATGGGAATAGTATGGAACACATGGTTGGCTAAATGGCTGTAAGTCATCAAGGGTCTGAGGCATCAAACGAGCCTCAAACCATCATTCTGCTGCTTCTACTTTTCAGAACTTTCATATCGAGAATGAAAAACGTCCGTCAGCGAATGCGTTTTCTGTAGCTGCTTCTTTCTACTGTGTTAAAATAAAAAAATTATGTTACACTAGGCTGTAATTTATTGTTCAAAGCATCCAGTAAGAAATTGCAAACACCATTGAGAAGGATATACTGTCCTCTATCCGATAAAACAGTTGTGAATAAAACTGGAAAAACGGTTAGCAATTACCAGATAGTGTAATTGCATTCTAAAATGGTGTGTTTTTCTCAAACAGATGGTCCAAGACAATACATAACCACTGAATATCTATGTGTAAAACCAATGGTAGGATTGTATATTTATTTCATATTTAGTTGCAGATATTGATAGTAGAATGACGCGGTATAATGACACAATAATTTCACGTTTATTTTGCATTTGAGTGAGCATGGTTTTTCATAACTATTTTGGCAAAGGATCGGGCTATTGTTGGTTTTATCTTGTTGCGATGACGGAATCTAATTTTATGGTGGTAAAAAATATATATTTATGAACTCACACATAGACGCTATTGTCCACTGTGTCATGCATGGGTATAGTTGCAGGCGAGACTGGGTGGGGGATTGCTTGTTAAATGGACTAGCGTAGTAAATAAGTCAAAAAAGACACAAATATAAATCATTATAATGAAAAAAATATTTCAAGTACCTCCTGGGTATTATTATGAAAACATATTTAGCTTTTTATTTTCAGAAAATTAAATTTCCTATGTTGCAATGAAAGCCCCCCAAGGCACAGTTTGATCCATGTTCATAAAAAAAGGTTTGTTTGTTCTTTACAAGACTGAATTAAAAGTGCTTGATACATTAAATCAAACATATCTCCCAATGTAATCTTTTGCCAAGGATAACCCTAAGTGCTACTTTCAATGCTTGAGCACTGTTTCCCAGCACTTGGCATTTTCAAGCCACTGAAATACAGAATCCTCACCCCGAGAGTAAACACTGTAGTTCATCACAATGCTAAAGATGTGAAATATACTGTATTGTGCATTTTCCCAGGTTTTTATTTTTGCATATATAGTATTTGCATTAAAAATGAGTGATATGCATGCATAGTATGCTAAACACCAGGAAATTAAAAACAGATTGGAGTCTTATCAGGGCGCCTGTAAAGTCAGGATAATCATGGATCTGACCAGCAGCATGGGACAGACCAAAATCATATATAGCTGCCCCCACGCCTCCCCCTTCCCTCGCCACATTAACCTGTTCACGGTGAACATGTGGTTTCTAAAACATGAAACCATGAAACTTCTTCTTAACCTTTTTAAAGTACTTAAGGGAGGGTTACATGAGGGCCTCTCTCTCTCTCCACCCACTATTTAGGGCCCAGTGTGGCTTAGAATACCCTAAGGCCCATGGTTTCCTATTTGATTTTCAGTTTAAATGCCATTCTGTGACATTTAATTGAAATAATCAATTGAAAGTCTAAATGCCTACGCAGAGATGGTTGCGGTGGTCTTGCCACCTTTTTGGAACAGCTCCAGATTCAAGCGGAGGCCAGGTTGTTACCACTGGTCTTATCACATGGAAGTAATATTTTGCCCAAATTTGAAGATTGCACAATTGCACTACAACCATCCATTCTGTTGTTAAAAGCAGGAGCAAATGTCCCTTTTTGAGGAAGTATTCAATAGTTGAGTGGAATTACCTGCTAGAATACCCATGGTTGATCTCGTTACAAAGCTGTTAAAAAACCCTGAATCTTTTAAAAAATAATATCATGGTGCTTAGCCCTGCTTTCAACAACAAGTACACTTTAATTAATAAGTGAATTGTCAGCTTTTAGATAAGTCAGTCCTTGTCATGAAGGAGTCTGACCCTACCACCCCCCCCACCCAATCAGTGCACTCATCCTCAATGCTTGGGGAGAAAGGTATTTATGGGGAAGCCAAAGATTTTTAACTAAGTTTGGATTGAGTAGGTGTACTCTCAGTAAGGGCTTTACTTTATGGGGTGCTCTGAGTAAGGGCTTTACTTTATGGGGTGCTCTGAGTAAGGGCTTTACTTTATGGGGTGCTCTGAGTAAGGGCTTTACTTTATGGGGTGCTCTGAGTAAGGGCTTTACTTTATGGGGTGCTCTGAGTAAGGGCTTTACTTTATGGGGTGCTCTGAGTAAGGGCTTTACTTTATGGGGTGCTCTGAGTAAGGGCTTTACTTTATGGGGTGCTCTGAGTAAGGGCTTTACTTTATGGGGTGCTCTGAGTAAGGGCTTTACTTTATGGGGTGCTCGGAGTAAGGGCTTTACTTTATGGGGTGCTCTGAGTAAGGGCTTTACTTTATGGGGTGCTCTCAGTAAGGGCTTTACTTTATGGGGTGCTCTGAGTAAGGGCTTTACTTTATGGGGTGCTCTGAGTAAGGGCTTTACTTTATGGGGTGCTCTCAGTAAGGGCTTCTTTCGTGCAACCCTTCCAAAGAGATTGTTGACACAGAGGTGGCCTCTAACAGTTGATAACCCCAAGATTACACTATAAACTGTGCAGTTTTGAAACAATGATCCTTGGGCTCTCCTTTGCCTCTCTCACCATCTTCCTCGCTGTGGGTAGAGAAAAATGCACATGCAACCTTTTCCTTCCAGACTTGATTATTGCCCTGACTGCGCTTATAGTCGTATTTTCAACTGTTTCTGTATTTTTTTATATCTGTTACCTGATTTTTGTAGGTTAACAACCATCCGTCCTTTCTGTATTGAAAGCTCTTTGGTTTTCCCCATGGTGATGGAAGAAATTTTACACGTGTGCAACCTCATATTTATACTCCAGAAACAGATGCCACTTATATATTATACAGATGGTTATATTTTTTATATTCTTTACGGACTGCCAATAATTTTGACCCTTATGTTTTTGAGAAAAATACTATTACTGAAAAAAAGTTATTTGAATCAGTGTTTATTATTTTATACAATACTTTTTGCTAGTTTACTTTTCACAAAGGGTGCCAATGATTCTTGAGTTGACTGTATGTACTGTTGTATTGTAGACCTCTAGTACATACACAAGGGGGCAGAAGATGTTCACAAATCAAGTGACTGAATTTACAGCGCACAGTGAAGCAGCAAGGGAAAGCATGTTTACAGTCTATAGATCTACACTGAATATTCCTGTTGGTGTCAATAAAAAGTAACTTCTCAGATTTTATTTAATATAATATTTTTCAAACAGGAATCTGTTTGCAATGTCAGGTTACCCAGTGCTGAGACAAAGTCGAAAAGACATTGGAGGCAAGTCAAAACGTAGTTACGCAATATGCATCATTAATGTAATAATATAGTAACACAATTCAATATAATCTTATTGTAATTCAATGGCTTCATTGTTTGTGGATGTACAGGCAGAATACAAATGATGTCAGAGGACTGATGTTGCAGGACATTTACTCTGCTACCCAGATTAGTGGTCTTGACATGTGGCACTTGTCTGCTGGGGAATTAAACAATTATCCATGCCGTTATTTACCCTGAGACTGTGGACCAAGAAAAGCAAAAATCCTACTCACAGCCCAGAATCTTATGAAAACAAACAATAGTACAGAAAACAATGACAAGAGGAGGGAAATGTCTTACAAAGGAAATTAATACTGAGAGGTCACAATTCTTAAATGTATTCCATAAAATAATTTGCTGTGCCATTTCCTGTAATGACACAATTCCTTTTTGTGTTACCATATAATCGTTGTGCCCTCAAACCAAAATACACAATCAATGTTCACGTTACCACATACCACAATAAAATATGTGACTTTTAAGCCAAAAAAAAAGCGATTCATTCTGCATTGAAAACATTGACTTTAGTCAACAGGAAAGGCTTACATTCATTGCAAATCTTCAGCTTGATACAAATCGGTTGTGGGTTTTTTTCCCCTCATTTCAAACCACCGCATCACTGCGAGTGACAGTGTATTTGCAAGCCTAGTTGTTGAACAGGTGAATTTGGTCCCTGAAATGGTCTTTGTCTACAGTGGTTCTGGTGTTATGATGCCCTACTGTTCTTGCCTAGAGGTCTTGTGGTTGGCATGTCTAAAAGTTTTTAAATTGTACCCGTGGCACTAGTGACTGGCACCAATACAGATGGGTAACAGGTCTGTGATAGACAAGCGAAGACCTTTTAGCACACGCAAAACCAATAACAGGACCAGTGATTGGTCACGGTGTTTGTTTTGCACTAATCATTGGTTGTGTTATTTGTTTTGTGTGCGCGAAAAGCAGATGCTAAAGGTCTTAGTAAATCAGGCCCTAGGCTGTTTCATGCCACGGAAAACCCGGCTCTGAGAAGGGTGAATTTGACAGGAAAGGTTGAGAAACCTGTGGCTGCACACTGTCCTTCCTCTTGGAACTATTCCTGAAAACAGCTTACTAGTGTGTTGATACGCAGCCACTGTGATGTGCTATAGGCTCTGAGTGACTTGCAGGGGCTACTACTTAAATCTTAAGAACACTGAAATACTGTATTGACAATGGCAATTGTCACAAGTGAGATCATACCTTTGTATTTCCACAATTGCTCCATACTCTTCTGAAAATGAGCTTTAAGACAGCTTGAAAGACCGTTTCTCTCCTCCTTAGCAACCCCCCCCCCCCGCCCACCCACACACTGACATGTGGAGAACACATTTTATCTGAAATGACACCACACATGGAAAAGTTCAACAGTTAATTCTGATAAAGCAGTGTGCAAAATATCTGTCATGACATAGGTCAAGTAAGATTGCGATTTCTTTTCTTTTTCGGGTCTGTAACATTTTATTAGAGCCAAAGGTTTTTGTCTGGAATCAATGGAATATAGTGCACTGCGCAACCTATAACCCTATGTGACCCCCGATTCATTTTCCTGTAGAATTACAAGTGCATCGTTTAAAGACGTCTCTCATTTACTCTTTCCTTAAAATAAGTTCAATGTCTTTGCATGTATTATCACATCAATATAATTCATATCATTTTCCATCCAGAAGTCAGTAAATGTCAGAAAGCTTTGTCTCGTCATCTTAAAGAGTGGGGAAATGCTAATGTGCCTCAATGTCTTGGTTTTAATAACTGCAATTACAATTTGTGCCATTAAACTGACAGGCAGGATACACCTTGCTATATTTTGCATACAACAAGAAATACCACATGAGTAATGTTACACCCACCGCCTGAGTCACTGTAATTAACAGCAAAAGTAGCCTACTTGTAGGAAAAAAGTACTTTTTTAGTCAAATTCCACCAACCCACTCAGTAGTATTTCTTTTCCAAAAAAAAAACAGCATATCCCATAAAGTTAACAATTTTTTTAATTTTTTTAAATGTGTGGTATGTATGGATTTCTGCAGGATAAATGCAATACTACTCTTCCATTAGAAAGTCAATCAATTAATGTTTAGTTGATGGAAGTGGGAAAGAATCTGTCTGAGGCATCATTGCAGAATTCCCCATTAAATACTCCACTGGGTTCAGATCTGCTGACTGAGAAGGCTGCGTCGTGTATAGGATCAGTCTCATGCTCAAACTCTCGAAAGACGGCTCTCTCTGCTGAAATGCTTTAAAATGGGGGTGAAGAAGAGCACTCCGTATCATTAAATAGCAATTGACAGTGACTTGCCTTCAAAGACCATAGCATTACACCCAAACCATGTCAGGAAAATGCATCTCACATTATTACAGGACCGCCAGAACCGCTGTTAGCATTTCCATTATCGGTTCACTAAATGTAGGTGAAACACATACATCTGGGACGGGTTATTGTCTTAAAAATCAGCCATGACGTACAATTGTACAGTTTTTCATGGCGACATTTTAGGACATATTTAAAACTATTCATGATGTAAAAAAATAAATAAATAAAAAACTCGCAACAAATGTTTGTTTTGCTCACTCTGGTAAGAGCGGGTTTCAACGTAGCGACTGTGGTCCGGTATCAAACAGCGACTGTTTTTAATCCCAGAGGTTAGTCAAGAGATTTAATCTCTTGTGGCGCTAAAACTTCTGTGTGCCGCCGCAGTGGGAAGAGCTGAGCGCTGCTTCCAGCAAATGGGACAGATTATTAGTGGAACTCTTGCTTGTAAGTGATGGACAGTGCTTTCAAAAGACTGCTGCAATCAAACACTCAGATGCCCTGCGGTCCTTATAGGCGGGTCTGAGCGCTGCAGATCGCTACGTCTCGTCTCTGCATAATTCACCGCTGTTGTGCTGATTAGGTTTCCCGACACTGTGTGTGTTTTTGGCCACAGTCAGTCAGCTGTTAAATTGTAAATGGCAAAAGGTGGGATTGGTGGCCATTTTTTACGTATGAAAAATGCATTTGCGACATTATTGAATCAGTAAAGGGTACTGAGTTAAATACAATTATTTATGCAGATGTATTCATCTATGGGCAAGCAGGGGTCATTTACTTTTCATGCCTACCATTACAATTGGCCTTTCACTTTTGCTGATGAGTTACGTTACCTTGGAAACAGTTGGTATATATTTATAGTGGGTTGAAAAAGTATTCAGCCCCCTTAGACTTTTTCATATTTTGTTGTGTATGAACATTTGACGAAAATTGATTTAATCGCGCTTTTTTTGTTGCTGCTGGTATTCAGCACAAACAACTCTACAATGTAATTGTGAAAAGTAAAATCTTTTTTTGTTCCAAATTATTTACAAATATAACACAGAAAATAATCAATTCCTCAAGTATTCAGCCCCCTTGCTTCATTGTACTTTAAAAGCCATACAAGCAAAACTTTGTTCAAAATTGCACATCATAAATTGCCCAGACGTCATGGTAAGATTATATTTTAGGACTTTGAACAATATTTAAAAATGTCTTTTATAATGCCTGGTAACACTGTCTTTCTTGGTAACAAAGCCAAGACACGGTCCCTTCAATGCATTTTGATGGCTCTTAATTGGATTTTGGGAAGTACAATGGACATTACATCACAATACTCAAACATAGTATATTGTTCACTAATGAATGGCATTTAAGATCAATCACTGGGGTTCACAGAAAGTAGAAATCATCACCTCTCCATGACTATATAGGAAAATGTTGAAGGTGCAAATTCAATAACTTTTTCTGTCAGATTTCCCCATTGATTTCCATAGTAAAACCAGACAGGAAAAAGATACTGAACTTGCAATTTTGCATAATGATGGAAAGAAGATGATTTATATTTTATTTGAAACCCCCAGGGACCGGTCTCAAATGCCATCCATGAGGAACAATATCACATATACTGTGTTTGAGTATTGTGATGTAAAGTCCATTGTACTTCCTAAAATCCCATTAAGAGCCATTAAAATGTATTGAAGGGACCGTGTCTTGGCTTTGTTACCAAGAATTTGTTTGTGTTGAAAACCAGAATTTATTTTTTTAATGGTTTATCCAAAGCAAAATATGTAAAAGTCTAATGGGGGCAGAATACTTTTTCAACACACTGTATCCTCATGGACAGCCCCACTCCTTCGCTGTGAGCACCTGATTGGATCGCAATTTATCAGCAGTTTGTACCCTGACTGAGACATCTGTGCGTGCCGTTTGTCTGGGAAAAGATGCTTTTTCTTCCCTGAACAAGAACTGGCATTTCTCACTTTTCTGTTTGATCAGAAGGGCCCAAGTAAGAGAACCATTTCTTTTGGTTATCCTGTCTTTATTTATCTTTTGAGGTCAGCAGGCAGCTTAGCTGCCGGGCTTTTAGAAAGGGACCAATTCTGTTATTAAATGTTCAGTAGGAAGATATTTCTCATTTAAATTTTCTTTGTTCTCCCGCTGACTGTGGAAACCTTGTTTCAAAATAAAAGTGCTTGTGTCTCTGCTGGAAACATATCTGCTGTGGTAGAGTCATGTCAAATTATTGCACAGCTCACACCCTTCCGTTTGGCTGACATCATGTTGGGTTACATATTATTGCACAGCTCACACCCTTCCGTCTGGCTGACATCATGTTGGGTTACATATTATTGCACAGCTCACACCCTTCCGTCTGGCTGACATCATGTTGGGTTACATATTATTGCACAGCTCACACCCTTCCGTCTGGCTGACATCATGTTGGGTTACATATTATTGCACAGCTCACACCCTTCCGTCTGGCTGACATCATATTGGGTTACATATTATTGCACAGCTCACACCCTTCCGTCTGGCTGACATCATGTTGGGTTACATATTATTGCACAGCTCACACCCTTCCATCGGGCTGACATCATGTTGGGTTACATATTATCGCACAGCTCACACCCTTCCGTCTGGCTGACATCATGTTGGGTTACATATTATTGCACAGCTCACACCCTTCCGTCTGGCTGACATCATGTTGGGTTACATATTATTGCACAGCTCACACCCTTCCGTCTGGCTGACATCATGTTGGGTTACATATTATTGTAATTTTAGTTTATAAAACCAATTCCCTTCCAATAAATGAGCCTGGAATAGAAAAACTTTGAAAAAGCATAATGTTAATCAGGTCCTTTAGTGTAAATCCTAGAAGAGTGCAAAGTACAGCACAGCTATTTTAAATACAGCTAATCCACTGCCATAGAGAAATGCACACCCTATCTGGACTATGCAAATTTCTGCAATGATTACCGAAACACTTTTATAATCTTTCATAATTCAAAAAGGATTACAGTATCATTTTAAAAGCAGGACGATATGAAAATTGCCTGATCCAATGCATAACACTGCTTTAGAATTCAAAGTGTGAATATGTATGATAATATGCTTTGCTATAATAGGATAATTATGTGAAAAATTGACACGTAAAGTTGAGCTAGAAATAATGGATAAATGATTATATATTTTATGATCATAAAATATGTAATAATTGCTCGCATGTCAGATGAATGCACAAGGTCAGAGGGAGATATTTTAGTGCTTCAATCTCCCTCTCTTGATCAATCTCAGTTTTATCTAATCTATCAGTTTTATCTTATATCATATTTATATAATCCATTTTAAGGCATTTGTTTCTTACAGGAGTCATTTAATACATGATTTGAAATGCTGCCTTGGTAGTCTGCAAAATAAACACATGTTTATTGCCAGACAGCTGATTACCAAAACCAGAGATTATACCTGACCTGGCGAGGGGACTAAACACATGTAAGAGAGATTTTTGAAGTTCAGACTGCGGGCAGACCTTACTGGGGGAGCTGGGCGCTCTGATGTGTCTGGACAGACGCAGCCGGCTCTCTGTAGATGCGGCTTGAATACTAAGCCCGGCTTCAATGAGACAGCCTGCAGCAGGAGATTACCCCTCACACTACACCGGATCTTTGAAGCGATCCAAAGTTTAAACCAAAAAGGACATGCGCCAGTCTCTCGCTGCCTCCAATATAAGTGCGGCAATCAAATCACGCATACCTGTTATTTCAAGCTGTTGATCGTGAGTGTGAGTGAATAATGTTATGACTGCCATAGAATGCTGTGAACAATAGTGTTAAGCTATTTGAGTTTTGAGAAAAAGGGGCTACATGAATACATTATTATAATTATAATTAGTATTACATAATGGGTAATATTATTATTATGGCCTATCTTGCCATTAAATGAAGTACTGTACTATTTGATGAATAATACTTCTATTGTTTGTGTATAAGGAGGCAAACTGTCTGCCTCCATTACAATCACCATAACAACAGAAAGAAAAAGGGCGTATCCTAGACTGTGATGACGTCTCACCAGCCAGGGGAAGGCCTTGCTTTTACCTCCCGCACCAAAGATCTTATAAGCCAGTCAACATATAATATATTCTTCAGAACAATAGAGTTCAAGGGAAAAACATCAGTATGCAGGGGACTCCTTTAGATTCTGCGTGAGCTCTGAGAGAGCGCTAAAACACTTCCCATATGCATTTGACAAAGCTTTGATTTGGAAAGCACTCAGCTTGGAGAGCCAGCAGGGCATTGGGAGCTCTGCCTTTTTCCTAATAGGGCTGTCAAACTATTTAAAAACTTGATAATGGTTAATGGCGTGATTTTAAAAAAAACACAAAAAAAACATCCTTATTAATTGCAATTTAATCACATTTTTAAAAGGCATTTTTATCGATGCTCCAAAGTGAACAACAAAATAAGAGCACGATCTCAACTGATGCGTTTGCTTGTAAATCAAATACAAATGAATAAGTTGGTTCTAATGCAAGTTCACATTATTAATGCAACTAGGCCTAATGGCACTTTGTGCTGTGCAGAATGACGACGCAATTAAACGTTCTTCAAGGGTTGAGCAGTGTAATCTGTGAATGCATCACGATGGATTCTAGTGCAGCAGCGCTGTAGGCTTATGGAGGCACAGCAGTGTAATGGCGTACCACTTATTATGTATTTTTTACAGTGAGACTGTGGGAAACTGTAGCCTCTGCCCCCAGACTTCTTGTGCATTCAGTCGCTGTCGTTTCATTCCTTATCCATCAATTACATCAGAGTGGCTACCCGGCAGTCAAAAGAATTAAATATGAAAAAGTTCACGATGATTTATTCATTCATACCTCAAAACATGTATTATCTTGCTTTATTATGTTATGCTTTGGGGGCACAAGTGGACGTTTACCAACTACATTTATCAGTAGGTTTGGTACAGACAGGGGTTACGTCTATGGTGGGGATATGGATACTGTGATGTGAAGACTGGCCTGTGTATGTGTGTGAGTGTGCGTGTCTGGGGTGGTAGCTGGATTGAGCTGTGGTGAGCTTGGCACTTGCGTACATGTGTTTTACGATACTCCTATATCAACAAATGTAAAAAAGGTCAATATTACTACACGCGTCTATATCTGCCTGCCTGATGGGAGATGCTTCATGAACATGTAGCTTCAGAAAGACATGTCTTTGAGCAAATTTGAGTGCATTTTATATATGTATAAAGCAGCCGGTTCTCGCTCTTGTGCTCACATAACTCTGGTGGATACACTCGTGTTCTCTTTCATCGTAAATCTCCCTGAATAAGAGGCTCTACTAAATGAAAGTAATGTAATATAAGTCATTAAAGCACTAGCACCATGACCCACAGCTGTGACCCACTCACATACTCGGACTAATAACTTGCATTAATAGAGACCATGCCCCCCCCCAGTAGAAAAAGAGTGTTTGAACACAGGAATGGTGCAGGAAAAGTGTGCGAGTCACGCATTCATATTCGACAAGCTGCTGTGAATTGAATTTTACGCGGCGAATGACTGTCGCGGGAGCACATCGTGAAGTAGAAGCTTGGAGGAAGAAACCACAGAGTGTCTCCACACACGAGGAGGGACGGAGTTAGAAGCCTACAGGCAGTGTCTGTGGGATGAGCATTACCAGTGTCAGTTGACGCTCTCTTAGGGACGAAAGTGTGGCCACTGTTTTGGTTTTGGTGAATTCTTTGTATTAAGTAAACGACTAATTATTTGACTGGTCAAAGAAAAGCACTGTTGTTGAATGTACATCAGGGCATTTTGTTAGAAATTCTGCTCCCCATAATTTTTTTAAAAGCCATGTTTTTCTTTAAAAAACATTTTTTTTTTCAGATTTTTCCCCATTTTGGTAGCCAATTGTACCCTATCTAATTAAATTTCCCATGTAGCAACCGCTTGAGAATTCACCGCTACAACCCTGTCTGCCGGTAGTAGGAAAGAGGTGCCATGCCCTCTTCAGGCTGTGACTCCTCAAGCTCCTGACCCTGATTCTAGCTCAAGGCCATTTTGCTCAAGGCTATTTTGTATGCAGCGATTCTCCCCCCACGAGTCCCCCCCCCCGACCCTGGGATTGACGTCATCACTTTTCAAATAGAAACCAGAGAGAAACTCTACACCAATCACTGAGCACATTGGTGACAACAAATATAAGAAACCCAATGGTAACTGGTGGATGCCTTCTGGATATATAGGGCTGCCTTAAGTACAGCCAACAATCACCGCCAGGGTTGTTCTGTTGCTTTTTAAATTAAAATCTTTTCCAACTAGTCTCACCCTTTGAGCTACTGGGTACCATCATCTTGAGCGGATAGAACACTGCGCATAAAAGACTACATGACCCACCGTCTGTTTGACTGCTGTGCGTATACACCATCCGTCCCCCACCCCTCCCAAATCAGGCCTGGGCTTTTTGGGTTTTCAGATTCCTTCTTGGAAAATGAGATTCCTGCACTTAGTGGCCATTTATAATTAATGCGATATTGTGTTCCACAGTTGACCCCCATTTTGATCTCGTCGTCGTTCATTGTCTTAGCAGCCATCTTGCTCTAGTGTCAACCGCAGAATCCTCAGAAGCGCCAAAGGAAAGCACCCCTGCCACTGATCCATCCCCCCGTCGTCCTCCGGCCCAGCCGCGACCCGCTCACACGTGAATGGACGGACCTAGCTTCCGCAGTGCCCTGCAGCACGTGCTTTCGCATCTAACATACTGTACTGTGTGTTATAAATATCGCCCTTCAGGTCCCCTGCTAGCCTCTAAATGTTGTCCATCCTGCCCTGGGACACAAGCCACTGGCTCCTTTGGGGCCTCCTATACTTCGGCCTCTTCGGGGGGTCTCCCTGCCCTGCCCTGCCGCCGCTGGGCAGACGGGCCGTACCCCCCGCTCCTCCAAGCTGCCGAGATCCGAAGGCGAAGACCTGCTGTTACTGCCTCTCCTTCTCTCATCCGATGAAATCGACTTCAGAGTCCCAGGAAGTCTTGCCTGGTTGAGCCTTTCATTTCAAATGTGCCCTTGGAAAATCTTTACTGCAGCAGAAAAAATATATGAGCTTTATATTAGCTCTAGCTCTGAAGCTTTAATATATTGTGGTCAGGTTATTGGTTTTATTTGCATATTTGTACAATAGTACTTAGGAAACAAATGTACTTTTTTGGAGCCCCGTTTCCATTTGAGGTGATCTGTACTTATACAAAATCATTATGCCAGAATAATGGCGTAGACATAATTTGTGTGCCATTGTGCACAAATTGATTGGCTTGTGGTAGCAAGGCAGCAATTCTTCTTTGCAAATTAGACTAGAAACAGGATATATAGAATAGACCAGCGCTACTCAACTCCAGGTCCTGTGGGCCTTAATGTCTACAGGTATTTGCTAAAACCATGCACTACACCGCCCAATTTCATTATTAATTATTTTACCTCAGGAAGTAGTAAAATCAGGTGGTGTAGTGCATGGTTGGAGCAAATATCTGCAGACACTGCGGCCCGCAGGACCTGGAGTTGAGTAAATTAGCATACACAGGTTTATTTCACTTTAACAAAAGGCTTTCTGTACAGGTCTGGGTAGATTCAGTAGTATCTTAACTGGTGAAAAAGGACTACATCGACCGGAGCTATTGTTTCTTGTTTTACCCTATATAAATGACATTTTTACAACACATTGTAATGGACTGAGTATGGCCATTTCACAAAAATAGGCTTGAACAAAGCATGCACTTCAAGTATTTCAAAGATGATTAAATACTAGTGGATTTGATGCGGCTCACACTTCTAAACACCTGCCTGGATTAAACTAGACTGATGGGGGCCTGCCATGGTGGCTTATCTGCTCAGTCAAGACGCTGAATGTGCCTTTTCATAAGAAATAACCACCACGGGAAAAAAAAAAACTGCTAAAAATGATTTGTGTGGCAGACGTACAATAAGAAAGGATCCCCATTATTACGCAGAAACTAAGTTTGATTTTTATTGAAGAAAAAAAAAAAAGAATCTGTCAGGTGAACATTGGACATTTACAATAGGAGATAACAATAGAGAAAAGAAGTCAGACAGCGGGAGAAATGGAAAGACAGAGTGAGAAGGAACAAGTGCGGAAAGAGGCACCGGGAGGTGAAAAAAAAAATGGGGTGACAGACAGATGGAGACCACAAGATTGATTGAGGGAGACAAAAAGAAAGACAAAATGGAGAATCACCACACGCTGAGAGAAAGAGATAGAGAAAAAGTGCCCTAATGGTCGAATGAGTACTGCGGAAGCTTACATTGTACCCTTTTGAAATAGTCATCTCCCTTTCTCTGGCATAAACGAGAGAAAAATACTACCTGTTCAGTGGACCCTGACAGCAGGAGTGCCCGGCAGACTAACAGGCAGCTTTCTCCGATGGCAGCGCCTGCATCATCAGTGCAGACGTGCGAGCCCCACTCTGATTGACTGCACTTTTCCGGAACGTTCTCTCTTTTGTGCTCTATACACTACACCTCAGCAGGCATCTGTGTCAAACCAAACTGAATGCTGGAGTCTCACCGCAAGCTAGTTATTGATCTGAACCGTGGTCAATTCTCCATGACTCAATGGAGAAAGACAAATGTCTCTGAAAAGTGGCTTATTTACAGCTTAATTGACAAGTTTTCGGAAATGTTACAGACATTTCACCAGGTCCATTAAGAAAATCTGAGAAAGTGTCCAGTTCCTGCAGGAGGCACATGAACAGACAACGAGAACCTGTTACCAAACCTTTCATATTCATTTTTCAAGCACTTTTTGGAGATTGCCCTTAAACAATGCTTCAGTAAACGTGGTCTAAAGAGGTCACAAATCAAACAATCAATTGTTCTGCAAAAGATACTGATTTTTAAGTGTTAATCTGACGGTAAGCTGTAAAACAGTCAAATGGTTCTATTGCACCTCAAGACAGTTGCCATTGAGAGACAACCCCTTCCTTGTCTGAGTGACTCATTCAAGTTTGAATAAAATATTCTCACAACATCCACTTGGATGCCGACTCTCCCAAGTGATTAAAAAAGTTACTGAAATAATTTTACTAGTTAAACTAAATCTAGAATAAATCATTATTTAGAAAATGTAAATAACTCAGGATCCTTAATAAACAGAGCATTTGATTAATTTTAAAACGAGTACCATAAAATAACAGAGAGAGAAAATCAGTCCCGCTTACAATACAGGAAATAATACAACTAGCTTTGCTTCCATTAGAATGTCAAAGCTAATTTACCTTGCAGTGCTGAAAATGCTTGTGTGCGAAATATCCAAGAAAGACTGCCAGGGAAATGTGGAATGACATAGTTCAAGGAAGCCCCCATAATTTTTAAATGTAGGCTAATTTGAGTATAAATGTTATTTTCCTTTAACTGTAATTAAGTTTGTTTGCAATTTTCTGAACTGCTGACTTAAAACTTTTTTTACAGTCTGCAATTTCTGTGACGTTCAGTAACTAGAATTTTAATGCACACAATCCTCAACTCCATTAGGCCATAGTCGTAAAAGACGAGGACCTGATTGTTATAGGGCATAATTCTAGCAGACATTTAAAGCACTCATAATTCCAACAAACATTTGCGAGTTTCTTGGATCTTCCACATTAATTCTTTAAAAGCTGTGAATTTTTGTATTTTTTTTGTGATGAATGAGGGGTCATTCATCACAAAAAAAAAAAAATCCATATCCATATTAATTAACTATATTCCTCTGGCATTGTGGAAATAAAAGTCTAAGTATGACAACCACACCATTTGAGTAAATGAGTACATCCTGATAAAATCCAGATTTTTTAGTATCATAAATAATGAACCAAATTTGCGTAACACACTTTTTATGACCTCAAAGTGCTTGCCAATGAAGCGGGGAGGCTTAGTTCAGCCCCCGCAAATGTGATGCTCTGCAGAATTTTGCGGACTGGAGAGGGCGACAATAATGAACGCAACGTATGGATTTTTACATTTTACTATTTTTCCTTCCCCTTCATTCACCGTTCATCTGGAGGCGGCCGCCTATATTGCCTAGGCCTAGAGCCCGGCCCCCTGAAGAGACACAAACGTGATAAAAGATGGCGCTTAAGATAAGTGCAAAAACTTTCCGGCGCTGAGATCTATGGAAAAAAAACCTTATCACAGCAGCCGTCTCCACTCTTGTAATTACGATGTCTGTCTGAAGAGTGAGAGGTGTGGCATGCTGGCAAGAAATACATGACTTGCAAATGCAATGCTACTGATTGCACCTCGTAAACCTCACCCGGGCCTCACAGTATCCAGAGAAGTTCACAACACAGGAAGCCATCCGCATTCCACAGCTGTACCCAGTGCCAATATTGTACTACTGTCCTGCTGACCAATCCTGGACCACCTCTAGGTGCTCAGTCCTGAGGAGTAGCACCCGATTGGTAAATAGTCTGCTTTCATGTCGGAGCACTTCCTGCTCCGGGAAGGGATTCTACTACTTCCCTGAATTTATAGTACAGAGTTAATAATTGTCGTTCTTCTCTTAATTTACGGCCTCGATTTAATTCCTCGTCTCGCTCCGGGCATGTGGCACGTAGACGCTCGTGGCTCTGTGACAAACGCTTACGCCTTCTTCATTTCGCAAAAATGGATGCAAACTTTATATGCCAGTCTGCTAGCCTCTGTTTGAAGAAATAACTTAATCTCAAAGCTTACTTTATCGCAGTACAAAGCAATGCTGGCCTTTATCTCCTCTTGTACACAAACTACTGTTGCAATAGAACTGTCTGCCTTTACAAAATGTATCAGCGGAGACATCATGGGCATAAATGTCAAAATCTTACTGAATACAGAAACCATTTTAATATATCTCTAAATTAATGCAACTGCAGAACTTGCCGAGTTGACTGGAACAAATCATAAAGCAGAACCAAACCGCAGCCAGAATAAAGTGTTTCATATGAGATGCATTAATATAAAAAAGGGCTTGAAAGACCACAAAGGACAAGTTATGGCTGTTCTACCTTCCGTTCAAAAAGATAATATCATTCCAATTTGACACCACCCTGTGAAGTACACATTTAAATATTACCCCAGATGTATTAAAATGGCCATCAGTCTTGGAAAAATAAAACTGTAGATAACGCTTCCTTATGCCCAAAAATAAACTAATTGAATTAAAAATGCTCAACAAATTACATTGCTCAAAAGAAAAATAAAACGGGTGATAAAATCGAGATGTGCCACTTGGTGTCACGAGGCCTAAGTCAGTAAATAGAAAAGTAATAAAAATGCAAAACTTAAATCCGCCTTCACTACTATTGTATAAATTAACATATATATATATATAGTGCTGAGTCCCCCCCCCCCCCCCTGATACCAAACTGCGACTTTACACCCCTCCTGGCCGTCTGTATTTTGTGTGTTGGTTCGGAGGAGAGGTGAGAATTGGGTTATTTTGATAGGGTAAATGCTGAGTGGGTGGGACTTAAAATATCCAATTCAGCAGAATTAGTGGTGGGATTTGCTTAGAGTAGGATTTTGTGTAGACAATTTTTGAGGAGACATTGTTTACAAATATATTCAAAAGGACTTACCAAATTAAATTTATTTGTGTTGCAAAAAATGTTCATCATCAGGTGAAACACACGTTTACCAAGTTTTGGGCCTCTACAATTTACAATATTTATGTTAAAGAGCGAAATTATATTGTCTGGTTTTTTGGGTCTTTAACATCTTACAATAGCCTAGTAGCCTTCACATGCTTTAAATAATTAGCAGCACCTAATGCCTTTCATTTGACACTGATATGTGCGCATGTATAAATGTTCGAATCTGTAGGTGAACTCAGGTCCGAGAGAGCTAATTCAGATGATTGCCCAATGGTAGCTGAGTGCTTGGTGAGTGATGACAATGGAGCATAATTAGAATCTGAAGGTTGGTGCTGGGAAATGTAGGTCACTGCACATTGCAGAATCATTGATTAGAACAAATTCTCTGGTCTTTAAGAGTGTTTGCCATTTAAAAGAGTGACGATGTGAGTAAAATACAGAAATGCTATGCAGTAGTAGAAGGGGTGGGTGCTCATTACTTAAAAATGATTTAAACATTTTACCAAATTGAAATGCTGTCAAAAACAGTTCGCCTGGCAGAAGTGTAATTTCAAAGAATAACGAACAAAGCGAGAATCTCTCAGGAGAAAGACTTTTACAAAGAAAAAGGGTCTGAGGGTGACAAAGAGTGACAAATGAACAATAAAAGAGAGGGGGGGGGGAGAAAGACAGTTTGAAAGATACAGACAAGCAGGAGGAACTGCTCTAAATGGTCCAATGAGTAGAGCCTAAAGTGTATGCATTTAAAATGGAACGGTCACCCACCCTTTCTCTGGCATAAAGCAGAGAGAAGTGCTACCAGCTGTTCAGTGGACCCTGACAGCAGGAGGCCCCGGCAGACTGACAGGCAGCTTTCTCCGATGGCAGCGCCTGCATCATCAGTGCAGACATGCGAGCCCCACTCTGATTGACTGCACTTTTCCGGAACGTTCTCTCTTTTATGTGCTGTATACACTACACCTCAGCAGGCATCTGTGTCAAACCAAACTGAACGCTGGAGTCTCACCGCAAGCTAGTTATTGATCTGAACCGTGGTCAATTCTCCATGACTCAATGGAGAAAACTTAACTGATTTGTGGTTATTTACAGCTTAATAGAACAGGTTTCAAAAAAAGCTGTCAATACTTCACTTGGGTCATTAGGCCTACGGTACCTGAGAAAATATGTTTGAGCCTCGCATGAAATGGTAAATAAATGTTTGGTCAACACATGATAAATAATGGTAAATAATGACTTCTTGGAACTGTTCCCAGATGGTTTGCATTACTTTGTGTTATTTGATGTTGTCAAGAGTGCTAAAAAAACAACATGGCTCCCAGCAGGTATTACGCATACATTCTGAGTCCCTGGACCAGTACATATTGTATTATAACTCTTGCTGCTGCTGCAGCTGCTGTGTGTGTGTGTGTGTGTGTGTGTGCATATGTAACTTTGCATGGAATTTCAAACCTTGGTGCTAGCCTACCAGGCTATCAATGAGACAGCCCCTTCATACCTTCAGAAGATAATCAGGCTGTATGCACCAGCCAGACCCTTTGGTTCCACCATCTTGGGATTTCTGGCTCCTCCCCCTCTCAGAGGCTGCACTTCCTTGTGACGTCTGCCGTCTGTTCTGGGTCCCCGGCAGTTGGACGAACTTCCCACAGCAGGCAGAACAGCAGAGATGCTGACCATCTTCCAGCGCAGTCTGAAGACCTACCTCTTCAGAATGCACCTCGGCTCCACCAACTGGCCGCACTAGAACTTTTACCTGGAGCCGACACCGGCTCCCGTTTTGTTTTCAGAGCCTGTGGGGTTTTTTATTGCTGTTGTCCGTGTGTTTATAACACTGCTCTTCACATTCATGCTCTTCCTAAAAAAAGACACAAACTTAAGGGAGCAAACTTAGTAAAGGAAAGAAAAACCATAGAGCTATCTTCCAAATCTGTGTCTGTCCCCATGTGTTCTCAAAAGAAGGATTCAGTGAGGGGACTGTTACTTGATTATAATTCTTTTAGGTTATCAATCGAGTTTATCAACCAACTAATCAGTCAGTCGCATTTGTTTGTACAGTTTCTTCAAATTGGCAAAACGGATGATGACAGGCATATCAGTGATACTGAAAAATCAACCAGACAACTAGACTAGATTTTTTAAAAAGTATGTATGAAACGAATCGTGTTTTAAACCATGGTATCAATCTTGATATCATGCAGACTCTTCAGTGAGAATCTGGGCTTTGGTCAAGTGCAAAGTAAATAAGCAAATAAATCAATCTTCCCATTGTATATTATTTCAAGCCATTTCATAATTCTGTACATAAATCAGTAAGTACATGAAACCTGAGAAAATTCAGTTTCACACACACACACACACACACACATTCTCACACGAACATACACTCACACACGCGCACACCTCTGGGTGTGCGGACAAGAGTACAGTAGTTATCAGTCTCTTACGCTGCTCTCCAGAGATAATCACTCAAAAGACTGTGTCCTGAGCCCGTGCAATGGAGATGGATGGGAAAGTTGCACTTTGCATGTATTTATTTCCTGAGTGATGTACTTTTCCGAAAGCTCTCATCTCAGAGTGCCTTAGGCCCACTTCCATCAGCCTCTCAGACATTTTTCATGCTCTGACGCTGACAGCACGTTCATTTTCTTCGTCACGTCGGTCCTACTACTTTGAAAAACAAACAAAAACAGTCAAAGAAGACAATGGAATGTGTGCGAAGCGCGATTCCAGAGTCGTTGCTTATTACACTTTGACGCGCTACCGTACGCTACTGATTAATGATGAGGACGTAATTGGAACAATTTGTCATCCGTCTGTCGTATTTCAGGTCATTATGTGAAACGCACCGCACCTTGGCAATTAAACAAGTCTTTTGTTTGAGATCGGGGGATATCTGGGGATCGCGTTTGTACGCGAAGGCCATAGGCGTAGCTTCCCCAGCCATATGCTTTCTGCTAATAAGCAAAGTCGATGGTCTGTCATGTGAATGCAAACAGAGCTGCTTTGCTACAAATATTATTCCCCCCACCCCCACATTGGAACCAAGCTTTTAAGACAGGATGAAAGATAACAGTTACAAACAAAAAGGAGGCTCCTTGTCGAACGCTATCTTGACAGCCTATCCTGAAAACGCTTACATGATCCGTGGGGCTCATTTGTGTTGCCGGAGGCCCGAACAGAGCAAGCACGGGAAACACTTTTGAAAAAGGGACCTGCCAATTAGACAAAGAATTCATTATCTGGCAGCGACAGGCATCACAAGCAACAAATCATTTCATCAAACGAGAAGAATGGGGTCTCAACGTCCAATGTCCTATTCAGAGAATAGCCCAGTAAACCAGCGAGACCAGGGGCCACATGTATTGTATAAACAGTGCTGAGCAGAAAAATGCCCTCAGAAAGCTGCGTGAGTTTCCACGCAGAAATTCAGACGTATGACATAAGAGAACCTGCGTACCTCTGCACACGCTGGAGACCATGGACCACATGTATAAAACTGTGTAAAAGAATGCGTAAAAGAATGCTCAGAAAAAAAAGTGGGAAATCTGCTTTCGAAAAGTTTAGCATTTTCTCCTTCTGCCTTTTGTTCTTTTACGCATTCTTTTACTCAGTTTTATATTTATATTTTATATGTGGCCCAACAAGGCCTGTATACACAAATGTGGAAAAAGGTGAAGAGAGGGAGAAAACTGAAGAGGAAGGTGAACATCATTTGTTTACATTCTGCATCTTGCATATCGATAGTGTGCTGGCTTTCTGTGCACGAGTCTATTTATACAGTACGCGTGAAAATAAATTATTGTGACGAGTATTTGTTAACAAGTAATTTCTTTCCATTTGATATTTGTCCATAATTAGGCTGGCGAAACTGATTACACGTGGGCATGAGCAAAGCAGAAATCAACCGCTTGAACTGTCTTATAACTTATTATAGCATTTATTTATGCCTCGAACCCTGGTAAATGCTGGGTTTTTCAGACTCATTACGTGAGATTCCCCCCGTAGTGGCTGTTGGTGATCTAATGAACAGCAGCGGCGACGTGTTATCATTCGTATTCTATTTCCATATAGCGCTTAAAATAACAGGCGAGAGAAAGCTCCGCCGTTGCGGCAGGCTCATTTAGCCTCATTGCCCTATCTTTCCACAATTTAGTCCGTTACAGCTGCGTGCGTTTCTCAGCCCAGCTGTCGATTTGTCAAAAATAAACCCCGTCTCGACAGCCCCCCGTGAATGACGCGTGCATTTTAGCCGTCGCGTCGATGACTGAGCCGCGCGAGCATCGCGCTCTTCGTGTAAACAAGACGCGATTAACTATGCACAGGCCGAGAGTCAAACCTGTCAGATGCTCCGAGCGTAAAGCCAATTACTCACATTCGGCTGTAGTGCACGTTCAAGGCCCCCCCGAGTACCCCTTTCAGGAACAGCATGAATGTCCAATTATAACGGATATAGAATAAGGCCAACAAAAAGCCTTCCATCAAAGATAACATTCTTTCATATGGGTATGCTGCCGTGATGATTGACTAATGCATACCTGTCTGGTTTATTGGCATAATTAATATTATACTTATTACCTTGAACGAGCAATTACCCCTGCAAAGCGATGAAAGCAAAGTTGGCTTCTGAAATAGTCACCAACATTTCCCGTCGACAAATAAATTTACAATTGAATGCTGTGTGGGTATCTTCCATAAAAGTCTAGTTAATATTTTTTCTTTCTAAGGGACTAGGCATGAATGTAAAGGGTTATTTGTGTTCAATGGTGTCGGGAAGATACATTCTTCCTAGCATCAAAATAAATTAATAACTTAATCCGGCAACACATTCAGAAGGATATTATGACAAAATCTTTGTTGTAGCAGAAGCACTGACATTTGTATCTGAGAACATATTTGCGCTGGTTGTGGAGAGTAGAATAAAGCCGTTTCTCCCAGACTGTGCTCTTTCATCTGTGTTTAACTTAATATGAAATGCATAGGACTGTTTGAAAAATAATTTGAAACCACTGACAGTGAACAACCTGTACATAAAGAAAAGATGCACTGATTATCCTGATGGTTCAAAGGACATTTTGCTATATTGGTGTGTCGGCAGAACATTGGTTTCTTTCTGTTTTCCACCAGGCTTTCAACAGGTTAAACAATTATATCACCGCATTATATCACCGATGATGTATCCGATCACCCCTATGAATGAGGTAATGCGTGGCTAATGCTACATAGCCCATCGTATTGTCAGTCATGAATGGCCAATGTATGACAGGCAAAACATATTTATTCAATTGCCATAATTTATTTTTCTAAAAGCATACAATCATAAAGTGTGAAACCTTTATTTTGATGCACGGTGTAATTGAATTGTCCTCAAAATTATTTTATGCAAATGTGACTTGGTTCTTACAGGGTATTTTATTGTGGAAAAGAGCTGTGAGAATACAATTTAAATATTCTACTCAAAAACTCAGTTTTCATATTTACGGCCATGCTGAAGTACCTACATATTTTACGCGCACGTTATTTTTTTTCACACCAAGGATAGCAGATGAATAGAAAACTCATTCACCAACTTCATCATCGAATAATTGCTTTTGAACTTCTTAAATTTACTTTAAGCAAGTGTCCTTCCATAGCCTGAGTTTTTTTCACCTCCAATTATTCAAAATAGATTTTTTTAATGTTTCGTTTTGAAGTTAATTTGCATGCCAACGAGCATTGGCAGCTTGCATACACCCCCTGGGGCTATTGGAGAAGCTGCTTTAATGTGCTAATTACTTTCTGATTCTCCTAATTATATTCCAATTAAATGGTTGCTTTCAAACTATATTCCTTTTGCAAATTGTGTTCTCATTGAATCTCTTTTCTCATTGGTGGAGGCAGAGAAGGATCAGGCACACCCAGTAAATGGCATGTTGAAATGGCATGATGTCACTGGGACATGTGGAATCCCTCATTGGCACTCTTGTACTACTGTAGCACGGTCTCCCGAATAGCCAATCGTCTGCAACCGCAGCCATGTACGTGCGGGAGCCCTACCGCCGATTCGTGAGAGTGCAGACTAGCCAATCGTCTGCAACCGCAGCCATGTACGTGCGGGAGCCCTACCGCCGATTCGTGAGAGTGCAGACTAGCCAATCGTCTGCAACCGCAGCCATAGCCCTACCGCCGATTCGTGAGAGTGCAGACTAGCCAATCGTCTGCAACCGCAGCCATGCACGTGCGGGAGCCCTACCGCCGATTCGTGAGAGTGCAGACTAGCCAATCGTCTGCAACCGCAGCCATGCACGTGCGGGAGCCCTACCGCCGATTCGTGAGAGTGTAGACACCCATGGTTCTCCTCACAAACGTGGTGTTGCAAGCTGCTTCTTTTCACGCCGCAGGCTACAGCTACGCTCGCATAGAGCGCATTCTTAGGAGAGACCTTTCATACGCGACTTTGACTGCAATCTACGGGCGACTGTATTTATGGGACCATCGCGGGTCGCTAGATAGGAATCCCTTTAGTGAAAGGGAATATACTTTAAGAGATACATGTATATATCCCTTAAGGCAGGGGTGGGCAACCCCAGGGCTCGTGGGTGTGTATGCATGTTTTTACTGCAACCAGTTACCACGGCTCAATCGGCTAATCACTCGTAAATTACAGAACGATAAAACGCTACAATACATGCATACCGGCACAAGAACATTCATTAGCTGCTGCTCATATCGTAGAATGTAGATTAAAATATCAGATCATGTAAACGATTGGGCTACTTAAATAATTGTTAACTGGTGGCAGCAAAAACCTGCATACACACCGGCCCGCGAGGCCTGGAGTTGCCCACCCCTGCCTTAAGGTATCAACACCAGCACAGAGGGACACACGACAATACATGACGGCCACGCACAGACATCCGTGTTTACTCTCGAGTACAGAGGGTGTTCTCTGCTCTCCCTGGCGGTTTACTTCACAGATACAAGGACATCTGCCACAAACCAACTGTCCTGAGTCCTCAATATGTGCCAGAAGCGGTGTTTGCTTCTTTCTTGAAAAAAATGTATTGTAATACATGAGATGATTTTTCTAGATAAATAGGTAAAGACATGGAAAATGAGAGAAAGGGATTAAAAAAATGCAAAAAAGAATCGTGCTTAAAAAGTCCGTTCTGAGTGTAGCCTATCTGTGGCTGTGGAAATCCATTGATGTATGATACCTGAACAAAATCGGACAAAATCTAAGTCTCCACTTGACAAACTGATATTTATGAGTGATGGTAGAATAAGGTATCGTGACGTCAAAAAAATAGGTGCAGTAACAATCAGCTGTCAATCGCCGACTTTTACAATCAAAACTTTTGCTTTTCACAATACAAACACAATAACGGATTCAAGTCAGCGCGTTACAGGCAGCATGTTGGCTCCACTGATTTTTGATGTCATGGCACCTAATTCTCCCATCACTGATATAAAGCCTTTTAAGCCTATAACCTGGAGATTTTGTTAGCCCATTTAATAAATTGTCAAGACTTCAAAAATAAAAATAGTTCTTGATATCTCTTGTGGTAGAACAGAACGTTGCATTTTCCATCGCTTGTCATATAAGATTAAGCTATGCTCGCTTCCATTCAGTCATGAAGGGCAAATTTTTAATCCGACATTGACACTTCCTGTTCCCTGACATTGACCTCACTGTCTACTTAGGGCAGTACTGTGTTTCCCACTCTCATCCCAAGATTAAGTTGTCAATATGTTCTACTTTTGTCGATAGGACACGCGTGTTCATCTCCTCAGCAACTTAGATGTATCTACCAATGATGTTTTTTTGTTATAACCTTTTTTACGTTCAAAAAGGGGGGGAGTCAAGCGTCTTGACCAACTGTAAATTGAGTATACTCGAGAGCATACTTTTCAGGAAGTAAACAAACATTTTGATGTGGAGCTTCACTTTAAAGGTGAGGCGCAGGTACACTGACATTTTCCTTTGACAACAACAGTAACACGTGAGGGTGGGATGTCTCACACCTCCACAGTATGGAGGTATGGATATAGTATGGATATTTCTTTTGCATACCGCTTGTCACATACTAAGCACTATGCAGTAAACAGTCCAGTCTGCTTGTACACAGGACACGGTAGACGGGCTCTTTTAGTCGGACACAGCCCACGTATAAACACTCCTGTGTTTATATGCTAAAAACGAGTTTCTATTTTTCCCTGGGTGAAACAAAGACCAGTAGTATTTTCACTCCTCTGCTCACAAGGCTTGTTTCTATATTTTTCGTAGTTCTGTGCTTCATACTCGAGTGGTTGACTGTATTTTCAAGATGCTGATATACAGTCAAGCCGGAAAGTCTGAACACCCCTTTCACCTTCTCCACGTTGTATTACATTACAGACATATTCTACAATAACATGTTTTCACTTTGCCATTATGGGCTATTTTGTGTAGAATTTTGAGACAAAAAATGAACTCAATCTATTGTAGAATATGTCTGTAATGTAATAAAACGTGGAGAATGTGAAAGGGGTGGGCAGACTTTCCAGCTTGACTGTACACGCATCTAAGCTGCAGTAAAATTCAGTGGAAATCACAGTCGGGTCATTTTTATTTTACAATCATATAAGACATCAAACTTTCAAAAACCTTCATGGAGTTAAGAGTTGGAGTCATTGGGCTTCATTCATGAAACGTGCGCAGGATGAATGTGTGCATAAATCGTTTGTATTAGCAAATTTGTTAGTATTTTGGCAGTCAGGTTTTCGTATCTGAGATTTGTTCATACGTACAAACAAAACTTACACCTGCTCAGGTCCACGTGCACCACATTCCTAATTTCAAATGCTTCTGAATATCAATTAGAATATTAATTTATTTTAATTTTCTGTTAAATTCACAAGACTAAATGTAGTCTTTGAAGTTAAAAAAGCAGAAATAAAAGCAATCTTTAGATTACGCCTATTAATCAATTGTAGGTTATGAACTTATTTAATTAGACCCATAACGTAATTAATGCTCCCAGTACTATTTTTCTGAAATGACTAAATTTAAATATTATATTATTTTAAATATGCTAATTCAAACATACATTTAACCAATTAATTAAATTTGCTATAAAATGGATAACAGGTCTGTAGCCAGCATTGCTATGGCTGATTCTGTGCTGTTAGAGGAGTGAGTACACGGTGTCCTTTGGAGAAAATGCATCTGTAGGGATCGTGCATATTTGTTGGCTGAGAGTGACGTATGGCTGGTTAGTCGTTTTTATGAAATTGCCAACCTGCCCAATGTTATCGGTGTCATAGATTGTACTGCACACACGTAGCCTAGCTTATGCATCAAGGCTCCATCCGAAGATGTTGCGTATATGAATAGAAAGGGCTATCGCATCAATGTACAGCTCATATGCGATGCTAAATGTATTGCTCGACGCCGTTGCCCGGCGGCCTGGTGGGACCCACGACAGCTCCATTCTGCGGAGCAGTTCCGTTGGCACTCGTTTGGAGAACGCTGCTGTAAGAGACGGGTGGCTTATTGGTAGAATATAGTCATCAAATTGCTGATTAGTGTGAGAGTATATACATTTCTAACGACCTCTTTCCATAACTAGGGGACAGCGGATTTCAAACCACCTCTCACATGCGAAGAATACCAACAAAATGACAAAATTAATAACATTGTATTTATTTTCAGGCTGCAAGAAAGACCACAGTGCTTGGCTGTGCAATGCGCTGAGCCGATGCTGAAAGGCTTGAACTTTAACAGTTTGTGTGAGGAGAGATTCTGCAATATGTTATCTCCTGCCAGGCCTTTTTACTTTACCAGTTCCTATGACACCTGAATGGACAATATTAAACAATTTTTTCCCCCTCGACTGAACATCTGCTAATAAAAGTGTCGGAATAAATTTGTTTTTTTTTGCTTTTCTGAGCCATTTTGACTTTGCATGCACCTGTAAATGGAATTAGCAACTTCCAAATATGCCAATTTATGGGCGTGGATTTATGCTAATCGCTAAATAAGGTGCACGCACCTGTCATTTACGATGAATCGGAATGTATGAGCAGAATACGAACAAATTTGCCTGTCCCGCAATTTGATTAATCTTTTGTATGAACTTGTTTAGTACATAAATGTACGCACATATTTAGGAGCATATATGCAACACTACATAATTTAAACCTACATGACATATAGCTTTGAGATATGACATGCTGCTGTAATTATGTTTATCAAATTAAAAGCACTTCATCAAAAGGCCTACAAGACAAGAATATATAGAGATGCCGTTAATCAACAACCTCTGATTACTTAAGCAGATCTACAAAACACATTAATTACGTCTTCTAAAATAGTGCAGATTAGGTTAATTGAATAAAACGTTTAAGCACAAACAAACATACCCTGAATAAAATGTGGGATAGGTTCCCGCAATATCAGTTTGTGGCCATGGTTAGCAGGATACCTCTTCAGGGTCAACACGTCACTGAAAGCTGAAATTGCTTCAGGTAAATTAAAACTGAATTTCTGCATTGTGTCATGCTCTCTAAATTGGAAAATCTAATCATGGCCATCCAGGCAGTAGTAATTTATAGCTGCGTTAGGAGGGCAGTGAAAGTCACTTTACGATGGCCACAAAAAGGAAACTGAACTCAGATTGGCAGACAACTTTCTGTTTCGTACCTCTGGCTCTGTCTGTATAAGAGTCTCATTGCCAACAAATATTCATGATGGAGGAACACAGCGATACTGCATTTGCGACACTGACATCCTGAACTCCCCCTGTTTTGTCGATTCAATTTTCATTTGTGTATGAAAAAAGAGTGAATGAATAAATAAATTATTGATACTAAATCAATTTTTTCTGGGGGCTCCTATGATGACACATAAGGCGTTTTATGAGTTAAGATGTGTCAATCAAAATATATTTCATAAGCATGAGAAACAAACAGATGTGCTCTGTTATTTCATATCATGAAACTAGTGCATAATTTAATAATTCCCCATCCTCAGCAATGGCAGACCTTTGCACATAATAAATTGGAGAGCACTTTCTCAGCCACTCAAGGTCAAAAACTACAAGATTTAAACCCTGCCCTGATAAAACCCCTCACATCTTACACTGAAAGTGAAATGGCTGCTCTCTGAAGTAGGAACGACCATCTATTATACAGCACTCAAAAGACAATCGGTGGTGTATCACAGTCAGGCAAAGTAAAACAGCCAGTAGAGTCTATTAAGTATAAATGCTGTAACAAGGTGTTATACAGAGGTGGAAAGTCCAGGTTCACAAAATAAAAGTAATCCCCAGTATTTCGTTCCAACCACCTGGATTTGCTATTTACCACAATTGTCCAACCAGAAGTTAGAACTAATTAGTGAAATCAGCTGGCTGAGTTCACAGGTGGAAGAAACACATGGCAGGGTTTTTACTTTCTGACCCACATCTGGTGTTATAGCACACATTATTTGCAGAAAACTATAGATATGACCACTGAACACATTTGGGTTGGGTTGCCGGAGATCATACATTTCAGAAACCCATATATACCTGCACATAATGAGATAGACCTCTCTATGTCACACAATTCTTCTTTTTAGAAGCATTCACATTCATGCTAATACGTTTACAACGACACCAGAAGAGACATTCTACTATAACCCTGTAAGCATCCTGTGAATGGTCTCGATTGTCACAACCAATATCAACATTATTTGCATACATATTCAGAAGTTAATCAAGCACGGTTATCTCTACATCTTTCAAGACTATTTTATCCGCATGAGTCGATGCCACGGCAGAATATGAATTAATTTGGTTGTGACAAAGTCGTTCAAAATCTATTAAGAGATGTCTGCAATATATTGGGAGATATTCATAAATACTGACAATGCATCACAGTCTCTGTGTCTCTGTGATATTTACTGATTCATAAAGGCATCAATTGAATGATCACAGTAACGGTTTATCATTTTCTTGCTTCTTTCAGTAGAACAATAAGCAGGTGATCATCGTAACACTAAAAAACCTGTGGATGCCTGGTGACCAAAGTTTAAGAGTTGCAAAATGGTCTAAAAGGAAGTGCGATCCCTTTTCACCAGACACGGACACCGACACGGGCATAGTCGATCGCTCTTATGAAGAACCCACGACACATTCGTCGATCTTGCGTCGCTTCACTGTCTAGTTAGCATCGTTAGCTATGTTGAAATCCAAGTATTTGAGATGAAGCGAGACCACAGTAATGTTAACGTGGCCGAATTGTTGATTTCTATCCTGAACGCACCATATTCACAGGTTTTTCTGGATTCTTCAGTCATTTTCAGTCTAAGCAAATTGCTTATTAAACAAAAGAGAAATACCTTTTGCTGAAATAATTTAAATGACTAGTAATCGGCCAGCTGACCTAAACCTAAAATTGGTTACTGCCATCATTGGTAGATGCATCTATGTATCCTGTATGTAATAATGTAACTCAATATGGGTATGCTTCCAGATAAATCTAAATTAAACATAAATCTAGTGGTGAAAAGTAATATTACCAGAACCCATGTGCCAGAGAGCACCCTGACGCTTTACTAAATACCTTGGGTACCACTAAAAATGTTTCCAATTTACTAGTGAGGCTGCAGAAAAGATTTCAAGTAGAGAGTTGACTATTTCATTGGTTTATGTGCTTGCTCTGGAGAACATAAAAGAAATTCACCATGATTTCGGTGGGGAAGGGAGCCAAGTAAAGACCTGGCAGGCACACTCATTCAATTTTGAAGACTGAGATCAGTGATAGTGAGAGGAACCTCTGGAAGGTTAATACGTTTCCTTTAGTGGTGAGTTTGATGTGAGTTGAATGAAGAACACACGACTGAAACCCATCCTGTCAGCGCTAATGACATTAGGAAACATCTTAAGATTCAGGGTTGGACTTGAGAGCACATACAAGCACACGTGTCCTCCAAAATGCATGCGCAAAAATACAAGTCTAATTTATTTATTTTTAAATTATTTTTAAAAAAATTCTCAATTTTGCTCTCCAGTTTGGAAAAGCTGATAATGCTCGGCTGTAACACTCATCGATTGAAGAGAGTTCAGGCAAGCATGTGCTCTCCTACAAAACATTGTAATGTTAGCTGCTGCTTCTTGTTGCAGACATGAGTAGAAGAAAGACCCTTCAAGTGCATTCAACAGAGATCAAAGGATATTTTCATGAGACAAGATTACTTTATTAACCAATGCACAAAACTGTCACAAACCTAGTGGTGTTTGGAAGACCCCTTAATTGGATACTCACAAGAACGTCACTTAGTGCTATGAAATTCTGGCAGTGATGCACCTCGCTAAGATCGACAACAGTTGAATAAATACTCTTTTCCCCCTAGGGTCAAGACTGCCTCATAATCGGACACGTGTTGTTTTCCTTTCCTGACCGGACATATCGCGAGATGGAGATTTCAGTGTGGAAATATGATGGTGCTCATGAAGCTATTAATCTGCCATCTGTATTCTTCGTCGGGCCAAGCACGTTTTTTTCTTCTTTGTGTTCATTTCTCTTCTGCTATATTTGCCCTGTTTGGACAAATCCTCACTTGCAAATTCAGTTTTTTTACTGTAAATGTGACATCCTAGTAAAACAGAAATCTGATGTTAGTCCTTTCACAGAGGATGTTAGTCCGTTAAATTAAAGAGCAGGAAATACCACAAAACAAACACTTTTAAAGTATTTTTTTTTAAGAGCCAATTTACCATTTTCCGCACATGTGTCTTTTACAGTTATTGAGGCAAAGATTAAAGTCTTCTACTTTTGCCAGAACATAATTTATCCATGATATTAGATATAAGGAAAGGTATGTCCAGTTAAGTTCATTTTAATTTATGGAATATACTGCTAAATATATAAAAATGTAGCTTTACAAATGAGAATGCTATGTAATGAACTAAATTAAGGCCACAACACAATGCAGCAGGACTGCATTCTATGATAAAACACAAGAGTTGATGATACACTTGAACATTATTCTGCAGATTTCACACAGAAAAAACCTACAAGGAACGGAAAACCATGGAACATTTACCAAAAAGGGAAACTTCTCTAGTCAAGAACAATATTTAGCATGTTTCATTACATTTGGCAACGAACGCGAATGGTCTTCAGTGGCTGCTGACCTAAGGTCAAGCCAGTCCATAGAGGACAGAAGCAACATCAATTGTGATATAAATCTTCTGCCTAGAAAGATGAAAAAAACCAAACAAACACCTGAAACATAGGCATCTTATCGAATAAAGCCCACCTACAGCAGGGCCAAAATAACTATGCTTAGAAAAATAACAACACGGTATTAAAATACTATCAGGGTGACGAGAGAAGATGAAAAACTCTGCCAGTAGTACAGAGTTTGCACACGTATTTGGAGCACATAGCCATCCTATTTATCATCAATGTTCTATTATGAGTCCAGCCTACAGATGTACTGTTTTGGATGTGTCTTACTTAGAATAATTAAAATTAGTCTGTAAAATATTGTTTAGAGGCAATACTGTAAGATAATGTAGGATCCATTGGACAAAATGTGTCCAGTTGGTTTTGAAAATGACTTCCTGAATTTTTTTCAGATGAGTTCCCTTGGACTACTTTGTTACTTTGGAAGTATTGTAACATTAAGAACAATCTATGCATCACTGGCGTCCTTGTAAAATTAGCAAATGTGGGTTTTGTCACCATGGTAATGAAACTTTAATTAGACAACGACAATCCATGTATCATTGCTTCAATATGGAAAATGGTGGTGGTGATTGGGGGGTGGGGGTAGTGTTTTATTTGGAGTGTCTCCCATTAGCTTAAATTACTCCCTCTTAACATTGTTATTAGAAATGTTCTTTTGTAATTTGATGGACAGCTATGCATATTTAAAGTTAATACATGAACCTAACTAGGCATGACTGCGAATGAGATTTGATACGGTTTTAAAAAGACAATATGCAGCGGTACCCGCTGAATCGTTTTGATAAAAAGACAATATGCAGCGGTACCCGCTGAATCGTTTTGATAAAAAGACAATATGCAGCGGTACCCACTGAATCGTTTTGATAAAAAGACAATATGCAGCGGTACCCGCTGAATCGTTTTGATAAAAAGACAATATGCAGCGGTACCCACTGAATCGTTTTGATAAAAAGACAATATGCAGCGGTACCCGCTGAATCGTTTTGATAAAAAGACAATATGCAGCGGTACCCGCTGAATCGTTTTGATAGAAAGACAATATGCAGCGGTACCCGCTGAATCGTTTTGATAAAAAGACAATATGCAGCGGTACCCGCTGAATCGTTTTGATAGAAAGACAATATGCAGCGGTACCCGCTGAATCGTTTTGATAAAAAGACAATATGCAGCGGTACCCGCTGAATCGTTTTGATAGAAAGACAATATGCAGCGGTACCCGCTGCATCTTAAACTCACTGCATCACAAAAAAATAAAAATAAAAGATGAGGAAAAAATTATTTTGATATATGATTGATATGAAGTATGGTTTACATAACATGTTAAATCACAAGTAACATATATATATATCAAGAAAGTGAACTGGCTCTGGAAAATGGTCAGTGTTCATATCCAATGACCCCACAGAATATAACTATCAAACTAACCTCCCTTCCATGTAATTGTTATCCTCAATATCTATCTTGCCAATTTAAGTAGTTAGTCCCTCAAAATTCCAGACAAAAAATAAAAAAAATCAAATAAAGCTAATATTTTGCATTCAGATATTACATTCATATTAATTTGATTTACAAATATAACACATTAACTTCAAAGTCGAATTGCAGTTAAAGCTATTGTATATTGTTGTGGCCACACGTTTAGACGCCTCATCATGGTATTCGACTAGTCTTTGAATCTTTCACCAACAGTTGCCAATCAAGTGTGCTGTGAAACTAATTAGTTCTGAAATGTCAATGGTGATGGATAACTGGCATCTTACAGAAGTCCTTTGGATTCATCTCATATTCAGTGAGAAGTTGATTCCACTGGCTGGTCTGCTTGTCCTTCTTCATGGTAGTCCCTCCCATAATCCTTCATTAAAATTTAAGGCCTGGGCAAATTTAGATAGCACTAGATTGTTTATATTTGTATTCGCCCAATGTGGTTTGTTCATTAAAATTCAACCGTTGATATTAAAGAGGTGGGGCAGACAACCAGTATGTCAAAAACCTCCTTGGGCTCATAAAGCAATTTTAGGACAGACTGTGCTGCAAACTTATTTTTCAATCACTTAAAACTCTCAAAATGCTTGGAATGCAAAATGGAATGCATATTATTATTGCTTTAGACCTCTAATTCTAATATCGAGTGATGTCAGATTTAATATTGAGTGATGTCAGATGACATTGTGTGAGTTTCTCGATCAGGGTCTGTTGGGATGGAGTACGTGTTGGTAACTTGGCTTTTTAACGTCGAAAATATTTAGCGTATTATATAGTAGGGTATTTGGTGCTGTTAAAAACAATATATGTGACCTCCTGAAGTTCAGTGCAGATCATGTAGCATGAACATGATCTAAATTAGATTAACCGGCTTCTGACGAGCAGTTAAAAAGCACTTGATGTCTTCAACAATAGCAAGTTCAGCGATATGAAATGCTGCAGAAAAGACGGTCAACTGAAAAAGCTGGAAACTATCACCTTGAAACATCAAACTTTTTACTAGAATCAAGTTGCCAGGGAGGAATGATAAACTTTGCTTCCTATCCCTGCAGAATTGTGGAAAAAAGTCTCCTGCATTGACCAAGGTGTTGTTAAATGCAACACACAACTATATAATGACTGCTTTTTGTCTGTGACTGATAGTGTGTGACACCGATCTATCAGCTGGGACTGGCTTTAAACACCCTTCATTGTGCCTAAACCCCACTCCAGTTTCCATAGGCTATCTGAATAAAGACAGCCCTGCAAATGACTTTGGAGTAAGTATGGCCCACGAGGCATATTGCACGGTATAACCTTGGCCCAGACTGGACCCACAAAAGAAGTCAAGCTGATTCTGGCACATTCCCCTTGCAATAATGAAATGTATTAAACATTTATCAGATTAAAAAAGTTTCTCCAACTCTAAATATTGAGATAGTGGACTTTGAGGGAATAAATCGCAAAGCAAGCCATGCATACCTAATAGAGAAATAGCTCACCTCACATAATGGGTTGACTGGGCTGCAGGCTTCAGTTAATAAAAAAATCATAATATAATGATGATAATATAAATCATTCCTTTACACAACACCTCAACTGGCAGTTCATAAACACAATTTTATTTTCATTGATGAAAGTTCATACATAGAAATATGTTGTTTTTTTCCATGCATGAAAAAATTGCTTTTCCAATACATCTGGATAGTAATAAATATGGTTTGGAGGAAGTGTATAACGTGGCCAAAGAAAAACCTGTCATTTCTAAAGAGGAAACTAAACTCATTTAGTCCACGCACTGGACATGGTAGTTTTCAGACTTCACAATGAAACACTGCCCACAAACTTCAGATGCTGTCAACACACAGAAGAACACTTAAAATGTCCTGCTCTATCTTATAATCGACAGCTAGGCCCTGTCCTGACCTCACTAAATTAAAGGTCCCAGACAAAGTCAGTCTGCACACTCAGGTCTATTCATTCAGGACCCCTTCAAAGCCCCCCAACCTGTGTCCTGTATTTCCCATCTCACAAATATTCTCTCCTTTCCTCTGAGACAAAATCAAAGCTGCCACGGCGCATGTCTCTCTCAGATCCTGTGATAACCTATTGTCCTTCATTTTGATTTACGGATAAATAGCGCTCATATCTTTCTTCATAAACACAGCAATGGCCTGAATCAATTATGCAAATAAACAACACTTCCATACATTCACGCAAAAGTATTTAAGTGCAGTATTTATTGGATCTAGGTCAGTAAATCTATCAGAGAAATAAACACAGCCGTAGTGCATCTCATGAGATGGCAGAACTGACAGGAGATGGATTAACAAACACGCCATAATATCAACTGACTTAATACTGTGCCGTTGCTTTTGTCTACATCGATGCGGTCAGGATTATTACCAGATCTACTGAACTGACCCTTATGAAAGGGTGCATTAGTCTTTCATAAGGGTGGTCAAAGAAAAACCTGTGCAAATGGTGACAAAATACAAAATATAAAGAATGTTCAGAACTTACCTTACTGACCACCGGCGTTTCAGCCACAGATTTAGCATTATGGCAATCTATGAATAATTCATTATTATTTTAATGTAGTCGTATATCACAGTCAGCGCTCGCTAATTTTGGAAGGTACATGCTAATTTTGCTGTCACTGGCAGGCATTTATCTAGTCCTTGTTGTCTGGGCCCCATGTAGCCTACTGCTTTGTAGCTCTGCATGCGCTACAGGCTAGCTGCATTAAGGCTAATGAAAGACTATGTGACAGGCATGTGAAGAGCAGGTGATACATGGAATCATCCGGAACAGCTCCTTTTTGGTTGTCTCCAGACTCATCAGGATTAAAGTTGTGTCGAGTTCTTCAGTTGTTGTTTGCCACCATTGCTAATGCCAGAGGCTAGTTTATAACATAACTTTATAACGCCAATTTAGCGGGGTTGAATTTGAAAGTATTAGCTAACGTTCCATTTGTCCACATACAGTTCTGTTTTTGTATTCTGTATAAATAAATACATGCATTGTTTTTAAAAGTTCACATGCTTTTTATTTTCACTTGTATATTATAGATTTGGCTAATCTTTCTACGCTCACTCCTAGTTGTTTCAGAAGTTAATTCAGGAATAAATAATTCCGGAATGGTTGCTGAGGAGACTATTTTATTTCTAAATCCATGCATATGCATAATTGATAGCGCATAGCGCTGCTGGGTGGCCCATCGCGAGCTGCACGTGAATCGCCTTCCTCCGACTGCGCGAGCCCGATTTGCAAACTGTGGTGTGACGTAGCTGACATCACATGCTTGGGAAGAGAGCGCGTCTGCCCGACTTCCTCCATCGTAATGCGCGTCGCATGCTTGGGAAGAGAGCGCGTCTGCCCGACTTCCTCCATCGTAATGCGCGTCGCATGCTTGGGAAGAGAACGCGTCTGCCCGACTTCCTCCATCGTAATGCGCGTCGCATGCTTGGGAAGAGAACGCGTCTGCCCGACTTCCTCCATCGTAATGCGCGTCGCATGCTTGGGAAGAGAACGCGTCTGCCCGACTTCCTCCATCGTAATGCGCGTCGCATGCTTGGGAAGAGAACGCGTCTGCCCGACTTCCTCCATCGTAATGCGCGTCGCATGCTTGGGAAGAGAACGCGTCTGCCCGACTTCCTCCATCGTAATGCGCGTCGCATGCTTGCGAGTGATGAAAGGTGAGCTTGATTGGGCATTCCAAATTGGGGAGAGTATAAAACAAAAAAAAAGAAATAATGCTTTTTTCCCCCCCCAGTGGATTACACAGTATGATCCATACAAAAGAGGTGAGCAACCTGTGTAAGGTGAAACAAGCATGATGTCTATAGATTATGCGGCTCTAGGTATGACAGCCCACTGCAAGCTGACGAAGAACAAAGAAATAGAAAAATACTAAAAATACTCTTCTGCCATTGTAGTATGTTCATTGTCCACTTGTACAGAGCATGTCTAGAACCACATAACAATACAACCCCGCATATAAAATACATACATAAATACATGGCGCATATAATGCACTACATTGAGCAAAGGAAAACATTCAATATTTTTTTCAACGCTCTCATTATGTCTTATGTTAGGAATATTGAAGCGTATTTTAAACGTATTCATTTCGTATGCGGCACATGCAGTTTTCGGAATAGGAGGGGAATCACATCAGTGTTAAAGCACGTAAAGTACTCTAACTTTCAGAAGTCCAGTCACAGCACGCTTTAGGACATGCACGTATCGGTTGCAGGATGAGGATGAAATTGGCAGTCTGAAATGGCTCATGGGTCAGGCCGTGGCTTGACCACCTCAGATGAGCTCGGCCTTAATAGACCCCCTGAAATCCAGTTCCCGCTCACAGCACCACGCTGCGAGACAATCTGTATTTTCTGTGGATGCCTATTATAACGGAGAATGGGCGGGGGCATAAAAACCTTTTTATGGTTCAAAAGTGTAATGGATTTTAGTGGCGGATAATCAAACGTGAAGATAGGGGGATGAGAACAAGTCACTCACGCAGTGAGGACCAATAAAGGGAGTAACAAAATACTGAATGCAAAGAAAGAAAAGACAGGAAACTACTTCCTTGTGGATAAACAGCCAAATGAAAATCAACCCACTAAAATAGGGCGAACTCGAATAACGAGTGAAACACAAACTAAATCTCCCGAGCTCAATATTGGAGCCAAAACGGGAAACTTAGCAAAGAAAAAAAAACCTTCGGCCAATAAGTTCGAAAAGATGTAAAACCAAAACGAAACAAACAAAAAAAAAATGTCTCAGAGAGAACAGCAAAGAATAAAATAAATAGCACAGAACACTAACAGGAGGAATAATACCTATACCTGAAATAAAAGCTAATAGCAAGTCCCTCGTGAACATAAACAGCGTTTAATATAATGAGGTCGCTAGTACCTGGCTATACCTGGCTCAATGCAATGTCGAATGGCACAGGTGAAAACAATGATGAGGGAAAGCAAACCCCGGAACGGAAAGTGGAAAAAATCTGATAGATTCCAGGACGAGAACCGCAACGGGAAAAAAAAAAAAAAACCCACGAACCATGACAAAAAGACGAAAAAAAAAAAGGTCGGAAAATGTTTTACCCGAAAAGCATTAAGTCCCGTAGACGTATTTTTCCCCAAAAGCACTGGTGCCCTTTTCACCAATGCAGGCCTTCACAGAGGACTGCGGCCGTAAAAACTTTAGTGCCCTTATTGCTCTCTAAAACTAAAACTCTTAAATTCTGACAAGTTTAATGCGGCTAAATGGCCAAGTGCTCATATTAAGAAAGCAAAATAGCAAAAACAAAGCCAATTTAATGCTGGCCCCATCCACTTGCGGCGCAGAGGCACCGCAAAATCTCATAAAGATCCCTGGGATCGAGCGTGTGCTCCTTTTAAAAAAAAAAAAGAGAAAAAACAAGTCTCGTTGCGCATTACGACGTCTGAGCACGTAGCGCCTGTCTGTTTTCTGTTCCCCCGTTCTCTGCCACCGGCAGGATATGAAAGATGAGGAGATGGCAAGAGCCAGTGGCGGAACAATGGGAGCGATGGCTATCAGAGGAGCCGAGCCGCGGAGAGCGTCAGTAATTCGCCGCGTGTGGCAAAACTTATTTAGTCGAGCGGTCGTTTCGATGCTCGGCGGGAATAACTTCGCATTTGGGGGACCGTAATCTCGGGGACCTCTGTTTACCCCGTCCCTTCGCCTGGAGATGACATGGGGGGGGCTCGGTGGTGCCGCTACAAAGCCGGAACTGGTGTGAGTCAGGGCATCTGTGGCTTTTTAGAGCAACAGACGTAGTGCACGATAGGCCCATCTGCTGCATATCCAGCAGTACATGTAGCCAGATCCTTAGGTCAACTGGTCTATCCCAAGGAAGGCTCTAGTGGGCGTTGTGACGAACGTCACTGACTAAAAACCAGAGTTGTCATGTATTTCAGACTGCAATAGAAACAGTGTAGTTGTAGTAACCCTTTACTGGCTGCGTAGAACAGTTTGTATACACTGTAAGTAGAAAGCAACATTTCGATGATACCATTCTCCATATAATATATAGTATGGTATGCTATGTATAATTATTATTTATTTGAAAATCTGGCTGTTTTAAAAATATCCTTGTATCACATGCTAGTTTAGAACCATTGCTCTCTTGCTGTTAAAAAATAAAAGGATCGTCACAATTCAGTAAAATTTTAAATTAAAGTTTTGATAATGGCTAAGGTTCAGGGTGACAACATTTAAAGCTTTTATTTTTCTTCAAATCATGTATTTACATGTTCAACACATCTTGCTGTGAACAATAAACTGACATACACAAGTGCCTGGTTTTACTGACCTCCAGTTGTACAAACCTTCTGAGCATTCAGCTCCATTTCACCTGTTTCATAAAAAAACCCTTATTAAACATACAATGTTTCTCTCTTTTGCTTAGTAGTGTCATGCACCAGGCTCCTATTTCTGTACTACAAGGATGGAAGGGGCTTAGTGTTTGATGAACTGTAGGCCACAATGTATCCAGATTTTGCTAAGATGTGCAGTTATGACTAAAGCAGGATTCCGTTTGTGGTCTATTTCCCCTTCAGCCTTCAGGCCATGTCAATCAAAACCCTTCCTAACGCTAACGGCTGTTAGTACAAATCCACAACAGAGGTCTGGTCCTGGAGAGCGACAGGGGTCTGCTGGTTTTTTGTTTTCACCTCAAAATCAGATAGAGATTCAGACCCAAGAAACCAGGTGAGACGAGGTGACGAGGCAATACACCGTTTTAATTGACCAATCAAGCGCTGAGAAACAACGGAAACCAGCAAACCCTATGGCTCTACAGGGCCGTGGCTGCAGACCCTTGTGATTATATGAACCCTAAGAACAGGTAGGCCGGTCCTCTCATCTCTTAACTCATGTCTCGACCGTATCGGCGGGGCTCGGGCGCGCCGCGACCCTCCAGGCGTATATGGCGAGCAGGGGGAACTCTTCGGACAGCTGCAGGGCGCGGCGCTCCAGGTGGCGCAGCTGTTGGCTCCACCCAGCCCCGCCCGCCCCGTCTGCGCCCAGTGGGAGCTGCTCCAGGACCCACAGCAGGTAGAAGGAGTTCTCGTACTTTCCCGCGTCAAACTGCCGTTGCCCCTCTCCCGCTTCCTGTTGTGAAGCAAAGCCAGACGGTTGTAGAAAATTCCATTTATAAGTTACATATTTACACATGCATCTTCAATACGTTTTTTTTCTTCTAAATTCAGTGTGGGATAGGGTCACCGTTTTCCCTCGCACCTTATCTGTGCAATGTGAAAAATGTAATTCCCCTTGTTTATACAGAGGCCGAGACACAAGACCAGGACTACTAGACATAATGAGGTAGCGAGCTCTGCTTTTAAAGAATGCAGCTTGGCACAGCGGGTTGAATTGTTACAGAAAAATAAAACCCTGAGGTAACAGGTCTCATTTATTTTCTCTGTATAGCAGCTCTAAATTTCTTTTGCCGTGCGCAAACGCCGTCAGAGAACAATAGCGGCCAGGTGGCTGTCAGATGCTCTTACAACATGCCAGAGGCCTGACAAGGTGTGACTTTTTTATAGCTGGTCGCAGTCCCCATTCCCCACTTGAAAGGCCCGGAGTGTCTTTCTCTCTCTCTCTGGGGTGTGAACAGAGACGAAGGGATGTGGTTATTTTGGAATCATCCCGCTGGCAGTCATGCCACCGCGCGCGCTTCTCGGAGCAGAAATATCCACAAGCACCCGGAGAAAACAACCCAACCAATGGAAAGGCTGAGGGGAGCTCAAGTGTGATGTAACAGACGGATGAAGAGTAATGGCTAGGCTCCAGGCACTCAGTCCGGCGTGTGCTCTTAACCCCAACGGCGAGGTCATTCGGACACGCGCTGATCTCGCGCGACGCGTGAGAGGCTAATAGTTTTTTTTTTTTTTTTTGCTTTTGTAAAAGGAGATCCGGACTGATACAATTAGCCTACATCTCTGAAATTGATGAAGAATAAAATTCACTCTGTTGGAGCCAGTGCACTTCATAGAAGGCTTTAACAAACATACCCATGAGATGCAGAAGCTGACAACTAAACAGATTATGTTTCTAATGACATGATCGATATCTGTTGAAGCAGCAACTAATGAACCAGATCGATAGATCTTCTGGTTCCATGTAGGCATTCAAAACAATTCAACACTGCACAGTTAAGTGGTTCTGGTTAACAGTCAATAACCTCCATTTTTACCTTTTCAAGCCAGACAAAATTCGTCCCAAAGGTCACCAGCACTTTATTATTTTTCAATGCATGTTTCCCTCTTGCACAAGCGCAATTTGCCGAGCTTGTTTCATTACAAACTCTCTGCAGCGACTATTTCTGAAAAGAGCCTTATTTGCAAAAAACGCTTTCACAGGCATCCCTGTTCGTAGGCAGTTTATTGCAATTTAATCTTATTGCCTACTTCGGGAGGCATAAAATTGGATTAGTTTAGAAAACCCAGATTCGATCGTTTAAAGGTTGCGTACAATTCAATTGCGTGCTCTGTAGGTGACTGTGAATGGCGTGAGAAATCATTACGATGAAATCACACGGGAGAGGAGCAGATCCGTGACAGGTTGGTTCATTCATAAAAATGAAGGCCTCAGATGTGCTACGGCGCTGCTGTCACGCAAAGCGGGTTACAGGGAGCTCTCTGACACTGAGGAGCTCTCACTTTGCGGAGATAACCACCTGCCAGCGCCGACAATGTATATCATGGATATTCAAATCAGGCCCTCGAATCCAAATCCACCCCTGGTTTTCTTTCTCCCAGGTAATTAACTGAACAATTCGTTTTAGACTGTCTTCACACACCTGACTCCCAGGTAAAGGGCAGGTGTAAAACCAGCGGTTCTCAGCCCTCGAGGACCGTGATTTGAATAACAGGGATGTACAGTGCAGTCTGTAAGTATTTGGACAGTGACACAATTTCTGTTGCTTTGGCTCTGTACTCCAGCACATTGGATGTGAAATGGAACGGACTGCACTGTATATGATTCAGCTACCTGCCATTCTGGACGGTGTATATTAAATTCTGAAGATTTTAGATATGCAGGCTTCTGCCATCGTCCTGGACCAAAACCAGACGGCAGTGAGATAAGACCCAGGCTTGGCGGCATTCTCCATTTTATACTTGATGATGGCTACATTAGGGCTTTCCGAACTGGGGGTTGCCAATCATTTCGATCACTTTGGGGTGTTTATTAAAATGACTTGGTTAATAACAAAAACATGTAGTGACACACATTCAATGCGTCTCAGGTTCTTACAGAGAATCATATTAATTTTAATCATCGTGCCACTTCCACATGCAACTCTTCCTGTGGTGACTGAGCCTAGCCTATAGGTCACCCTAAATAAGAACAACAGTTCAGAATGCAGGGCACATTGCAACAGGGTCAACAGGAACTACAGCGGGAAAATATGATATAAGAAAAAATTCCCCGGCTATTTAAAAGAACAACCTAAAGTAACCTTCGACTGGCATCTGGTTTTTGGTTTCATGGAGAACCTTGCCAAAGCAAGGCCTGTTTGTGTGTAATCTTTGGAGAGATATTGGCAAATGACCACGAGGAGCAAAGAATGAAAAAGAAACAAATCTCCCTGAAGCATTAAATAACGTTTGTGAGGGGGAAAAAAATAATGAAAAAGCAGCCATTTAGCGTAATGGATACTCTTAGAAAAGCCAGAAGGCCGCTTTGCACCATACTAAAACACCCAAAACTGAAGAGCAATCTGGCTAATTAAAGCAGCGTGCGCTTTAGACACTGCTAAATACAATTTCAGCCCTAAAATGTAGCCAGAAATAAAATAAACTGTTGAACAATACGGTGAAGGACAGAATTAAGAAGACTGGCAGGCGGGAAACACTGACTGAGGTATTGAAAAGGGCTTCGGCTAGACGAGCGGCTACAGCAGCGTGAGTTCTTCTTCTGTGGTACATCGGCGATATCGAACAAAGGCGGGATGTGTTGATTCCCGTTAACCTTTTCCACGACAGTGACAGGAGAGTGAATCTTTCTGTGCGGACGGCAGCCTGTCGTTTGAAATAACTGTTGCCAGCTGCCCAGATGGAGCGACCTGGACGATGGGCAAAAAACAAAGGATTCAGTCGTCACCCGAACTGTCCAATAATTCACCGTATGGTTCTTCCTCAGGGCCGAGCAGAAAACCTCTATACTCTATACTTACGGCTGTAGTTACGAATGTCATTACATAAAGGGGTGACTCTCTGTATAATTATGTAAAGATGAAGCTAAGTATATTCTCCTGTTACATACAGATGGTCTTGTGACTTTCATGATGCGTTGTGCGGGTACGCTTCGCTAAACTCAAAAGATGACGGGGTCCCTGCGAAGGCATTGCCTGGTTTTGTTGGCTCGTTTTACAGATCTGTTTCTCATTAAAACCTCTTACCTAACAGATGTGTTCAGCTTTTACAATGAGGCAAATAAGCCACTCCAGGGTTTAGACGCCGGCGTTCTTTAGTGCAAGAAAACAACCTATGCGTTTCCTCAGAAACCAGAGTACATGTATCAGCAAGCTTGACAAAGGAGATACTTCTCAGTTTCGCTGCTGTCAAAACAGACTGAGGGCTAGCCACCCGTAGCGTTCAATGAGGGATTTGTGAGTCATGTAACAAGCTCTCAGAGAAACCAGTTAAAATCTCCCTTTTCTGATCTCAGTTCTGATGACGTTGAATATTTCACACAGGCAGAGCTTACAAGTCAACAAGGTCAACAGGGTCTTGTTCCCCCAGCTTCAACTAGATACAAAAAAATGCATTCACTGCTTGTATCAATCAAAACAAAAGCATGAAAACTCAATGCACACAGCAATTTCCAGCTTTCTGTCAGCAATGTTAACTCAAGTATTACATTCCTGGTGACGGATTTGCAGGCTCAATGTTCTCACTAGGATGTGTGTATATGAGGGTATGTTTTTATTGTACTATAACACCTGGATATAATTTATAATACTAGTACAAATTACATTGTAAATTTAATGTTTTGACCAGTGTGTCAGATAATATATCTGCACACACACACACACACCCTGCTATTATGTTTTAAAGCATTATTAGAAACACGCCCATTCGTGTTATGTTTTGATTTTAATGAATACAAAGAACACTTTTGTTTTAAGTGTATATAGGCCTATGAACAAACAACACACATTCAACCAAGTATGCTCCCAGGATAATTAAAACATTAAAGATTGAGTAGCGACATTATCTCATTTCCAAAAGAACAAGGCATCAAAATTAAACTGCATGGGAAAAGTGCCAGAATTACCAGGCCATTACACGTTCGTATTTTTCATTAATAACTTGTTTGAATGTGAGACGACTGTAAACACAGAACCCCCCCGGAATGTAGATCAATGTGTGCCAGAGCAGTTACAGAATGGAAAATTTCCAGGCGCACGTAACGTCCAATCAGATGAGAGACTCTACGGCGCACTGCAAAGCAGAGGAGTGTGCAGACAATGGTATAGAATACTTGGCGTTTGATTGTGCTGATTACCTATGCAGGGCGTGCGGCCTTCACAGGAGTCCCACGGCTAATATCTCTATCCCCGCTCCGTTCTTCTTAATGAAGAACCGAAGAGGCTGAGTCATGTCGTGGAAATCAAAGAGAACCACAACAAACCCGTATTTTAATGTAGAATAATACTTCGTCTATTTGCAGATAAACCAGAATGAGAGAGGTCTCACCAGATCTCTCTCCTGAACAGGAAGTAAAGAAGACATTTAAAACTTTTCCTTCTGATTTGCCACAAGGGGCGGACTCTATGTATAATATCACAGAGAAAGACATTTAGCTGACAACCTAAGTTTAATAGTATTGAGTCTCCAGATCTCTCCTGACCTTGCCATAAGATCAGAATGTTCAAGCAGACTCTCACAAACAATAACATAGCCGTTTATCTTCTAGGCTGCCTGTTTTCCTCTAAGGGGGACAGACACAGACAGATATTTGGTTTGTATGAATGCAAGCACATTTATACTGCATTTGGGTAATGAGGATTATAGGAAAGTTATGTTTAATGGAGTGATTGTCTCCATGTTAACACACACACACACATTGTAAAACAGAACATTCCTTCACAGTAATCCCACAAATGAAAAGAAAATAATAAAAAAGGAATAAAACTGAACGAAAACAAAAAAAACTTTGACTCAAAACTTTGACTTTAAAACTCAGAAAACATTGAAAAGTAAAGAGAGGCTTAGAGAGCAAACACTATCGGGGGAAAAGTTTGGAGCGAACAGAAATGAGCGGGGAGTACAAGCTAAGAAAATAAAACACGTCCAATATTATCATCCAAACGCTCGGTACACTGCAGATGTATGTGCCCCGGGGAGAGAAGGAGACGGTCAGAGTAACAAGAGAGAAACAGAGAGACCACCGTGCTCTCGCAGCTCGGCTGGGTAATTATTCTCCGCCTCCCTTCAGCTCTATTTTTGCACTGCATTGTGGTCAGTGTGGTGGGGAGAAAGACAGCAGGAACACTTCTGAGCTCCTGTTCCCATACAAACCCCCTACCACAGTGCAGGCACAGGCAACAGGAAAAACAAACACGTCGGTCACTGTGGGCAACGAGGGCTGAGGCCGATGGTTACCCCGAAACGTAATCCCCGGTGAAAGAAAGTAATATATCAGAAAAACAATATTGTATAACGTGTGAGCTGCATGTTGATGGAGTGACAGCCCTTTCTATTCGTATACGCAAATTCATCATAGAACGGAGCCTTGGTGTGCATGTATGGAGTCTATGACACCGATAACTTTGGGCAGGTTGGCAATTTCATAGAAACCCCTTTTCCTCCACCTGGCTTTACATCCTATAAGGCAGGGTATCCAATCTTATCTGAAAAGGGCCGATGTGGGTGCAGGTTTTTGTTTTAGCCCAGCACTAAGACACCTGATTCCACTTATCGAGGTCTTGATTGAAGATCATGATTAGTTAATTAGTTGAGTCAGGTGTAGTAGCGCTGGGCTAAAACAAAACCTGCGCTCACATTGGCTCTTTTCGGTTAGGATTGAACACCCCTGTGTAGGGGACCTGGATGTATGATGTATTCAGTTACGCTTATTTGAGTGGCAATGTGCCGAATGCAGAACTATTTGAGGACAAAAGACGTGTGTGTGTGTGTGTGTGTGTGTGTGGAAAAAGAAGTTTATGAGAAAGCTGTCTGCAGAACTGCACTGCTCTACAGACACATAATACACTCCACAAGTGGTAATGCCCTTCATTTAAATGCATAGCCTTTGTCTATGGTACACAGGCAGTTCTGTTTGTCAAGGACATTGGGTAACAATACAGTGTTGCGTGACTGCTAGAGAAATATCTTCATAGCACTGAAAACAGCAGCTGTGGTTTGACTATTCTCATAACTGGCTTATATGAATGCGCATAACAAAGCGTTGTGGCTCAAATGAAAATTTTACTAAAATTACAAAAAATTATGATTATTTTTCCCCCCCTAATTATCATAGGGGGGGGGGAAAAGCATAACTAAAAATGGCTTTCTCTCATTACAGGGGTCGATTACGATACCAAAGCTATGAGTCACTAAATCGGAGAGAAAGAAAGCCCTAAAAGTAGACCCTGAGATGTGACGTAGAAGCAAAACGAGCAGAGCAACGGCAGAGATTCTTTAATAAAACCGAGAGGCTGCACTGACAGGAAACCCTGCAGTGGACACAGCAGGTTGCGTGTTCATTAACTAGCTAATGAATGAATTCATTAAACTTATTGCCCCAGAAGGAATTTGTCTTGCACACGATAAGCACAACGTAAAACAAAAGATGCTGCATGCGACGCAAAGCTATCGCAAAATGCAACCTGCTGTGTTCGTGGCAGGGTTTCCGGTCAACCTGGCCTCTCGATTTTTAACAATCTCTAGCGTCGGCCCGCTTGTTTTTCCTCTATGTCATATCCCATGGTCTTTAAGACACAAACACAATGTAGAGCTATGCTGACTCAGGGAAAATATACTGATGATGCTCACAATTTCATATGGTCATTGTGGATCCCTGTTTTCAGTCTTCATCAGGACACACACACACACACACACAACGTGGGCTTCCGACAGAAAGCTGTAAAGAATCTAATGTTACACCACACAAACTGAAAACGCATCTAGACAATTATGAATCAATATAATCGAGCCTGAAGATTTCCTTACAGGTAACATCAGACTGCCCCTTATCACAACCCATTAAGGACCAACACCACACAACCCACAAAAAACGCAAGACGTACAAAATAATATATCTCCTCTTCTTCCGGACAAACGTATCCCAGCATACAGCATTGCATATCAATGTCATGCTTTAAAAAAAATACAGTTAGGCAAGCTTATGAACAGTTGTCTGATAAATAAAGTCCATCAAACATTGAAAGTAAAAATGTAGGGTCATATATAAAAATTCTTTGTTGAGAGAATACGGAAAACTCTACTTATTATTAGCAACTGCCAGAAAATATAGTGATTTCTAGACAATTCGATGACTCAAATGAATCAAAATCACTTGTCCACGACAGTTGAGCGTAAGGAGGGGAACGAGTTCAGTAGTTTAATGGAACATACTGAGACTGAACCTGCCCCTCAAGGCAAGGCAAGGCAGGAGTGTGTGAGCGTGCCCTTTCTCGTCACAACGATAGCAGGCCAACACACAGTCCAACATCGCTTGATGAGTGGGCCGAATGATGCGAGCTAAAACCCATCTGATAGCGGTGATGTGCTGCGCGCGTGAAACTGTGGGGGCGTGACCTTCTGGACAGGCGTCACACCGAGGGGCCTCCGATGCGCTTGCCGCCTCAGTAACCCACGTGCTAAATTACGCGGAAGCATGCCAACGGTTAAAGGGAGACGCTGTCTCTGCATGTCGCAAAAACCGGCGTGTCTGAACGGCGGCTGAGCGGCCAACGATCCCTGCGGCGGCTCTAGAGCAGGGGACCAGCGCTGATTCACCCCGTTAAGCCGAGCCCATCTGGGCCTCCCACAAACAGCGCCACGCTCTAGCCCCCAAGAGCAGCGGCCACTGTTGATTGTCAAGTTAAAATTTTACTAAAATGACAGAAAATAAAATAATTACCACAGGGGGAATTAAAAGCATAACTAAAAGCTATGAGTGACTAAATCTGAGAGAAAGAAAGCCCTAAAGGTAGACCCTGAGATGTGACGTAGAAGCAAAACGAGCGGAGCAACGCCAGAGATTCTTTAATAAAACCGAGAGGCTGCACTGACAGGAAACCCTGCAGTGGACACAGCAGGTTGCGTGTTCATTAACTAGCTAATGAATGAATTCATTAAACTTATTGCCCCAGAAGGAATTTGTCTTGGACAACGGCGGCTGAGCGGCCAACAGTCCCTGCGGCTGCTCTAGAGCAAGGGACCAGCGCTGACTCACCCCGTTAAGCCGAGCCGAGATGTTTTTCCTCTATGTCATATCCCATGGTCTTTAAGACACAAACACAATGTAGAGCTATGCTGACTCAGGGAAAATATACTGATGATGCTCACAATTTCATATGGTCATTGTGGATCCCTGTTTTCAGTCTTCATCAGGACACACACACACACACACACAACGTGGGCTTCCGACAGAAAGCTGTAAAGAATCTAATGTTACACCACACAAACTGAAAACGCATCTAGACAATTATGAATCAATATAATCGAGCCTGAAGATTTCCTTACAGGTAACATCAGACTGCCCCTTATCACAACCCATTAAGGACCAACACCACACAACCCACAAAAAACGCAAGACGTACAAAATAATATATCTCCTCTTCTTCCGGACAAACGTATCCCAGCATACAGCATTGCATATCAATGTCATGCTTTAAAAAAAATACAGTTAGGCAAGCTTATGAACAGTTGTCTGATAAATAAAGTCCATCAAACATTGAAAGTAAAAATGTAGGGTCATATATAAAAATTCTTTGTTGAGAGAATACGGAAAACTCTACTTATTATTAGCAACTGCCAGAAAATATAGTGATTTCTAGACAATTCGATGACTCAAATGAATCAAAATCACTTGTCCACGACAGTTGAGCGTAAGGAGGGGAACGAGTTCAGTAGTTTAATGGAACATACTGAGACTGAACCTGCCCCTCAAGGCAAGGCAAGGCAGGAGTGTGTGAGCGTGCCCTTTCTCGTCACAACGATAGCAGGCCAACACACAGTCCAACATCGCTTGATGAGTGGGCCGAATGATGCGAGCTAAAACCCATCTGATAGCGGTGATGTGCTGCGCGCGTGAAACTGTGGGGGCGTGACCTTCTGGACAGGCGTCACACCGAGGGGCCTCCGATGCGCTTGCCGCCTCAGTAACCCACGTGCTAAATTACGCGGAAGCATGCCAACGGTTAAAGGGAGACGCTGTCTCTGCATGTCGCAAAAACCGGCGTGTCTGAACGGCGGCTGAGCGGCCAACGATCCCTGCGGCGGCTCTAGAGCAGGGGACCAGCGCTGATTCACCCCGTTAAGCCGAGCCCATCTGGGCCTCCCACAAACAGCGCCACGCTCTAGCCCCCAAGAGCAGCGGCCACTGTTGATTGTCAAGTTAAAATTTTACTAAAATGACAGAAAATAAAATAATTACCACAGGGGGAATTAAAAGCATAACTAAAAGCTATGAGTGACTAAATCTGAGAGAAAGAAAGCCCTAAAGGTAGACCCTGAGATGTGACGTAGAAGCAAAACGAGCGGAGCAACGCCAGAGATTCTTTAATAAAACCGAGAGGCTGCACTGACAGGAAACCCTGCAGTGGACACAGCAGGTTGCGTGTTCATTAACTAGCTAATGAATGAATTCATTAAACTTATTGCCCCAGAAGGAATTTGTCTTGGACAACGGCGGCTGAGCGGCCAACAGTCCCTGCGGCTGCTCTAGAGCAAGGGACCAGCGCTGACTCACCCCGTTAAGCCGAGCCCATCTGGGCCTCCCACAAACGGCGCCACGCTCTAGCCCCCAAGAGCGGTCACCATCACCGCTGTTGATTCACGACGCGCTTAAGCATCGCTGGAACTGTAACAACTGTTACACATCACCTCCTCATATCAAATTCACCCCGACTATGCAACAGGCCAGATGGCACAGACTCTGTAATCCGTCAACACCATTTAATTCGAATAGACACGGACATGCCGCATATCTTTCAGTATATCCATATTCATGTTTTTCTCTTAACAATGTTCACGACAAATTGCGCCGAGGGTCAAGACCCGGCTATTTCTCGGCAGGCTCAAGCCGCGTTTTGCGAAGGCGCGGTGCTTTTCATGCGAGTGCATCGCAGATAATGAAATAAAGGAGAGTGATAACCACCTTAAAGGACACTGCTGGTGCGCACGTCGGAGGTGGGCGAAAGGGCCCTCCGGACTTCGGAAAATTGATTTTGTCGTCCGTGAAAGGCCATTGTTCTGACATATTCTAAAAAATCTTGCGCCAAGGCACTGTGCTTACGGTGCAACGGAAAGAAAGACATGAAATCAATTTCAACTCTTCCTCAAGTGCCCTTTCGTGGGGCCATCAACTGAAATCTCAATTGTCTTGTCATACAAAAAAGGTACGATACATTTAAATTTTTGTCAGTTTCCACACAAATATTAGAGATTAACCTGCTGTTTAATTCCTCCAACTGAAAGGCATCTTGCGTATTTTCTATATGATGTGAAAAAGATGTAAAACATGGTGTTCTACCAGACCAGATATATTAGACGTCAGGCAGTCCTTGGCGGGTAGGCAGTACCCAACTGTATGAACAGTTAACAAAAATAAACATGTAAAAGAAAATATTGTATTTTCCAGCTTATGTAAGGGACAGAACTGTAAACTGCAAACAGGCTGTCAATATATTTACCGGCACTGAGGCGATGGATAACTTATATAATCATGGAACTGTGGAACTGTACAGTGGTCAGGCATTGGATATTTGTTAAAAGAGAGTTGAAAACATACGTTTTCTCTTTTTTTCCCGAAGTACAATGTCCTATCACACTGTAACCTTGATGATTGAGCTTTTAACGGGAGGACCGACAGGGTTGTGTGGAACTGGACGAAGGACGTTAATGTAATGATTGATTATTATCCTAGCGCACGCTAGAAAGACTGAAATTGAATAACCTTAAGCTTGGAACTTTGACCTTTGACAAAATGACTGGATATGGTTTTCAGAGAAGTCAGCAGGCCATATGTGACAAATTTCATCAAACTTCATACGCCACTGACTGTGTTACAGATGAGAAATTTGTCATTTTACGACTTGAAAATGAAGAGTATTCCGAGGGCCAGCGAGAACAACATCATTCATTTTGGTTCATCAAGTTCATGCCTCATTGGCCATGTTTGACCGGAAAACATCTTTGCCATGGACCTATGTTCCACAGAACCACAGTGGTTGAAGGACAACCTGAAAACATAACACCCTTGTCTACTTTGACAGCAGGGCATAAATAATCCAAGGAAAGTGTGTTTAGCTGACCATACCAAGCATTTTAAAATCATACGGAAAAGGGCCTGTTAGCCGGATGCTTGATATGTTCCCGTTCTCTTGTGTTAAAAACATAAGAGATTAATTTTCAAATATTGACTGACTTTTACAGAAACATTTGAAGCTTCCAAATGCATACATACATGATGTTCAATAATAACGATATGTATTGTGTATTGATTTCACTAATCTAATTTTCCATATGATTTTTTTTTAATGTTGGTCAGGAGAAAATTGGATTTGACGTAATCAAATGTAATCTAGACATACTTGAATATAAGTCATTTTCATAGTATTCGTAACATTAATTTAACACCTGATTGACACAGTGATTACCTTTAGTACAACACCGTCCAATATGCAATATTATTTTTACTGTCACTTGAAGACCCCATTCTCTTGTCCATACCTCAGGCCAACTGTCTCCCCAAGTTCCTGGCTGGGATGAGATGTGTTGGTGTACATCTTTGGAAGGCAATTTTAAGGGTTTCGGTAGACTAGCACAGTACTGATATACCAACACAGTGGCTTACTCATCAGATCAAGCCATGACACGCTATTGACTATTACTCAGCTCTGCTACCTTTCAGTACAAGTTTGTATTATATAACATTTCAATGCACAATAAATATAGATCAATAATAATTATTATATAATAATGTATTAATATGGGCCTTTCCACATCCAAAAAAGGCACAGTGCATGCAACCGCAGCTTAACTGATTTATTTAAAAAATAAACTGTCCACAAAGGAACAATGCCCTTTCCGCGTATACTTATCCATTAGAATGGCTGACCTAAGGTGATTGCTCTTGGCTCTAGTATACAAAAAAAGCCCATATACTGCAGCTGGCTCTGACAGGATTTTTTCCCAGTGATTTTGTGGGCTCTAGGTACAGACGCATTGTCATTCTTTTTTGTCTGCCTCTGTCCTTCCCCTGGGTCACTTCTGTTCACCAGGGTGCTGTTGGGAGACTTCACTGCATCGTTCACAGCTCCCGCACGCCTGTGAAGAGCAAGCAGCTCGTGAAAAAAAACCTCAAACCTGCGATTTAACATTAAACAAAAGCGACTGCATTGGCTTGTTTGCGTTACGTCGCTCAAAAAATATTTATGACTTCTCATTCAATTTGAAATGCCAGCATTCCTTTGTGTTTTTTTTGAGAGAGAAACGGAAAATACATTCGGAAAGCCCTGGGATCACTTATTACAAACGATGGCAATCAGTTGCATTAGTTTAGTTTTACCAAAAAGTTTGACTCATTTTACAGACCCATTACCACAACAAAGGAGGCGGTATGTGAGCTGTGAGCACCATTGTGTATAAGTCAGTAAGGGTGTCAGTAAAACAAAAATATAATGGTGAGTAGTGGCTGTGGAGACACAAGACGCTCAAACAAAAGTAAATTAAAATGGAAAGAGTAAAACTAAACCCAATGGCAGATGGAGAGGAAAGAGGAAAGACCCGTGTGAAATGCTCGAGAAACGCAAGGCTCAAAATGAACGCCGGCCAACTTGAGCACGGCTCGTTTGGACTTGTTACGGGTACGTCTGCCAACGTATGAGCCGCAACAGTGGGCGTTTCCTTTTGTGTTCTCACCGACTAAGAGCATTCTGTAAGGAACATGGCAGACATGCTGAGGGGGTATCAACAAAAGGACGTACGATTCACAAAGCGCCCGTAGTGGGCGGGAATCACACGGAACTGCGCTACCAAAAAAAAGACAGATACAGCGAGCCGTCTGGGTGATTCACATTTAACAAAGATGACTAATTATCACTCACAATAACCATGGACTTATTCTTTTTTCTAACCATGGATTTTTTAGATGACCTGAAACTTGTGGAAAATGCAGTGCAGTCTATTTAAAAATTGAATGCATTGTGTAAACTTATCAATGACCACGGCAGCAGATATATTTGCATCTATCTCTTTGAGTTAACAGAGACAGAAATTGTTCATCGTGAGGCATTTTGTGAACTGAGACAGTACGTTATTCCAATAAATGCTGAAGAGACCCATGTGCTGGTCCTTCAACTGAAGATCTCATGTGTGGCTCAATAGTTCCCTGTTTTAAATCATTATTATCTCTGCATAAGTTTCCAATTCCACTTGCTCAACATCAAAAAGAGGTATGAGCAATAGCCAGCCTTTTACTTTGTGATAGTTTTTTTGTTGTTGAGTTAAACAACTCAAAGTACAGCAAACTAATGCTGTAAAGAAGAAGACCCAAGCCCCAAATCTCCTGAACGCTGATCTGATGGCAGAAATGTTGTGTTTCACAAATTAAATGGCATTATCATTCATTATCATATCATTATGTTTTTATTTGGTGCCCAATGGGCGGGGCTGAGCATATCCAATTCCCACCCCATTTTGGAATGGAATCTGCAAACGCAGCCGCGTGCATTGCGCAAACCCCGCTGCCGATTCGGGAGAGTGTAGACATCCACGGTCCTCCACCGAGACACACGGTGTCCCCAGCTGCTCCTTTTCACACCGCAGACTACAGCTAAACTTCGAGCGGAGCGGAAGGAGAGGGACCTTTCAAATGCTGCTGCTTTGACTGCAGTCTGCGGGCGCCCGATCGACCAGCAGGGGTCGCTGCAATGCACATGGAAACCCTATCCGACTGAACCCTCCCGTTCCCTGGGCGACACAATCGGCACCGGCACGGTCCGGATTCCATCTAAGGCCGGGAGGCTCATCCACGCACCACAGTGTGGCGTCTTAACCGAATGAGCCGTCCGGTAGCTCGAACTGTACTATTTCGGTGCGGTTGCAGTTAATTCATTAGCATTTTTACTGTAGCGAATATGGTGCAGGCGGTGTTCACAGCATGCTGTTCAGTTCATTTGGTATGAGTGGATCTATCCGTAGATCGTACTCTCCGCTGCTACTTAGTGGAGTTTGTGAAGACACAGAGCTACAATGAACAACAACAACACACTATCCCAAGGGTACACTTATGTATGCATGGAGACAAATGGAAAGAAGAATACTCATTTTGATGCTTTACATGTACTACATTGTAATTCCAAAGCCGTTTCTTGGCAGCAGATTATCTTATGAATAATGGCGAAACGTGCCAAAATCACTTCCTGTCAAACGCTTCAAAGCAGACAAGCCGAGTGCCTTTACAGTGAGTCGAACAAAAAGCGAAGACGCTCGTCATCGATTGGGCAAGGATGCCTTCTGAAATATTTAAACCGTACGCAGCGATCATAGGGCCAAGATCAATCAGGCCCCAAATGGACAGGAAATAAGCCTCTACAATAAACATTAGACACCGCAGACATATTTTAGAAAAATATATAGTCCTCGCCTCGGTAAATTACTGAAAAATAATTCATAATAATTTTGCTGAAAAGTAGGAGTAGGGAGTGACACACAAATCAGATATAGGAGAGTTGCATTTACTGTGGGTAGACTTCGTCTTACAAAAAAAAAGAAGAACCATTTTGCATTTCAGCAGCGTATATTTATATAATTAAATAAGGTAAGAGGGATTTCCTTTCTTCCACCCTCTGCTTTATACTATACCCGAGATGGGTAATGAGGGCCGTATCTATTTCTGGTTTTAATGCCAACTTCTGCCCTTAATTACTTAATTAGGCCTAACATTTACACGACCCTACATTTCTTGATAATCACATGAATGGCAGCCAAAGACACTTTTTGTGTCCCTATATCAAACCTTTGACTGTGATTAATATACAAGTGAACCAGTGTTGGTGTACACAGCCAATTATCTAATTTAGACAGGGTAACTGGTGGAAACAAAAACCTACATACACACACCAGCCCTCTAGGGCCGGAACCGCTCACCCACACAATACTTTATGCCGCCTAATCATTAGAGAACATTTTAGTGCATTCAGATTGTGAGAAAATGAACATTTTGTCTGTAAGTGCATACTGGACATATGCACTGAATAATAAGTAAGTTATTAAGAATGAAATAAATCTATCTGAAACACAAATCACGGCGTCTCCTGAGCCTTAAGGCGGTTCGCGGTGACAGAGCAGCACGATCTCTCCCCGTTAATGCGCCTTAATCTATCCCGCCTGTCCTTCTCTGTCAGAGCACATCTCTCACATTTACATGTAAGAGCCGTTCGGCTCATCCAGAGCACCTGCATTAGGGCTCTCAGGCAGTCAGCGCGCGCTGTAACCGCAGCCCCGATTCATCTCAGCAGAACTAATAAATGTCTGCTAAATGGAGGCTATCTCAATCTCGTGCTCGACGGCGCTCCGCGCGGATAAAGGACACGGAGGGCCGCTCTCCGAAGAATGCGCCGCGCCTGTGTTCTGCGTTCTGCGAAGAATTAGCCGTACCTCACCTTTACCGCCGGTGTTTCCGCGGCCCGACGCGTTCCTGGTCTCTGTTCTCATTTCTCAATAGATACAGAGTAGAGCTATTAGTGCAGAAGATGAAAATGCTGTCCATCATGATGACATATTGTGATATATTACAGTACCGTGGCAGTATCCAGCTTGCCTTCATTCATTTGAATAATTTGGACTGCTGAGGGTGTGGAAGGGTAAAGGCAGTGTTAAGGAAATAGAAAATTCTTCCCCATATTTGTGTGAGGATTACCTTTTGCTTATTTTTCCCTTTGCCCCCTCTATTCTACCGATACGACTGAAAACCTAAGACAAACTTCATTATTTTGTCACACTCATCAGTTCGTGAAAGCTTTGCCATTTTCACGTTTAGTGGAGGTTTGTGCTCGATACTAGCATATATTTAATATTCATTCAATTAAAGTTTATCATCGGTGCCATATACTTAGGGTGGTACACTGCAATTGGTCACGTTAAGCTGAGATTATTAGCTACTTAATAAAAACATATTGAATTATATAATAATATATTTGGATAATAATAAAAATGAATATGGGCTGAACAAGGCAGGCAGCTACTGCACAAGGCGCGACGTCCACTAAGATCTGACAAGGGGGAGCGATTCACGATCATAATGACAGGGAGCACACGCTGACGGCATGGGCTCTTAACAAGACTTTGATCAAGCGGCTTCATTTTCACTCTCGGGTACGGCTTTAATGAGACACGCAGGCAGCGAGGGCAGGGCGGCTTTGATATTTGGTCGCGAGCGGCCCCGGCCGACTCCCGAAACGCTGCTCGAAAACCTTAAGTCTCTCAGAGAAAACAGATGTCATGGCTGAAGGTGGGAATATACAGAGCGGCATTGTTATTGCAATCTGCCCTTTTCACAACAGGCTCTTGTGAATGTAGGCAGATATCTAATGAGATGAAGTCCAAGTGACAGTGGGAGGCAATATAATGAGGACCACTATGAACTGCCACAGTGCACATGTCGTCCCTCCAGCCCGTCCACCCCCCCAGCCCAATCCTCCCCTGACCCACATCTACAGGGACAGGCTAACAAGCCCCTGTGTGCTCTTAAGCAAGTGCCTCATTTGGAAGAGAAGCACAGCTTCATAGGTGTAATCGTATACAGCTAAATACAATCGCTTTGTATTGCCCTCCAGGCTGGAAACAAACCGGAGGTCAACAGTTCATTTATTAAAAACAATTTTGAGGTGCACGCAATATTATTCTCTCGGATGTTGGACACTGGAAAAGTAGTATTGTCGCCATTAAAAGGGCACATGTTCCCTTTTCTTATCGTATCTTCGCAGTTCCTGAGGCTCTTTTTAGTAGGTTCAAAAGGGGAAAAAGAATTAGCAATACATTTTCACATTTCTAACTACGCTTTACTGCCGAGTTTACGCAGGTTTGAGCGAGTTCAATTTAAGACTATTTAGAAGACTTTTTAAATACCACTTGGCATACAATTTAAACTACAACGGATCAAACTACAGCGGATTGTTAAGAAGGCATCCAAAACCATAGGCAAACCACTCCCTTCAGTTGAATCTCTGCACACCCACAGAACTGTAAAACGGGCAAAGAAGATCATCTCTGACCCCTCACATCCTGCTCATCACCTCTTCCAGCTCCTCCCCTCACGGAGGCGCTACAAGTCCTTGGCCACAAAGACTAAACGCTTCACCAACAGCTTTTTCCCCATAGCCATCAGGACTCTGAACGCCTCCCCTCTAGCCCCCTCCTCACTGAAATGACCAACATGCATACCACGATTGTCTGTTGTTGTCTATTTTTGTCTGATGTTGTCTATTGTGCACTTTCTTGTTTTTGTCATTTGTGTGCTGCAGAGAATAATATGCTGTACTGAAAACAAATTCCACCGGCTTTGGTCGTGTGGCTAATAATAAACTATCTATCTAAACTATCTATCTAAGACCGACTTCACTGCCAGAATAATTTCAAAAAAAGACTTGCTCCAGTGCATTTGAAATATTGTTCCAATCAAATAGGCCTATATAAAGGTCAATTAATTTTCAGCCCAGAAATAATTTTGTTAAGGACACCCTTATATGGACACCAATAACTAAATAGGAGCAATAAATTATTTGAAACTCAATCTAGTGCCCATAAGAGAGGACTGCAATCCCGACCCAAAGCATGACACTGCCTCGCTAGTAGCTCTCGGTCGAAACTCCACCCCCGCGAGCGGTTGCCAGATTCTATCACAGCCTCTGTGGTACAACGTCGAACGAAGTGCGACGGGACGCTGCACGGCTATTGTAGCATCCAAAAAGTAAAGCAATGAGTTTTACTTCGGAAAAGTAATGATTAATGTATACAGCAACTTTGCAATATATTAGCGCAATGCATTAGCTGCACAGCTTGCTAGTGCACAGTGAATATTTTTTGTTGTTGAAACGCCGTCTAGCCCGATTGCGGTTGTTAGGTTTTGTCAAGCTAGCTAACGCAAACAAACCTTGTCTATGTTAAGCTTCCATTGTAGCGTATCCCCCTGGTCTGCCACACTTGTACTGTTCAAAGATAGAAAATTATCAGACAGTCATCGCCCAGTAGCCACCAAAGAATATTCAAAATAATGTAAAAAACCAAGACTGTATCAGGCCTTTAATTTTGAAAACGTGAATTTAAGACAATTTATTGTTTTGAAGGACACCTGGTAACCCTGTAATCACAAACCAAACAGCTTGCTATGCTATGAGCTTTTTCATGCCTGTGTTTTGTTACTTTCTGAAACATGGAAGCTCTCCAAACCGGAGCTCACAAAAGTGAGTGCCCACACCTGGGTGCTAACAACAGGCCTGGCGGCCGGCCAGTGCTCAGGCACTGCAGAGAGCGGGAGGTGGCGGCGGCTCCTCCGTCCTCTAACCGTCAGGGGGCCAGAGGTGCTGGGGGCCTCTTTCATCATCGGAGCGGGGGCCATCTGATCGACTGTGGGACTCCTTAATGCTCCAAATCAGAGCCGAAAACCAGTTCCAGAGAAAGGCTATTTCGTGAGACTACGTGCCTTTGTCCAAAGGAAGGCTTGCCGCGCGCCGGCTTAACTGCTGACCCGCCCGTCTGATGCGATTACTGGCCCGTTGGGGTTAAGCACAGAGCGGCAAAAAAAGCCATCGACTCTTCACTTGGTCTGAAATACGAGTCTTTTCTGGGAAGAAGGGACGCAAAATATGGACGCGCACTTCCAAACACACACGCTCAGAAAAAGAGACAAAAGGACTTTACTGCAGGCCTATCTGGTACGGAGGCAGAATGTTACAGCAAAACAATGCTACTGCAATGTCTTTCAGGGCACGGCCTGCATTATTTATTTATTACGAAAGAAAGAGAGGTATTAGCTCAAAAAGAGCTGACTGGCTACTGAGTCAACAGCATTAGCAGAGTAGAAGGAGCACTATACTGTTTCTCAGTAGGCTTCAACGCTCAGGCAGGGGTCGAAGGCAGGCTCTGATAGTCCTGCCTCTCGAACGGCAGAGGTGGGGGTGGGGGGGGGAAAGGGCTAGAAAGTGCTGGCAGTGGTCGGTCTGCTGCTTTTTCACATGAGATAATATGTTTAAATGCGTGTGCATGAGTTTTACCCGGTGACATGCACAGATACCGCATTATCGATGTGTAACCAGGTCGCTGCGGTTCTCAGCTTCACAGGAAAATGATGCGGGGTGCTGGTAACTGCCCCTAATGGAAGTTCTCAAAATGAGATCTATGAATCAGCCTCCAAGTGGCTCATTTTAAACGAAAAATGATAATGCTAAAAGGCAAAATGACAAGAAAGTGCTTCGGGGTGAATTTGATGTCATCTCTGAAGCCAAGCTAGATTTTTCTTCATCTGCCTTACTAGGACATTCCAGGACATGAGCGCAGCTGCCTTGTAAGGAGAGCAGAGATTCAAAGTGTGTCAGTGACAGGCAGCGGCGGAGACCGAGTTATGACTGATTCAGGATTTACCGCAGAGCTACGGTTTAGCCTAAGTGCCAGGCACCACTCTGACTGAGGCCCGCGTGCTATCACACTAGGCAATTAGGAAATATCTGTCCAAGTAATGAGTGTATGCAACTGTGACTACGGCCACTGCCACTGTAATGAGTGTATGCAACTGTGACTACGGCCACTGCCACTGTAATGAGTGTATGCAACTGTGACTACGGCCACTGCCACTGTAATGAGTGTGTGCAACTGTGACTACGGCCACTGCCACTGTAATGAGTGTATGCAACTGTGACTACGGCCACTGCCACTGTAATGAGTGTATGCAACTGTGACTACGGCCACTGCCACTGTAATGAGTGTATGCAACTGTGACTACGGCCACTGCCACTGTAATGAGTGTATGCAACTGTGACTACGGCCACTGCCACTGTAATGAGTGTATGTAACTGTGACTACGGCCACTGCCACTGTAATGAGTGTATGCAACTGTGACTACGGCCACTGCCACTGTAATGAGTGTATGCAACTGTGACTACGGCCACTGCCACTGTAGGGTTTATTATTTTCTGCTGCTCATTTTATTATTCTCTGTCGCTGATTCTATTATTCCCGTTCTGTAAAAAAGCTCTTATTCATCCCTTATTCTGTATACTTGTGTTTATGGCCCTGAAAGACACCCTGGACAAAAGCAAGTACTAAATGAACAACAAAGTAACAAAGTATAATAATAATAATAATAATACTAATACTACTACTACTACTACTACTACTACTAATACTACTACTATTAATAATAATAATAATAATAATAGACAGATGTTTCCTCTTTGCATATAGCTGTTTTTCTGATCTCAAATCCCGCAATTTCCAAAGCCATGCTTTGCGTGACACGTAACTCTTGATTATCCTCAAGCCCAACTTAATGAAATTAAACTCTGGCAGCTGCCTTTTGGTTTTCCTGAGGGTGAAAAATGACTTTTTAGCACCGAAAATATGTTCAATCAAACTCAGGCTGATATAAATCCTGTCAGAGCCGAGTAACTATCCGCCAACTCTAAGGGTCAAATCGCTGGCCCTGCCCTGCGCTGATTTCAATAATGCTGCTTTTTCGGGTGTCGCGGGATTTGAATTTCAATTTTCATTGAAGTTCGAATGTGTGAGCGACACGCACATTGGCTGTTCACGCTCACCATGGCTGCGTGAGCAAATCCTACGGATGCATTAATGTCGGGTATTTCTGCTCATCGCTTTTTAATCCGATTTCTTAATAGAAATGATGCAGCAAACCCTTAATTATACAGTGATCAAACGGTTGCATTATGCATATGGCCATTTTAAATGAGAAATGGCAGAAGACTTCATGGTGATTAGCCATTCTGAAGCACCATCATTACCCCATTAAAATGAAACCCAAAAGGACTAAGAAGTTAAGCGCCACTAAAACTGCATGCAATCCGGAGAGTTCTGGTACTTTCCTGTATAAAATTAAATGAAACGCTTCAGTGGTTTAAAATAAAACCAGCCAGCCATTCTTCTTCCGAGATAAATGTGTCCATTAGCCAGTCAGTATAAGTGGATGTGCAAAGTGTTGCAGGTCAAATGAAATACAGCTAGGAGAATAAAGGTAAAAAAAAGACTAGCTCTGGAGTAAAAACTGACAAAAGGCATATTCATGGGTGAACTGTGCCAAAGGTGAACTGTGTTAATGGATCTGAGATCTCTGTGACTGTGGAGTCATTAATCAATGTTGCCTAACCTCTACTTTAGACACCCAAGTGCAGTTACCCACAATCCTGTTAGGAAATGCAGGCATGACACAAGCCTGATTAAACTGTCCATTCAGTAATGCTCAACAGCCACACGATTACAAATTGGATCATCCTTGCCAACGGTGCCAACTTTTTTTGAAAGACAAATTGAGACTTGAAAGGGTTCACTCTGCCATTTTTATAGTTTGAGCTAGCTTTTTTTACATATCACATAGCAGAACGGTCTCAATTTTTCTCCATGAATGCATTACCTTATAGGTACTAATACAGCAGTCTTCATGACAGCAGACAATTCCAAGTCGGGTTTTTGTGTAATCCTGATTGTTGGCACCAGAGATATTTAGGATACGTGAAAATTCGGATTGGAAAAAACATTCTACATTTAATTTTCTCAGAGCTGATTGTCCACTTGTGATTCAATATTACTTCATATGAAACAACTGGGAGAACTGAAGAGCTCTCTTAACAAGCCCATCACCAATGTCTTCACCATCTGTAAAGACCTCGACTAGTTTAAGACCAAATTTCAGAAAAATCGAGGCGAAGGGTCCAACCCCGACCTCGTCGCTCTGACAAGCTGAAGCAACATCTTACAGCAAAGCAACACAATTAAAGATAACTCAAAGTAGATTAATAATCTCCTAAAAACCATCTGGCTGATGGAAGATTGCATGCATCACTCAAATTCGAGGCAGGCTATAATTATGAGTAATTATACTTTCATGACCTTAGATGCTCAGAATCACGCAGTTTGGATTTATTATGCTGTAACAAGTTTTTGTTTTATCCAGGAGACTCATGAAAAATTAATTGTGGAGAGGTGGAGAACAAGCATTGCATACAATTATTGCAAATTCTTGCACTGCAGTGACAAACCAAGGGTGTTTTAATTGTGATTAATAGGAAATAGGAAAACGGTGAATTACTGAGAATTGTTATGCAGTTGTTACACAGAATAGCACCAAACTACACCTTTTTTTCAATTTATGCAGTAGAGTTCAACTTCTTTTGTTGAAGATTTAAAAATTAAACGCTGCTTGAATTACAGGGGGATTTCAACGCTTATTCCAGATATGGATACCTCTCATACTGTTGCTACGTCCCTGTCTAGTTCCCGCTAAATATTTTGAAAGTCCTTTTTAAGTACTACAGTAAACGAATGACTAGAATTGGATGCGACCAAAAAAATAAATAATAACCCTGGTCAAGGACTGTACATAGTTTTCTCCCCATCACATGAATGCAGAGATCACATCTTTACTTCTCCCACCATACTGAAGTATGCCTGTCTGTTGCAGAAACCCAACCAATGCTGACCTTTGACCATTTGACCAATTTAGCTTTCTTGCGAGATCTCACCCAACTTGTGTCACCCTAGAACATGGCTGAATGACTTTCTGTTGCAGGATGAAGAATGTCTTAATTCTATTTCTAAAAGGAGACTTTTTAAACATTAATCCCCAGCCCGATATCAAACCCATTTGGAAAGTTGAAAAAAATTGCTTCATGAGAGGCTGCTTCACTTCATTCTCTTACAATCTTAAGAGACTAGTGAGCAAAACAAAACTAGCCTGCTTAGAAAAGAAAATAAACTTTGAAACATTAGAGAAAACAGCATCATAAGACATAACTAGATGTCTAGCTGGCATTATGCTGAGCATAAGATTCATACAACTTTCAAGGCACAGTCACAACAACTACAAATAAGACAGGCAATACCACAAGCTTAGAGATAGACCTATCTGGCTCGTGACTATCATACTCAAGCAGTCTGAACATTTTGGCTGTATAGATGCAGACACCAGTGGCTCCTTGTTCTCCTTACCCTCGCAAAGTAATGACGCATTTATGTATTATTCTGCCATTATAGGTTTGAAGGCTGTGTTCGTACCCAAACGACTGCACTCCATAAGTGCTTTGCACCTCCCTTTTTTCACTATGCAACAAGCTGACATATTGGACATCCCCGTTTCACTGGATGAGTTCAAAAAAGCAGCAACAGAAACACAAATTGCTGGGATTGGATGGAATTCCCCAGAGTTATTATCAGTATTGTGAGATTCGGTTGGTCGATTGATTTTTTACATTCAATAAACCATCTGAAAGAATTGGAACGTGTCACGGAAACCAAAAGACTGCCCTCTTTTCTCATTGCTTCTTCAGAACAACAAGGATCCACCGGAGTGCTCGAGTTTCAGACTATTGCCGCTCCTGTTTTAGTTAATCACGATCAGACGGCTTTTATTAAAGATAGACGGCGTCTGATAACACGAGACGGCTTCTCCGCGTCACAGATGAAACATCCCACGCTCCGTGTTCTTACAGGAGCGAGTCTCGGCTTTTAAAGCCATCTTTGTAAATGTTCTCTGTGTACAATTTCTAAAATTCTGCAATAATCTGATTTTGAAAAACATTCTAATTGGCCAGACTGAAGATTTGTGTGAACTCCTTCAATTCCGAGGTTAAAGCCCCTGCGAGGTCACCATGTGTGCCTTGTCAGGCCTTGTAAGCGCCATCGCGCACTTTTATGATACGAATATGTGAAATGAATAACAGCGACGGGCAGAAATGTGTTTTTCAGTGCAGCTGGGCATAACGCTGAGCTTCTGTTAAAGCGGCACATTCTGATTGTATGCAATCTTATTTGTGGTGACTTGCAATTCTTAATACTTTCAAAAAAGCCATTTAGCGGTATTTTTAATGGAGAAGGACTGTATGTTTCAGTTATTGCATACCTGCCATATATATATATATATATATATATACATACACACACTGTAAATGCAATGATTTACAGAAAATGTCCTCGACCCTATATAATACAGAGAATCTCTGAATTTAAGCTTGAAGTTGAAAATTGCAGAAAGAGCAAGCAATTGCACTACCTTGAACCCTTGCCGGAGAGAAATGTGCACACCTTTGAGTGCACAAATGTGCTGGCAATATTGTCAAGAGTAAAGCTTTATTTTTTAAGTATTTGCATCTCCTCCAGTAGTTTTTGACTACCGACCATTTCACTGTTGTTGTTTAATCTTATTTCTCTGTGAATGTGATCTTGTGGATAATCAATATCACTGATGTGCATGAATGAAGCATTGCACTTCCAATTTAATAAAGTACAAAAAGGAGACTGTATTACTTTTTTCAATTATTACATATACTTTCATAGCGCTCATGATTGACTGGTATGGGTTGAAGAAACTGGATTTTATTATATATGCAATTTAGAAAATACAACTGGGAGGACACAAGTTTTAGTCTGCTTTCGGTGACTAGCATAGTATTTCCATGTCATTCTTTCAGAAAAATAGAAATGAAGGATCCTAGCATCTCTTTGGTGGTAAGAAACTTAGCCTATATAAGGTAAAGAAACAAAAACACTGATTATTTGTCCCTTTGGCAATTGGAAACCCGAAAAATAGGATCACACAACCGCAAAATATGTAATATCTGAAAATGCAACAAAGTTGTGCCCTTCTCTGCTCGTCTCTGTTAAAGACGAAGGAAATTGTGCCGACCAACGATGATTTTAAAGTTAATTTCGGAGAGGCAGTTTTTTATGGCTTCGCCCTTCGCCTTCATGGGCCGGGAGTGATTACTTTGCGATATCGTGCTAAGTTACGAGGACCCATCACTCATTGAAGGCTTGAGGGATGTCATTGGAGCCCAGCTCTTGTCTCCAATGGAGCGGCGGTTCGCTCACGTATTGGGAGTGGGCGCCAATTCTGTCAAGGCTCCCTCGTGAAAGTAATCCAAATCCTGACAGCAAATGAATCCGTAACTCGCACTTGCAGTTTTCACAGGGGGACAAGTATCAGAGTATGGCCTAACCCTGAGTTCACACCCAGCTGTGGTCTACATCTACACTGGAGTACATAATACTTCGGTACCCTGAAGAGCACCCACAGCTGGGGCGGTGGTATTATGTACTGCTTGGCCACGCTGGACAGATATCCTGAAACAGCGCCAGCCAGGCCTACAGGCTTCTCTTATCGGAGCGGGTCTTAAAATGACAGGAACTTTCTATTATTATTATTGCGATAAAGACACAATTGGGACGGAAAATTCCCCGGGGATTTATCGCGAGGCTGCGGAGCGGGAGAGCCGGGAGAGGACTGCGGTCCGTTTTCCGTGGCCCACTTCAAGCTGACTCGACTGCCGCCCTCCCTGTGTCTCAAAATCCGCTGGCGTGCTCTTTCTGGGTCACTGGGGGAAGGTGGTAAAAAGATGGCAGGGATCCCACCTCTCGTCCGCGGGGGACAGCTAGCGGCGGCGTGAGTGACGGGCGCGGTCACCGTTGTTCCCCCACCGGGTCCAGGTTACAAAGATTCGGCGGGCGGTTCTCTGCATAAAAATACCAGCGTGAGCGACGGGAGGGAGCGGCGTGGCCTCCTGCTACCACCTGCAGGGGGTTAACCGAATTTAAGCGCGCGCATAAATCACTGCCGCGGACGTCCTAAAAATAAACTCAGCCTGTCAGGACTTTCCTTAATGTTGTCAGGAAAAAGTGAGAAATATCCCTTCGCATACAACTTCTGGGAAAAAGTTAGAAGTATAAAAAGAATGCTAGGTTTCCCTTGTCCTTATAACGGTTCAAATATTTTACTCTGCAACTGTTGAGACAGAAAAGACCTCTTACAGAACTGGAATTAAACTCAATTAAACTAGTTTCTGAAGAGCGGTGCTGAGAGAAATTGGACAGGAATTACAAACTAGCTGACACACAAGAACATAATGGAATCCTGTAACGTAAAAAGGCTCAATTTTAAAAGAAATGCCCAAAGAAACGCTACCGAATCCGTGCACTTTGCAGGCACTCACGCCTACGTACACAAGCTAACTTGTGCACAGGCACCAGGCCAACAAAACTTTGAAGTGTAGTTCAAGTAGCTGTAGGAAGGTCATACATTGATTTTATTCCCTAAACAAAACATCAATAACTGTGCTTCATGAAGAAGAGAAGAATCAAACAAGTTTTTTTTCTTTAAATTTTGCCACTTTCGAGCAAGGACTGACTTGAACAGAGGCCAGACACGATGTCCCTGATCTTCAGAGGCTTTCCTGCCATGTACACATCTGTGAACACAGATATTTAATACAGAACACCGGCTGAAAGCATAGAGGACATTTGCTTTAAATTACTCTGTGCATCATAGATGCTCTTAACTATAAGAAAGTAGAAATTCTAATCCATATAGAGATCCATACAGAATAGAGATCTCAACAAACTACAGATCAAGTCCAAGCTTTGCTGCTAGATCCTTGACCCGTACAAAACCGCTTGACCACAGTTCTCCACAAGCTCCACTGACTTCCAGTTAAATTCCAAATTCAATTCAAAATGCTCATCCTCACGTACAAAGCCCTCCTCCGATCTCGCTGCCATCTATTTCTCTAATCTTCTACTGGCCTACCGCATACTGTGCTCCTCCTCTTCTGGCCTACTCGCCATCCTGCTCACTGCATTTCTCCTCTTCTGAACTACTCGGGATTTATACGTTTGCTATTAGGTATTCCCCATCTGCTATTAGGTATCCTGTTCAAAAATTCTGTTTTCAGTAGTTATGGGGGCTTGATGGATATATCATCTCTTTGGTAAAATTGGTCAAATGGAGACAGCCCATGACCCCAAATAGCACTCTACACTGCGGTATCAGAAACAAAGGCAGGGAAGTGGAGTTTATGAAACCATGACATGTTACACAATCCCCTTGCTGATATGACGTGCACCTTTGAAATTCAAATCTGCAGTCCTTGGCTACCCAGCACATTGTACTGTACACACTGCTTAGGTACAATATGGGCCCACAGAGTGCTTTTGAATTTTACGATGATGACTCAGCAGTTATTTAAAAATAAAAAAAATTTCACCCTGGATTTTTCTATTTTTTACCAAATTGGAACGCCCGATGCACTTGCTGTCGGCACTGCAGTCGTTATGGTGACCGACTCTCAACCCATATTCAAATATGTAATAATAGGCAGTTTGTTTCCCTGCCTCGGCACTTATTGTACTGTAAGCCCTTCTGTGTCTGTGACCCTCGCTGCCTTCCCCTGTAAAGTTACAAAAAAAATACAAATACACGAGGAGGGCGGACTGTCCGCTTTCCTATAGTAAAAAAAAAGAAGAATAATAAAATATGCATTGCGGGCCGCTGTTTATTTTCACTCTTTTCAGACTGCTGGCAGTGCTGTGCAGTCACTGACTTGGAGAAGTACACTTTACAGTCACTGACTAGGAGAGGTACACTTTACAGTCACTGACTTTGAGAAGTACACTTTACAGTCACTGACTTTGAGAAGTACACTTTACAGTCACTGACTTCGAGAAGTACACTTTTCAGTCACTGACTTGGAGAAGTACACTTTACAATCACTGACCGGGAGAAGTACACTTTACAGTCACTGACTTGGAGAAGTACACTTTACAGTCACTGACTTGGAGAAGTACACTTTACAGTCACGGACTTGGAGAAGTACGCTTTACAGTCACTGACTTGGAGAGGTACGCTTTACAAACGATTGCTGCAGGCAGGGGGAGTGCTCTTGCAGACGACACGAGGACAATCCTACCGACATCAATCCTGCTGACATATAACCCTCCTTATTTGGGGGCGAGGCTACAGCCGGTTCTACATCATCCCGAGGGGCCGATTGTCACAGTCAGTACCGGCACGCTCTGCGTTCGATAACCGGACCGCGGCGCACGTCAATACACCAAAAAGTCCCGCGCTGATTTGTGCATGAGGAGCCGCCAGGTAAACATGAGGCTTTGCAGTAATTATGTGGCACGAGGCCACGTAATTATGTGACAGAGGCATAATAATCATTACGCGTTCTGAACATTTGTGGAAAAAAACAGCAAGATCTCATCTGAACTTATACAGATGAATCTGATTAGAAAGTCTGGTGGTGGCGGCAAAAGGCAGAACTCTTCAAAATAATTGTAATGTCTGCATTGACAGGTCAAGTGCCCCACTCATCACTGGACACGACGATGGGAAAAAGTACTTAAGAATCAATGCTTTGTGTCACAGGTCAGCCACCCAAAAATGCAGGACAGAAATGTACAATTACAGGTGACCTGAGTATGTTAAACCAAAGAGGCTTCAACCCTGCTTTGGAACAGGCTGATCTTTTTGCTGATTTCAATGAAAAAAATTAAAAAGCCACTGCCTACATCTACCAATAAATTATATCATTAATTATTTAATTCATAAATGTCCTTTAAGGTAAAAGAACTGAAAAAAATCATTACATTATTCATTTGCTTGGCAGACATCTGGGTCAAGGTAACTTATGCTGCCTATAATTAAACACCCAAGACACTCCAAAGCCCATTTATTTGGACAAAGTATTTTCCATTACTTGAGAAATTATGGTAAAAAAATATATATCTCAAGGGCAAAACAGCAATGCAGGAAAAGCAAGCTCCAGCTATACCTCTTTATTGGAAAATGTGTAATGCTTAAAAAATATAAAAAAGAAAATTTTTAAAACGGACGCTTCGGCCGCCATGGGTCTTCGTCAGGTCACACCATGTTTATGTTTTAAACATTTTTTAACAGAGGTATAGCCGGAGTAATGTTGCTGGTCCTACTTTTTCTTTTTTTGTATCGGATGTTTGACCCAGCAATGAACACGGGATGTGCGTACAACAGCAGTGCCCCATTAGAGGTACTAACTACTAACCCAAAAACCAAACTCGCAAAACAGCCAGTGCTCTAAAGACAAAATGAGTTCTCGCCTTGGTTTTATCGTCATCTTTCCGGGCTGAACCTGAATACAAGCTAAATGTGCGAATTAAAAACATTCAGAAGAGGCACCAGAGCCAGCATGACTCATGCTCTATGATAAGAACTGAGCACAAAAGGAAGTGGAAAAATATCTGCTTTTGGTGTTCACACCTCTTCACTGCGCAAATGTTCTGGCCTCCTGGCTCCACACAGACAAAATAGACTCAACCACCCCGGAGGACAGGAAGTAAAGCCAGGAATCATAAAACGTGGTATTTTAAACTTTTACCCACTCAGATTTTAAATGCAGCGAGGTTCTCTTGCACCTTCTCTTGTGAGAAGGTGGAAATGGTCTTGGAAAACATATTAGGGCACTTCAACGACAACATCCAAAGCAACAAAAAACAGACGAATTCAGAATAGAACACCTTCTCGAGGGAAAATACAATTTCCAACAGCAAATATTGAAATACGAAAATAATACTCTGCTCACTTTGAGAACACTTAATGAATGTGAAATGCAAGTTGACTAAATATTAAATATGAGAAATATGAGTATACAGGACATTTTCATTCACAAAAAATGTACAATAACGTCTAACACTGAAACACTAAAAGTTACATTACTATGCAAGTACAATGAAACTTTATATACCTTTTTACTCCGTAATGTCTTCTCCAGCACATCCCAAAAACTTTCAATGGGGTTAAGGTCAGTAACCTTCTGTTTCAATGGCCAATTCATGTGTGGCCAATTCATGTGTGAAAATGATTCCTCATGCTCCCTGAACCACTCTTCCACAATTTGAGCCTGATGAATCTTGACATTGTCGTCCTGGAATATGCCCATTGATGGGATAACCTGGTCATTCCGTACATTCAGGTACTCGGCTGACTTCATTTTATTGCTGCATAACGTTGCTGAGCCTAGACCTGACCAATTGAAGCAACCCCAGATCATAACACTGCCTCCACAGGCTTGTACAGAGGGCACTATGCATGACGGGTGCAACGGCAACTTTTTTTTTGGCCAGGCAGTGTACTCACCATAAGTACAAGCTGGGCAATACGGCTTTGCCAATACAGGTTCAAACTGTGGTGATGTCATTAGCTGACTGACTAGGGGCCTGTAATGATGAAATAAAAATATGCATTGTCTCTCCCTTGGTGTCGGGTCAGCTGAAGATGGCAAGGATACCTGATGGTTTAAACTGGCAGGGTGTTTCTGTCAATATGTATTAGGAGATTTGTCATCATATTCTTCATAAATGCAATCTAGATAATGTTATGCACTGCGTTTTTTTTTTGACGAGAGTAAAGCAGACATCTTCAAAAACTCATCGATTCAAATCCGTGATATTGAGACCCAAATAACAGTGCGCGAGCCACAATGTGATACGCCGTAGCACAAAACGTGATAGCTTTTTATGACAATGCAGCACAATTGTGAAAGGTTATGGTATTGTTCCAATGTACAATATAGAATGTTGTAGCAATGGTCTTGCACTAACCCCCAAACCAAAACTTCCAGGCACATTGTAAATGGAAACAGATCACATCGATTCCTTCTTCGGGGAAACATTTTAAAGTAATTGTATCTCAGAAAATCACAAGAAAACGAATTAGAAGCAACAAAAACATTGGCTCCCCTTTGAAAAAATAAATAAAAAAGCAGAAGCACACCTTTAACTCAGCACACTCCACACCAGATCTAAGTTATGCCAAAATGTGCGTGGGAGGTCTGGGATCGATTTAAGATATGAGGGAGAAGAAACCTGTCCTGCCTGATAAAAGAAGAACTCAATCAATAATGTGGCCAGCGGTGTGGTAGGGTGTAGCTTGCTGCAATAATGTAGCCGGCGGTGCGGTAGGGTGTAGCTTGCTGCAATAATGTAGCCGGCGGTGTGCTAGGGTGTAGCTTGCTGCAATAATGTAGCCGGTGGTGCGGTAGGGTGTAGCTTGCTGCAATAATGTAGCCGCCGGTGTGGTAGGGTGTAGCTTGCTGCAATAATGTATCCGGCGGTGTGGTAGGGTGTAGCTTGCTGCAATAATGTAGCCGGCGGTGTGGTAGGGTGTAGCTTGCTGCAATAATGTGGCCGGCGGTGTGCTAGGGTGTAGCTTGCTGCAATTAAATTTGAAAACACTCTAACCCGATGGCTTCAGACTTGGTAACTCTCTCCTGGCTGGCTTGCCAGCATCGGCCATTAGACCCCTTCAGCTTATCCAGAACGCAGCAGCGCGCCTGGTCTTCAACCTCCCCCGACACTCCCATGTCACCCCCCTGCTCATTGACCTCCACTGGCTACCGGTGATGGCCCGCATCAAATTCAAAACATTGGTGCTCGCCTTCCAGGCAGTCCGAGGATCTGCCCCTCCATACCTCCAAAAGCTCATCAGACCCTACACACCTGCCAGATCTCTGCGTTCCGTCTCCTCAGGACGACTGGTACCCCCCCCTCTTCATACTAGCACCCGGTCTCGACGTCTGTCTGTCCTGGCCCCACGGTGGTGGAACGAGCTCCCCGTGGAGGTCAGAACAGCAGAAAGTCTGACCGCTTTTAAGCGCAGATTGAAGACTCACCTCTTCAAGCTGCACCTCTCTCCACCCCTCCCTACCTCCTTGTGACTATTATCAAAATTGTGTAATTCCCCCCCCCAAAAAAAAATGTAAATAAAAATCCCCAATCATACTGACTGCGCCTAGTACTTAGATTCGTGTTTGCCTTTTTAGGATTGTTTTAACGCACTTGTTACTAGTTCGGAAATGCACTATGTACGTCGCTCTGGATAAGAGCGTCTGCTAAATGTCTATAATGTAATGTAATGGTATATGTAGCAGGAGGTCTGAAGTCTGTCCTGTGTACTTTTTCCAAAGGCAATGCCAGGAGCAATATGAATCCTCTGATGTATGTAGGCTCCAGGGAGTACAGAGCATGGTGATGTGCCTGGTAGGGGGCGTGAGTGTTTGAAGGTGGTTCTTGAGGGTGGGCGGTCAATAGTGGGCTAGGGCTGGGCAATAAAACTCTCTCAATAATTATCATAATAAAATTCACCACAATAAAAGTCCTTTAGAGTTATTTTCAATACCGTAATGTTTTCTATCCAGTAGTGTTGCTTTCCTCAAGCTACAACACCACTCTAGCGTGAATACAGAAATACAGCTTGGACAGCCAGTCATGGCACAGAAATACTCCTATGCAGCAGTTTCAAGCTGTTTATGTACCTGCACAAAAGTGCTCAGAATGACCTCACCTGGTGAGCAAGAAAAATATTGAGATGAGCCAGTCTGACAACAGCAGCAATATGAGACTGTGAGACTACCAAGGATGAGGAAATGGCTGCCATGGTTATTTGGATTAGGATTAACAGTCCTAGGGTGTGTTCGGAATCACTCCCTATTCACTATATAGTGCACTATTTAGGGTATTTGCCATTTTGTAGGGTGTGCAAAATTCAAAATGTCCAATTTGACACCCTAAATAGTTCACTCAATATCCCCCACAATGCACCACAAATGATGTACACGATGTATCACCGGAAACATTTATTTTGTCAAGATGGCGACGGCAGAGCCTGTGCTGGTCTACAAATGTAAATATAAATGCAAGTTTCATCTTGTAGCCTATATTAAATCTTTAATAACCGAAATATAAATACACATGGTAGATTATATGATATATTACAAAGTGTTAACTTTTTTTAAAATTTAACAGGAAAATTTAACTTAATTAGCTAGCTACTGTAGCTACCTAGTTATCTAACTTACCTATCTACCTACAACGAGACAAGAAAACCCTTGTTCAAAATACAAAAGAACACTTTTTTACCGTTTCTCGCATGCTTTCTCACCAAGCCGGTGACCGCTGTCACGCAAGCGTCGCGCGTTGCTAAGTAACCTGCTCAGAAGCGGTAGTGTCCGAAATCGGTAGTGTCCTTTCACCAGTGAGTCCCTATCTAGTGCTCTATGTAGATTTCCCTAAGTAGTGTATAGGGAGGGAGTGAATGAGTGAGCCATTCCGAACACAGCCCTAGAAGCAGTCTAAGGTAGTCAAAAGAATGTGCAGGAGGAGCCATAATGGCGTCAGCTAGGGAACATCCTTAGCTGATGCCATATCTTTGATGACATCACAAAAACAACCATTAAGCTTGCTTTGAACTTGCTGTTCACACCATGGGTGGATTCCAATCGCTTATTTTATCTGTCCTCTTCTCCTCGGTCCTCGCCCGACCTGGAAATCGATCGAGGTTCGCCCTCTTTAAGGACAATCCAAACCGGTAAATGTCCACGGAAGAGCGAGGAGTGGGGAACGAGGAAGCTCCTGGAGGATGCTTCAGTGAGGAAACACAAGCGTAGCCTTTGCGTAAGCCTTTTCTCAGAACGCGTGACGTGTAGAAATTATCCACCACTCTCCACATCTGCCACGTCGCAGGCATACCCCTACACAAATACAATTTTACCGTTCCTTTCCATTTATTAAAAAGCGCTAATCCAAAATGACATTCATTCTTTATAACTAACACAAGCTATGTTTATTCATGAAATAAGCTAAAAAACATTATAGTTAAGCACGTAAGCATAATATGATGCTAACGCTTGACTGAGCAAGGATGTTTCATTTGCCTAATGCATGTTTCCCCGATTCCTCCGTGCTCATATCTGATCCTTGCATCCTTTCCTCGTGTCCTCCGTTGGGCGGAGCTAAGAAGTGAGGAAAGGACGCGAGGAAAGGATGCAAGGAGTGAAAATAAGCGATTGGAATGAACCCAACGTGTTCTTTCAGTGCTTTTCTTTGGCAATAGGCTTTCAGGTTTCGGCTACATTCTTTATGACATTAATATTAAATTGAATTAACAAATTAAAATGTGTTCATTTAGACTGCAATTCAAAGTTATGAACAGCCCCCATTCTGAAAGAGATTGTATCTGAGCTTCTACTGCCTGGGTTGGCAACTGGCATTTTATGTGCAATTTGTAGTGTAGGGATAATGATAGGCTTATTAATTGAGCGGCTGTGTTCTCGCCCACCCACTAGTAACTTGAAGACAATTTAGTTGATGACCCCTGTCCTACTGTACCTATTTATAGCCTATATAATGTCATCACCCAATGTCAGCTTATTGGCTTAGTATAAGATAATGCTGTTGGAATGTAAACCAGCTTATTGGCTCACTGTCTAACTGTCAACTGTTGTTTCTGTCTAAAATTATGAATAATTTTAGTGAACCCTCTGACTTCTTCAGGCTTCATTCATCATGTCTTACATTTAGTACTAAGATGAAAATCCTCTTAAAACTTTGTATAGAAAATTATTTGATGTACATAATATCGCAATAATTATTATTTGGCTATCATCAACCAAAAAATAAAAAAATGTTTACCTAGATTTACCTTAGGTCATATGTAACTCCTCCCCCAACTCCTCCCTTGTCCTGTCCTGGTATGGCCCTCAACCGTTTGGTGGAGCACGTTTTGGTGTCTTGTTGGGGAGTGTGTTGGACTTGACTCATAAACCAAACGGTAGAGATGACTCAATCAGGTTGGGGTTGGGTCCAGCATGTTTTTCGGCAGGATATCGGGACTCGGGGTATGCAATGGTTGAGCTGGCTATAAAAGTGTTAAGGGCAATTCATAGCAGCCAAAAAAACATGCGTACGGATGTCCGCAGGGTCCGCGCGGACCTAAATGACATCATAGCGGCTGAGCGGACGTCCGCCTAGGCGGTGTCTGCTTGTCTGCGCAGACCTGTCTGCATAGACCTGTCGTTTCACCTACACGCGCACCTTCGGCGTACCGTCATCTTCTTCCACGAAGGACGCCATTGTTGTTTGCAGTTTGCACGCAAAAATTATGAAAGTGCAGAGTCTGGCGGGCTGTCCGTCCGCGTACGTGTCAGCTCCCTGTTTTAAACACTCTGTAGCAGCCTTTACCCCCTGCAACCATCACCTGTCACATACCTGGCATGTCTCCCACAGCTGATCGGCAAAGGAGTTGATCTGGCAGAGGATGTGGCGAACGAGCAAGGGCTTCAGCAGGCAGCTCCCGCCCAGGAGGGTCAAACATTCGGCCAGAGTCTCCTGCATGCGGAACTGAGGGACAGCGAAGAGAGAGGGAGCGCGTTAACACAACACCCAGAGAGTGGTCGCTGTGTGGAGTAGCTCGCCAGGTCATGTAGAGGCAGTGTAGTATAACGGTTAAGGAACTGAGCTTGTAACCGAAAGGTTCCCGAAAGATTCCCAGTAAGGACACTGCCGTTGTACCCTTGAGCAAGGTACTTAACCTGAATCGCTTCAGTATATATATATATCCAGCTGTATAAAGTGACAAACGTGGCAGTGTACACATTTTTAAAAACGTGTTTGCTACAGCTGACATACTTCAAGACCTGACAGTCACCAGCCCCAAATGTTCCTTATTATTTACTGCTGTGAGCACAAGTTGAAAATGGATGTCTTACGACTTGGGAGTACATGAACCAGAAAACAAGATTTAAAAAAAATAAACAATCCAGTGCACTTCAAACACTGGTTTTGCTTCGAAAACAAAGCTTACTAAAACTTCAAAAACTCAAAAATCGAGCTCAATTGCAACCCTGTGTAAGAACTGTTGTACACCCCCGGTTACAAGTAGACATAACTGGCCCTTTTTATCATGAAAAACAGAAGAAAAAAAATGCATCTATTTAATGTTTTTTGTGCATGATGTACTGTTCTGGAAGCCCTGAGTGCATCAATTATGCTGTTGGGAAAGGGAAAAACACACAAGTGGCAGATGAACAACTTTAATACACTTCTGTAAAAAAAGAAAAATCCGATTCCATCCGGAACGTTCTGCCCCTGAGTATTGAGCACTGTTTGTCAGCTTCACTCAACTGTTTATTTTCCCATTCGGCTATATTGGATGCATTTAAGACTCCCCCCCCAAATCACATTGATTACCTGCTGATCCTATTTACTGCTTTCTGTTACACTGTAGCGAGACAGTCAATGCTGGCAGTCGATTCTACTTCTCTCTCATCTTATTAAAATGTTCACATTTAAACTGGAAAAAAAAAAAAACACTAGTTAGAGGAGATGATTTTAATTCAACAAATGATGTCAAATGTCACTATGTCACTAGACCTGAATGGCAGCACTTCATCAATACTGAGAATTAGGAGTACAAAACAAAATATGAGAAAAACAGACCTAGAATGTCTAGCAGGGGAGATAACAGTGCGTAAGTATGTTATTTACAGCATCCAGGAACCCCAGTACAAATTGTCTGTGTTGCGATACATAATTATGTCTAGAAGCATACAGACATGCACATACAGACTGAGAACTTACAGGTAACCTGCCGTAGTTTTGTTCTGGTTTCAATAGACAATTCGATAACCGCAACGTCGGTTCAGTGATAATACAGAAATATAAATAAAACTAGCATATAGTACAAATGGTATAGTTCAGGATAAATAGTATGAATATATCTAGAAATATACAGCCATCCACATACAATCTGAGTACTTACCAAATTTCATCTTTTTTTGGTTTAGTTTTACATTTGTATGGTCTTTTGATTGTATGAATGGGATTAGTGCTTTTACACTCTGCTTGTTGGCCTTGACACCCTCGTGTTGAATTTGATTTTGGTCTTGTTGCCTGACTAAATTTTTACTTTTACAAGATCAAAGTGACCGTGCCCAGAAGACTATTAAATTGAATCCCTGAAAATACATTGCATTTTAACCATAAATATGAAATGTACTGCTCCATAAAGAAGTACAGTATCAACAGCATTGAGCAGCTTTTCCGTGGATGACCATGCACGCAGAAAAAATGCCGGTGTAAATTGAACACTGCTGCTAGGGTGTTTATGAGTCCACAAACTCAAATTAAGGGTGTTGGTTATGTTTAACACTCCCAGGGTGTTAAATGTACAACACCATTGTTGTTGTACACCAGTATGTAATAAGCAATCATTCCATTTATTTATTGATGTGATTTAGCAACGGAATGACTGTTAATAGTTGCTCAACAGCTGGCTATATCGGCATCTATCTGGATGAGGCCTGCGGTATTGTAAAAACACAGGACCCAACAGAGTGGCAACCAGACTAACCCCTACTCGGGATGCTCAAACTACACTGGCATGGGTGTGTGTTACAGCACTAACGATTGTATTCCATTTGACCATCAAACACAGTACAACCTCATAGTACATGCAAACCTCAGAGTTACGGACTGACCAGTCAACCTTACAGGGTCTGAACCCGGAAGTAGGATAAGGAATTAGCAGCAATTAGCCTACATCTTTTCAATAACCTTACTATGCTATACTATATTGCATTAAACAGGATTCAGTGACATTTTCCATTGATAAAAACTATACCTCCCCAATGTTTGGTCCACCTAAGATCAGCAACTTGGGAGCAAGTTTTTGAGGCATCAGGGTGTGAAATACCTACCACCAGCCAACAATTTTGATTGTGGCTGGTAAGATTTTCTGTTCTAGCAGCCACTTTGGCAGGTAAGCATTGTGAGAAAAGGTAATGTGGCTGGTAAAATGCTGAAAATAGCTGTTGATTTTTAGAATCCACAAGCAACTCTGTCCAGTGGGTGAAAAGGTCAATTCCATGCCCTGAGGAGTATATAGAAACAAAAACAACGGTTCCTTCTTACGTACAATAAAACACACGTTTTTTTATGCATCCTCTTGCTCAAGAATTTTGTCTGAACCCCCAAAGGATCTCTGCTCCCGATTTTCTGCCATGCTATGTATTAACAGCTCAGTGCGAAATATACAGCGTCTTTAACATCCTGTTATTTACTGTTGCGCAGCGCTCACCGAAATTGAAAGCAGGAAAGATTCAGTAATCCACCATTAATCGGTTTAAAAAGTATAAAAACCTTGATCAAACCCCCCCTCCCTCACCACCCCAGGTATGCTTATACTAAGCCTGAAGAGATTAAAGTGGTAACCAATAAAAAAATCCATTGATGTTTCCACAACCGTAGGGGCTTACAGTGTACTGTTCGCTTTCCTTGTGCAAATGAACTGAATCAAGCATGCGCTCTGATTTGAATTTTCAGCCGTCTTTGTTTACCGTTTCATCCATACGTTCCACGCGTCTTCATTTGCATAATTTCCAGACAATCCTCATCCAGGTGTGTTTGTACATTCCTGTCCTAGGAGAACGGCCTCATTCCTAGATTCGCATGTGATTTAAACGCTTCTTAGAATGAAAAAAAAAAAAAACACCTCAGAAAAACATATATATACTTGTGCAGTTGGATTTAAATGTTAATAAATGACAACGTGCTTTCTCATTTGGAATTGCATTGCTGAGGCATACCAATATAGAGAAGAGCTGTTTTTTTTCCTGGTGAGCCATAATACAATTTCACACTCAAATTGTGATTTATAAACTCGCTGCTATAGAGCATAAGTTTAAAAATAACTCAGTATCTTTTCTATAAGAAAAAGATGAATCATATAATATTAATATAGCATCCTGTAATAGAAGCAGTTCTTGCTATAGCCTACATTTCATTATCCTGTGTCAACACATTAGCTTAGATCCAGAGGCACTTTGGTTAACTGTTACACCCCAGTCATTTTCAAATTCTTGAGTTAGTGTCAAAACCATAAGATGGCTACAGAACAGCCTACGCCAGTAACTTATTATTCTTCTATTTGTGAGTGGTTTTTCTATCTTATTTGTTTTCCATCTGGTCTTAAATTGCCTGAAATACGCAGTTATTTTGTTGTTTTGCTGAATGTTGATCTGCATTGGACATGCCTCGCTATAATATTACAACCTGTATTTCTACTCTGATCTTCAGGGATGAGAGGAGGAAAAATCACTCTGTATGACAAAATGTACATGAAGTTCGAGGCTTATATCTAAAAATCCAAGTTCTGCTGAGTTTCTGAGTAGTCTGGAATACAAAGGGACAGGCTCCAATGGGTTTGTTCGTCTCAGAGAGAGGATGGATTTCCAGACTCAAGCGCACACACACACACACACACACACACACACACACACACACGTATGTGTGCAGTGCACACACACACACGCACGTATGCAAACACACAAACAGATGCACACGCACACACGCAGACACACGTGCGCAAACACACACATGCACACAAGCACAAACAAACACAGACGCACAAATGCAAGCAAAAGTAAATTGTCTGCCATTCAAAATGTCCGTTTACTGTGCCGCTTCAGCAGTAGCGAATTGCAGTGCTCGATTAGCACTGCCGAAACGGCACGTGCCTATCTGTTCCTCTCCTGCCCCACTGGTCCCAGCCCAGGGGTAACAGACCCCGAACGGAAAATGTGCTGATCCCTCAACGAGCGGAACACGCAATATTATTACTGTCAATCGCAGTAACTGTCATTATTCGTTCTGCATTTTCATAAAGAGAACGTGTGGCATGCGGAAAGTGTGCTCCGTCCAGCATTACGGACGACCCCTCAAGCCCCCCGCTATCCGCCGCAGTCACAGACCCCTGGGGGGGCATTCTCTCCCACGGACTCCGATCACGCCGCGTCCATTCTCATTTTCCTCCGGCCCGGAGAAAACGATATTACGTCCCGGCCGGCCTCTTTGCCAGTGGCAGTCCAGCCTGACCGCGCCCCAACTCCCCTCCTGCCCGGTTAGGGGAATTTAATTTACACCTGTCAGTAGGGCCCGCGGTTCTATTTCCTGTGTCTGTATTCAGATAATAACTACCACTCTCCCTGTAAATGAGTAAACAGCCTCGTCTCTGACAGACTGGCCTTGACATCATTTCCCCTATTCTATTGTTTAGCCTATAGCTTATTATATTCTGCAGTATCCATAGGATCTGCTATATGTTGGAGACAAAGATATATGCGATACATATAATAAATAAACAGTACTGCATATGGAATATGATATTTTGCCCAGTATGTTTATATTAAATATCGTCACCTTCTTAAAATAATCGCCTAAGTCATATTTTCAAGTTTTTCAGAAAACAGAATAAACTGAACCAAATACAGAATATATGATATTTGTTAATCATTTCACACAAAAAGGGTATATCAATAGATGACTATTGACTTACAAATAACGCTGTCTGTCAATTATGTAACATAAGAGGATTAAAGACTAAATAACTACACAACATTTATAGCCTAGCCAAATATTGTAGTAAACATTATCACTTACCATTCGGGGACGAGTCCAGAATCATGGAAATGACTTAATTTATGTTGATTTTCTTTGTGCATCTTGAAGCAGCCGCCATATTAATAACTTGTAAAAATGCCTAAGTCAAAATTTATTGTGACTTAGGCAAACATACAAACAGCCTAAGAGCACTCTTGACTTAGGCGATTACATTACCGGGGTAAAACAGCATGATCCTTTCAATTAAGGATCTAGGCAACTTTACCAGAGGTGGCCAGCATCATGAAGAGCTGATTTAAGCAAAAATCTCATGTTCCTCAAAAAATGACTTAGGCGATTATTTTAAGAAGGTGACGATATGTAAACACAGACATTACCTTCTTCCCTCTCCTTAAGCCTGTTGAATGCATACATGTAGGCCTATGCACTAGTATGTAAGTGACTGCACTCACACATATTCTGTATTAACACATTAAATAAATATTAAACGAAACATACATTCTCTCGGCCCTGCATAAATCGTCCCAGCTAATGACAGACCTGATATTACTGTAAAGACTGGGAACTTTACAAAAAATAATTTGCGGGGGAAGGGAAGGATTTCACCAAGCTAATGTTCTCTCTTATCCCCGCCCACAACCATAAAACGTGAACGACTAACACTGTCAGCCAAAACTAGATGAGGCCGTCCTTATTTACAACGCGACAATCTCTGCCAAAAGTGATGATTAATTCACTCCTCTCCTCATTTCTTCCCATTCAGAAAATAATCTATGGAGTTTGTCTCCCAAGGCATTTAATTAACCCCGCTCAGACGGCCTCTCCCAAAGTGCTGCCCTCTCAGTCACCACGAACGGAAAAGGACATCGTAGCGGTGACCAAACTGGTACATTTCCTCAATCTGATCCACGCCAAAGCCCCTGGGGGCCATTTTCGTGTGGCATTTCCGTCGGAAGAACAACAGCAGGCGGACGCCGTATTCACACTGAACGGAAGGCGTCCAAGCCCCAGGGTACAGAAAGGATCAACTGGCAAAAAAAACATAAATCACATTTCAGAAGCAAAATTATTATTTTTTTGAAAGTACAACCAGTTAAGCGAAAACTACAATAACGTCTCATTTTCATCATTGAATCAAATGAAACCCCACACTGAAATAATTCCCCAGCTTATTTAGGACAGTCCAATTTTAGGAACCGGTCTGTCAGTCTGTACTGCTCAAATTGAGCAGCTTGGATTCGAGTACGATTGGGATACAGTCGCTCACAGCGAAAGACTGCATCTTTGACGGACTACTCCCACGGTTGAAATTCAAAAGCCATCTTTGTGGAAACAGGAAAACACTTTCAGACAATGGCGTGATTTTTGAAAAAGAACCGGTAAGCGTAACTGGCAACTGTATTCCACTCGCCTGCACATTGAGTGTTCTGCTTTCTAAAGTGTCACAGTGCTGCTTCTACCCACACATCTTACCTGTGCCAAACTCGGGCAAACGTCGGGGGAATTATATATGTGTAAGCACAGAAGGCGATTCTTTTCAGAGCAGCGCGACCGGTTGCGCACCCCTATTTCACTGAATCAATAGCATGGGTGGAATATCTTAAACCTGAGTTATGCAGATTGCCAGTGCATATCTCAGCCTAACTACCCATCTAATGCTCTGTTAGACAAATGGTCTTTGGAATGTTTCACCGAGGCACATATATTACAGAGAAAATTGAGTTCGTAGGCCACTCTTGAATTTTTTGGACCAATTGACGATGTCATTCACTCAAAAAACAAATTTTTCATGCAACCCATGTCCCACAATTGCAGTTTAAGCTCCATAATGTTTGATGATAATGAGTCCGTTAACACTAGGCTATATGTCTATATAGGCTATTTGCTTGTGTATTCATTTCTAACTCCTGGATCACCGCTGCCCATCACTCTGAGAGCCACTCGCATGAGTGAAAGTATTATTTAATACTAATCCGTTTGATGAATACACACATTTCACTTGTTGCACCTGTTGCATGCTAACCTGCCCAACTGCCCACAGGACGACCACCTCATGAATTCTAAAGCAAGTGGACTGAAGGCGAGAGCAATATGCCTAAGTCAAAAATCTGTATATTTTTCCATTCTGAAAGTATATTTTTAGTATATAGCCTAAAGTTTGATATAAAAGTATATTTTAAAAAAAAGGTATATAAGTTCAACTTAAGCAATATTTCTTAAAAATCTATTTTAACGTAGTGTATTTTACATGTTATTGTAGTGTATTTCTGAAACTTGCGCTCACGTTACGCTGTGCAGGGTTCTCCCCAAAGAATGCAACAAAGGCGGCGCACCACACTGATCTCTCACTTACACCACTCTGATCTCTCACTTACACCACTCTGATCTCACTTACACCACTCTGATCTCTCACTTACACCACTCTGATCTCTCACTTACACCACTCTGATCTCTCACTTACACCACTCTGATCTCTCACTTACACCACTCTGATCTCTCACTTACACCACTCTGATCTCTCACTTACACCACTCTGATCTCTCACTTACACCACTCTGATCTCTCACTTACACCACTCTGATCTCTCACTTACACCACTCTGATCTCTCACTTACACCACTCTGATCTCTCACTGACACCACTCTGATCTCTCACTTACACCACTCTGATCTCTCACTTACACCACTCTGATCTCTCACTTACACCACTGCGTAACCAATTAGTAGCCCGCGTCTCTCGTATCTTGTTTTCGTTCTACTCCGTCGCGCGCTGGAAACCAAACGATTACAGTCTTGCTTCAATGCAGTTGCCGGCTCGCCAGAGGCTACAGCGTTATGGTCAGAAGCGGTTAAGGGAAATTGAGTTTTAAATTAAGTTCGGTAATACTCATTTCAGCATCTCGGGGCAATACAAAAAGACCGTCTGTCTGTTTTTTGTTTTATTTTTTCCTCACGATACATCGTTGAGCTCACTGAAGGGTCAGCTGTTTTCCCATAGTAATACATTGAGCAGCCGAGACCAACCAACCTAGTGACGTCACGACCGCAGTTGGTCCAAAATGGCTGCGCCCTAGTGGGAAAAAAAAGCAAACTTTAACTTCTATTTCCAGCAAATATGGGTCGATTTGAGATTTGAACGCACGGTCTAAAAGCTAACGAACCAGAGCCCCTTTACCAAGCGCTTCATGTCCCCTTTAAATTAAAAACTCTGAGTTCTCCCTCTCTGATGACTTTGCGTTAATGTGCCTTATTTTGTTCATGAAGAAATTACGGCCAGTTAGTCACTGTTTACATTTTCATAATAAATTAAAAGCTATTTTATATTTTGCCTTTAATTATTTTGCATTTAACCGTGAAATCAAAACAAAAATAACAAACCAAGATTTTTGTATACCCCTACTGGGTACGCATTAAGCCCAGTCTAGACTTTTCACATAATTACATTGGTTTCAATTCAACAATCAACTTTCGTATATTACTACTGAATATTTGAAAGGTATAATAAAGTATAGAAAGTATACTTACTGAAAATATATTTAAGAATACCTTTGTTTTTACTTGGGTGTTCGGATACGTAAACCGCGTTTTGGATCCTTTTGAAAATCACTTCCAACATGTCAAATAAAGAGCTTTTTCTATCCTCGGGTTCTGTTTAGTTTCATGAATATCACAAATTAAGATGTTGTGTAAAAATAAGCCTTCCTAAGAAAAATGCCTGACATCTACTCTGAGGTAAAGCTTCCCATGAACTGAGGAACTCTGAAGTAAATTAGTCAGCTTTCAGAAAGCACAAATTCAAAGTCCTACATATCATCTAAATTCCAATTTTCTTTCCTTCACACCACCTTTTACTTTAAAACCAGCCTTAATACACGAGACCCAGAATGTGCTGGGTAGCCGTAAAGATGATGTTTTGCAAAAAAAATTAAATACAATAAAAAGAAAAACAAGATACACAAAAAAAACAGTAGCTGTTTGACAACACCTGAAAAAAAGGACATGCGTTAGACCTGAGGTTGTGCATGTGAGTTTCTGTCACACATTTATGATTTATGTCCTTTTCAGAGGCAAGTCTTTGAGTGACCTTGGGAACCTGGAGCAGCTGGTGAAAATACTGTTTATAGCACAGCTGTTTTAGCTGATTGTCACAACCTTTGGGACTGTGTTCTCTCTTTTAAACATGCGTTCCGCACAGATATATCCGTTTTTTATCTAATTATTGTCCTCGTCATCGGTTAAACTGGTCTTTTTTCAATCTCACATTCCAGTGCCTTCTCCACTCTTGCCCTCCCAAGCATATCACGACTGTCCACGGTGATCAGCTTAATATGATCTGCATAATATGAAAATATGACGAAATTGAGATGAATCATCATGGCTTACCAAAGTCAAATTGAAAGTCATGACAGTAATTCCAGCCCATGGCCTTTGTAACATTGGATTAAACTGGAAAAACATACGCAGACGGTAGAGAAAGCAAGTTGAACAAAGCCATAAATATGTTCCAGATCATGCTGGCGGATCCTTTTCGTGTCACCCATGAGAAGCTGGAGAACATCTTCTGCTTTCGAAACCCCATACACAGTTCAATAAACTCCCTGAACTGCGATTACAGTTTCTCCTAAAGTCATAACAGGTCAATAAAATACAGGAACACTAAAAAATTTCCTAAACATTCTTTAGAATCCCAGGTTCTTCCGTCGTGAGCTCTGACTGTCATGAGCTACTGAAAGGACGGTAAATGTTGTCCTAAATTCTTCCCGCAGATTGTGAGCCTGCAGTATGTTTTGGTGGGTAGACGGTAACAAATTCCAAAAACAAGACTCAAACTATGATGCAAGCAATACATTAAAAATGTAGCTGGCACTGTTATTTTCCATACATTGCCACCAACCTATTTAGCCGACAGAAGCACCCTCTCCACTCAATGTATAATTCCACTCAACAGCTCGGCAGCCAGAGGCCATATATTCTGCTTTGCAAATGCTCAGTGTTTCAATGTACTCAAATGCATAACCTAATCTCCTCTGTAAATGGAAGAAATTATGAAAGAAAAATATGTAGTATAATAATATAGTACTAATATAGAATCTGTAAATGTTAAAATGCACTGCTAAATCTGCTAAATTAAGTTCTTTGTAATGTAAAAATACAAACTGCATAGGTTTTCTTATCCCCATATTAAATATACTGCAATTTACAAAGCATTTGCAGAATATAATTAAGACGTGACATTGTTGGCAATGTCTAAGGCAGGGGTGGTGAATTTTATCCGAACAGTGTGGGTGCATGTTTTTGTTTTAGCCCAGCACTAAGACACCTGATTCAAATAATTAACTAATCATGTTCTTCAATCAAGACCTTTATAAGTAGAATCAGGTGTCTTAGCGCTGGGCTAAATAAAAAAACCTGCACCCACACCGGCCCTGTTCGTATAAGATTCCCCACCCCTGGTTTAAGGTATAGCCTAAGTCTAAGTTATGCATGGGATAATTTAGTATAAGGGACAACTTAGGCATAACACAAATGAGGTAAATTTACATGCAAAAAAATTCTCAAGAACCGCTGTTCAAATCAAAAATGAATTTTGAAATATTATAAAAAACTTCCGTCCCTGTTCAGAGGGCCGGGTGCTTTTTACCGGCCCAGAAACAACCTCCAGTAGCAAACTTGAAACTTCCGTCCTGCTCAGCTTCTTCTGTTCGGCAGGAGAAAGCTTCAAGGTGAAATGAATCAAGTGTCTTCAAGATCAAGTCTTTTTTTCACATACTGCCAGAGAGACAAGAACTTAAAACTTCTGACAGCCTAAGCTCAAAGTACGGAATTATGAATTTTTGATTATTGCTTTGGCACCAGAGTATAATTACCTGCCTTCCAACGGGCAGTGTGCCATGCTTATATATATACTGTATATCGTAAATCATAGCTTATATTTGAATATTTAATTATATTTACTGTTCAGATTAAAGGTATGCTCAAGGGCAATGGTAAAAAAAGTCAATTTCCATAACCACTCCTCCAAACCGCTCTCATATGCTAGGGTTTGTTTGGCCCTGAGCTTAGTCAAATTGTACCTAGATGCTACGGTTTTGAGACTCCAGCTGCCTTACAACCTTACTATTTAATAGCTTCTGTTAGGAACACAGCCGAGAGGAGTTTCGGGGAGTTCATGCATGCAGTGAAACAAAAAGAGTAATCAAAGAGAAGGCTGCAGCTTGCGTCTTCTCAAAGGTCCTGATGTGCAAAAAAAGATACGGTTGCGAAGATTCAGGGCACACAGTTTGATGATGTACGATGCAAATATGAACTGCTGTGACAACTATTGATTAAGCTTAACTTCGGTTTGCACAGAAGCAATCATAATTCGCTGCTGGTTCTGACTTAATTAAGCAAGGCTTTTTGTTTTGTTTTTGCTGTGGAGAGATGATAATTGACAAGATAATTGAAAACAGGAAAGATCTTTTAAGCATGATTAATGACTGCGTCCATGGGGCTCTCCCAGAAACCCCTTGGAAACGAGGTGCTACTCGAGGACTCTGGTGCAAAATAGCTCGCAATAGCTAACCCCACATTGTAGATTGTTAAGGTGCCATGCCCATCACAGTCTGGATGACAATCCTTTATGTGCTGCTTCTGACATTGAGGGGATTGTCTACGCGTGTCAGCTGTGAGCCGACTGACAGGACGGAAGGGGGTGACACCGCCGCCCCTTTCCCGCCTCGCCTTCCGCACAAATCCTGACGGGGAAGAGGAAGGGAAAGCGAAGACACGGGCCTCTGAGGCTAAGCATACGGCATAAATTGTGACACGGGGACGATGATATATATCATCGCCGCAAAGCGTTCCTCCTGGGCGCGAGGTCATTTCGCCGGAAAGTAAGCGCGACTCAAAAGCCGAGGCATACGCCTGGCCTCCCCCCCCTGTCAAAACTGCTGTTCTCCAAATTGTGTTCGCGAACGCCCTCCCGATAATGCAGTCCGGGTCAAAACATATCAGTGCCTAGAGACCAGGCCTTGGCTTTATTACAGCCATTTAACATTCTAGGAGGGATACGGTAGACTTTGAATTAAAATGATCAGGTTATAACATGAGCGGTGATTAACCTTTTTGTCTCTAGGTAGGCAGCGTTTTTTATTTTTTTCCTGAGGGCAAAGAATATGATATTTCACGTAAAGAGCTATTCAAAATGCGCCAGGGTGGAAAATTAGCTGGCTTTGCTCTTGAGTCACGAGCTAAAGGAAGATGAGAGTTGAACAAGACACACGGGGGGGCAAAAGGACACAAGAAGTCAATGTACTTGAAACATGCTGATCCTGGAAATGAAGGTAAAGAATGTGTTTAAATTCAGTAGGATGTGTTTAAATCCAGCACACAATTAAAATATGCTTCATGGAGCTGCACAAATGAGATTAGATGTACTGGGGAATTGAGTGATTTTTCAGCATCGGACACATCAACACCACCAATCTGTTAGGCATGGCGACTGCACCAAGCTCCTGGAGCTGGATATCAGCATGACCATATTCCCTCAGGGAACACCTCAGGAAGCAGTGTTAAATTGATTTGATACTATTGCAAGTCTGCGAGAGTGGCATCGCCACAGCTACTTAATGCATAAAAACTGTTAAAACCCTGCCTTTGACATCAGAAAGATTGGTGTATTCGACAGAGCGGCAGAAAGGGCCGCCCCTCCTCTTTAGCTGTTTAGCTGTTAGCGCTTCCCACTGACCTTCGGAGCTAATAACACGGGTTTAAGACAGACTCTGACGTAGACATGCGTTGGTGGCAAAACAAATGTAAACTTTACTAGCAAATGAAACAACCCGAGTAGCTTCGTTAAGGCTTTGGCACTAATTACATTACATTATAGATACTTATCCAGAGCGACTTACACATCATTTCTTTTTTTTGCATTTATACATAGTATCCATTGATACAGCTGGACATATACTGAAGCAATGCAGGTGAAGTACCTTGCTCAAGGGTACAACGGCAGTGTCCGACCTGGGAATCGAACCTGCAACCTTTCGGTTACAAACCCAGTTCCTGAACCATTATACCACACTGTCGCCCCCTAATGAGCGGATACGTCAGTCTACCGTTTCCGATAGCTTGGAAGACCTTCAGGAACACGAACAGCAGCGACCTATCCTCCAGGCACCTGAGTTTGAATAGTAGTCGGCCCGGGTTGTTTTTGATTGCCCATATCAGGCACTTAAAAAAGGGCAGCCTGACTTGCTTTAAGAACACTTTTGCTGACCGACCTGCGCCGTGCAATTTATTGTTTTTCCTCTCAAACCCTAAATAGCTTGGGTTGGTGTGTTTTTTTTTGTTGTTTTTTTGCTCACCCAAGAGAAATTGTAATAAAATTGCAAACTGGCTAATTACAAAATCTTTGTTTGGCCGTCTCTTATCACTGGTGAGCCGATTATAAAAGTGTTTGTGTTTCCAATCAACGCACCCCGACACCATGTCACACTGCACTGGTACGTGACCTAAAATAAATGAACAAGCAGCTGAAGTGATTATGCAAGACATGCAAGACAAGCTTTTAGCTGAAGCTGTTCTTACCCTGTTGAGCTGGCTGTTATTCAGTAGCAGGTCGGTGAGCTCTTTCAGGGAGCCCTCCACCTGCGTCATGACGTCCGCTGAGGGTGGTCTGCCAGAGCTTCCGTGATCCACTGCCCGCGCTGCCGCCCTCGAGGCCTGGAGGAGCAGAGGGGCGGAGGGAAACGGCCGAAGGTCCCTGCAAGCCGACACCATGCTGGACAGCAACTGGCAGATGGAATCGGGCACTACGGAGCAGTCCCTGTCCGGGAGTGCCTTGCCCTCCAGCCGAGCCAGGCCCACCAGGTTCTGCAGGAACTGCGTGTGAAGGAGGACGGTCCTGTCCTGGGTCCCGCCGTTCAGGGCGCAGCCGAACGAGGCCCGGCGGGCGGGGGCGACGAGCGCAAGCTCCCCGGGGTTTGGGGCGGGCGGCGGCGCTTCTGTGTTTTCCTCCGTCTCGCAGCCAGAGTCCTTCTCCCAGGTGGGCGTGTCCTTCGTGGAGCTCCCGGGTTCCAGGCAGAGTGGATCGATGCTGCCGTCTCCTGCGATGTCCAGACAACGGCGGAAGCTTCAGCATGTGCTCAATATACGCGTCTGAAATTCTGCTCAACATAATCATCCTGCTATCGTTGCTAGACACTGACCTTGTTGCATTAGCTCGTGGCCCTGTGCTAACCCTAACTTGTCAGTTAAGGTCTTAGATAATGTGTGATCATCTGTGCTCCTCTCTACTGTGACCTAGACCACCTTCTTCTATAGCAGTGGTGCCCAATCGTGTGCCATGGAGGCCCAAGAGTATGCAGGTTTTCATTCTAACCAATCACTACAGATGCTGATTTCACTAATTAACATGCCTTCAACCAGAGGGGAGAGAACTAATTAGTGAAATCAGCTGGTGTAGTGATTGGTTGGAATGCAAACCTGCATACTCTCGGCCCTCCATGGCACATGATTGGGCACCACTGTTCTATAGGATGCTATTGCATCTCTTATGACTCAGTTAGAAATTTCTCACTGAACTTAATCATTCAGTTCTCATCGAATACGTTTCAGCATCATTATTTTAGCTTATTTATAAATTTGGTTTGCACATCAAAGGAACCGGTTCCTAAGACAACCTTTTCTACTGATGGTGCAAAACCTCATTAATCCACCTCTTTGGGTGGTGTTCATTCAATGCCTTTGATCCTTGTAAAATAAGACAATAGACACAAGGTCTCTTCAGTCTAATTTTTTTCCATGGTTCAATGGTTAGCATTGCAAAATTCTGAACACAACCTTGTCCCCTGCAACAATAGCCATTCTCAGCCCTAATGATGCATTTGCATACAGATTATGTCTCCGCTCACTGAGAGCTGGCAACATTTAATGAGTCTGAATCCCTGTGCGCTACAGTCGAATAAAATAATACATTAGAGCACATTACAATACTATTCAATATACATGTGTTTTCCTACTGTGCCTACAATAAAACAGACCTTGTTTCATAATGTCACATTCCCTGACTCACTAAAACTAAATACAATAAACAATGGCCAGTGTTGACTCAACTCTATCAGAGTGCATATGAGTCCAATAGGGTCCATATGTACTCTGTAAGAGTCAAGTTAACAATGAACATTTTACTGTGTAGGTTTTGAAGTTTGAAGTCTCAGAATTCTGTTATTTAACAAGATTTGAATATGGCCTATAGGAGGCTCAGTCTGTTAAAGACACTGTTCTGGTGCGAGGGCGTGCCTTAGACTGATGTCAAATCAGGACTAGGCAAGTGCTATTGCAAGCAACCAGGGCAGCGCGTAATTGGCTGTAATGTCACTCAAGGTGGGAGGGCTTCAGTCAATGTGTTTAGTCTCTGCTTCAGAGGAGAACATGCGTTTGTCTGCTCCCTCCCAAAATGACAGAGAACACTGAAACAATTAGATGGGCCTACAAATACAATTGGACATTCCAAATTGATGAGAAAATTTACTTTTTCATTGCCGAAGCAAAAGATGTAATAAAAATCTATGCAGCCACGGACAAGACAAGAGACAACCGCAAAGTAAAGACAGCGATGAGGGACCAACAGTACCTGTTCCGTCACGAGACCTAGCCGTTGACAGGACCTTAGTAAGATACAGCTCCTGACGCAGATGCAGGACTTCCTTCTGCAAGCCCTGGGCCTTGGCCTTCCAGTCCACATCTTGGCTCTTGAGCTTGGCTGCGAGGTATTCGGCGTGCTGTCTCCCGCTTCTCCCAGGTGGTTTGCTCTTTATTACAGCAACTGCAGCGGCTAGTTTAACTGTCCTGAGGTACCAGTTCGTCAGGTCAGCTCCTGAGTCACAGCATCAAAAGAACCTATTAGGCTGACCTACTCATTTCCTTAGTCAGTAAACTTATATAGTACTTCAAAAATAACTCTTAGCCTGAACTCATCCTCCAGCCGCCTTTATTATATGCAGTCGCCCAGTGTTTCCTGAGCCGAGCACACTGTGTTTCATTCTACCTGAGCTCATTCTACCTGAGCTCTTCAGCCTAAACAGCAAGGTTTCCTGAACCTCGTATTGGGCAGCGCCATAATGCGCTGCCTAGGTTTGACTTGTTTGAACCAATGAAGAGACTGAGCTTCACAACAAAATACGATTGGTTCAAATCTCTGATATCATGGCTTTTCCGAGTCTGCCCAGTTCTGGTTTCACGAAGATTCATTCTCCCAGTAGTACTCTTCAGTAGTTAGGTCAGTTTAAGCTGTTACTCAAATACTGATCTGTGGTTTAACATCACTTGACAGGAAAATGTGTGAACGTAACGTCTGCGTGTGTACTGACTGTGTAAAAGGGGTGGGTCCCATCATCTGCACGAGACATTAAAAAACACTATTAGCTTGCTGAGCTAAGCACCAAAGTCCCCAGCCAAGAAAAATCATACTATTTTTCAGGCTGTGGAGGGCACATCTACTCCTGTAGCATGTTCATGTGTTCACTCACACTTCTGAACTCTGCTACATTCTCCACCTCTAAACTCCAGAAATAACCTGACTGATAGTTATCAGTCTCATTATCTGAGTCACAGCACTGTCACTCCTATAATGCTGGAGGTCTGCTGCAGAATTGTAACAGCATCCTCAATGCAAAACAAGACATACGATTACTTCACTAAGGTACAGAGCAAGGTCCCAAGCCAGAAGCCAAGCGAGCTAATCACATTCTTATTTGGAATTTGGGGGATGACGTCAGATAGCTATACAAGTTACAACGTTGGTCACACGTATAGTCAAAACTTAAGGGTTGCAGACACGCCACCTAACAACATCCTAGAACTGTTATTATGTTCATAATATAGCACGGGCCTTTTATTGATTCATTTATTAATGAAAGTTTTCATTGCTTCGATATTCAGTTAAAAATTATCCAGGGTGTAGGCAAATGCCTACGCCATGCCTTCCAGTAGCTACCGTTAACCTAACAGAAATCACGATCGAGATCCACATTCACATTGATTAAGGTCATCTTACATGTTAGCGAACTTGTATCCCAATTTTAGCTAACCAACGTTACTGTAACGTTAGTTGTATAAGCAACACGGGGATGATGCACAGAACACGTTAGCATAGCTAAATGGATACAGTCGGATAGCTAGTTGAAGTTAGCTGCATAGTAGCTGGTATCCTCGTTAAAGTTGCTACCAAAAGGAAAAGTGGATAACGTTACATTCTTTGTCCCACCTTTCCAACTTGCCATCACCCCCTTCGATCCCGCTCATCGCAATCCACAGACCAAGTTGAAAGTTTTAAGTCAGATGATTAGGTATCGATCCTTGCTATACCATATTTTAAAATTCAAAAGACAGCGAACTGGCTAGTTCTGCTAGCTACCGTTGGCTACGTATTACAAATAGCGACTTATGTAACGTAACTGTTACTGTTAGCTAACTTACGCTAAACTTCTCTCAAAGCCCCTCGTCACTCCCGGCCTCGTGAACACTTTGGCGTTTTACAATGAACTCATTCCTAACAACCACCAACGGATCTCTCTTACAAACGGACATCATTTTACAGCACACATCTAGGAGCTGACGAGCAACACGACGCCATTCGGTTTAAAATCATCGTGTTAATTTGATCTTCAAAGCTAATGCTACTTTTAATATTACATTTTATTCCGAATAAGAACATAGGCTATCCTACCAATCTCAGATGGAATGGCATCCATCCATGTGTTTGACAGACAGCACAAGGCTTTTTGCTGGGTTATGGTCCTCTTTGAGTAAACTCTCTCATTGAAAAAAAAGACAAGGGTTGGGCATTAGTTACACTGACTATTGTTCTGAAGGCCATGGGGTCTATCAAGGTAGAAGCAGCTGTAAGGACGCAGTTTCTTTTTATTTTATTTTTTTACGTGGGCCTAGTACAGCTAAATGTGTTGAGAATTCCCAATCAGAATAATGAGGGGGGGATTTTGTTGGAATTTGACCAGAACATGAGGGTTAACAACCCTACTCTTTCAAAAAGTGTAAGGGAGCTTTTAATGAGCACATGACCTCAATTTGAGCTAACGTTTCTGAACTCAGCTACATTCTCCAATTCAAAACTCCAGAAATAACCATAGCTCATCCAATCCTTATAGGGCGGCACACCTTCTACAGCACAGTGTCCCCATCACTGTGCTGGGGAATTCAATTTTCAATTGTTGTGTTAAGCGTGACACGTTCAGTTCTACTGGAATCGTAGGTTTCAAGATATTACATTATTACATTGGAAGCACAGCTTTTTGCATTTTTTTGTGTCCATTTAATACTGAAGCAATTCAGGTACACCGAATTGCTTCAGTATTACGCCGTTGCTGTACCCTTGCTCCCTGTACGCTACCTTACCTGGGAATCGAATCTGCCAGGTTAACTTATAAGGCTTATAAGGCCAGTTCCTTAACCATTATACTACACTGCTGTAAGTGTGCCCCTATCAAAGTACTAACCAACTCAGCACTCTGAACCTTTTTTACAGCCATAATTAGACCATGTTTTATGCAGCTTTGTCAGGGGTCCAAGACCTTCACCATGTCTGTATTTACACATCTGCAAACCACGCATGCGGTGCGTTACGAACACAATATGCAAGATGACAGATTAATTTTAGCGGATTGTATTTAATTGATTATTAAGTTTTTGAAAATTGTGTGGAAAATATTTCCATTGATAATTTGTGGACAATGCATCTGTGTAAACAAATATGTGTTGCATTTTTAATACCTTATAAGAGATAAATAGTGGGCTATTGTATTTTAATTGAAGCCAGAAAGTTAATATGGTTTGGGATAGGCTACTATCTACTGTTTTGTGTTTAAAGTGGTTAATTCAGAATTATTCATTGTTTCTGTATGAAAAAACCCACGTCAGATATGGAGATGCCTCTCAAGACAACTGAGCTGACAAATGTTTTTTTGCAAGGCATGGATTACTATGAGTCTAGAAACAAATCCTCCAGAGTCTCAGAGTAGATGCTAAGGGTGACTTGTGTGCTGGCAGAATCCCGTCTGCTTTAGAAAATAACATGTTGAAACACAGATAATTGATTCCATGTACCTTTGTGTAAGTGGATCAAATTGTAGTCCACATTTTGGGCAAGACTCAAATCTGAAAACGGCCTCAGAAAATGATTGTAGTGCTTTTAGAGTTGTTAGAGGCTAAATCACGTGAAGTTAAAAGGCGCCTAAAGTGATCCAAAATTATTGTTTATTGGCCCAAGCATTTAAAAAACTTTGCTCACTACACTTGAGAAAATTAACAATTTATAGTTTCTCAGAGTCTTTTTTAATTGTCACCAGTGTTTATCTTTACATCGGGAAGCCAGGAAATAAATATTTCTACCATTGAACATAGTAAACCAACAGGTACAACTCTTGATAAAAATGTTTTGTGTTACCAGACCCCAAATGTTACCATTTTGTTTACTGTTTGTTGACGTTTAAATATAATGAGTCCTTCTTGGTATGCAAATTATTATAAGCAATAAATGTTATTTCCCAATGCATCTGGTGTCATTATGCATCAGTCCTTATGAAATAACAATTCTGAATGAGTGACTAATGCTTCCCATTCATATCCTTCACCCATAGCATGAGGGCAAGCCAGCACACTAAACACAACATCATCATGCATAACTAAACATATCCCATCTCATTTAAATTGATACCATCATAAATACTGAATGATCCTTGCTGAGCCATTGGGTCAAGCAACATCTCAAGTTTCTGTTTCTCTTCCAGTTTAATATCTGTGTCTTGCTACCTAACCATGGCCTAATAAGTGCCATGCCCTTGGTAACAACCAGGCTTATCTGGACTCTTGAAACTGGTTTGAACATAGCTGGCTGACTTTGATGAGAACATGAGCGATCATAGGCCTAGTATCCCCTATGTGACTATGCGCATGAGAAGACAGTGGTCAGTTCTTACTAAATAACCTTTTTGGCCAGGACCTGTCACTCTATATTTCTGCTTTCTAAACTGAGATTCATGGCGATAACTCACCATCGTCCGGCATGATTTAGAACAATATTTAGAGTCACACTTGATTACGGAAAACATTACTACTTTCTTCCCAGGGAGGATGTGAGATACCTCACAGCCGCAGTACAAGCACACGGTCATGCATTTTATATTGGTCTGCTCTACATGCAGTGTGGGAATTGACCGGGGGGAGGGGGGTTTCCCTGCCACTGCTCACATCATCCCCTTCTCTGCTTGACCAATTTTCATCCCAGGCTGGGATGCTATTATTTGTCCCTCTGGCTCTGATACTTGTCTCTAATTCTGAATGTGTATTTTAATAAATCCCAAACAACAAATACAAGTTCATACATTATTTCCGACAATTAAAATCAAGGCTATAGTTTAAAAGTTAGGATGTTCATGGCTATCTGCGCTGCTCAGCTTGCATTTATCAGGCATAGACTATCTTTTAGACATTCGCTTTTTCGATGTTATTGTTCTTGCCACTTATTGTTATTAATGTGTGTTTTTGTTAATTATGTCCTAATTAAGCGACCATGGGCTAACGCCAGAATCAAACCTGCGGCAGCTAGATAGTAGCCCAAGGTCAGGAATCTCTATAGCCTACGACGCTTTAGCCAACTAACATATTCTATGCTATGCATAGCATTGGGTCAACAATGTCAACCTAGCTATCTCTAGACTATGAGAAAATGAAAGGGCTACTAAGCTACTTGCATTATTTTAAAAGAGAATTGGTAGCTCAGGCTTACTCTGTCCTCTTAATTTTTCTTGCAAACTTGTTTGTTGTTATCTACCATAGCCAAATGAAGGAAAGCTGCATCTAAATATTGTAGGCCTAAATAAAGTGTATGGAAAAGATTATTCCTGCACTTTATTAGGCTTTATAGGCTAACTTTAGCATACGATTCTCACAAATGCCTAGCAAATCAACGTGAAGTCTTGCATGTACAGGTAAAGATTAGTGTGCTTGCATGTGTTGTATGCTCATAAGTTTTTACGTGCACAACTTTGAGAACCCCCTCCCGCCTCGTAACGTCCATGCGTTTATCATACGTTTGTAATGCGTTTCATCTTTCTTCCCTGAGAATGTTCCCACAGTCTACCAAAAGGTCTATCTATTCATACATTCAGATACAGTGAAGATACATTCAATGCAAATTGGAATGTAAAAAAACATATTGTTGCTACGGACGCGCAGGTTTAACTTTAACAAGAAGAACTTCTTTAAAAAAAACTGGAAATAAAATGATTGGCTGGACTTATTTTCCTGGTTTGTCTGCACTCCATACCCATCCTGCCTAGTTCCAACAAAATTCAATACCAGGCCAGCTGTGACACATTCAATCCTGCAGAAGCCCCTTAAGAAATCCTGTTATCACCTATTTATACAAGCACAGTGCAAAAATAATGGGTAGTGAAAATGTATTAAAATTGTTCTTAATGTAGAACACAGAGAAAGGCTGTGCAGTTGAACAGTGGTTAGGATACATCTCTTTTTCATATCAATCCATGGCTCTGTAAGACTGTTATCTTTCAGTGTGATTGTGTGGCATTGCCAATAATCAGTGTCACAAGTCGGAGTCCCGCATGTCATGCCTTTCTCCCTTCCATTCCTTGTACAGATATATCTACAGTATATTGTATCTGTGTTAGCATGAATTTATGAGACTTTGTGCCTGATTTACGAAGACCTTTAGCATGTGCAAAACCTTTTAGCCCACGCAAAACTAATAACATGACCAATGATTGGTGCAAAACAAATCACTGGTCATGTTATTGGTTTTGTGTGTGCTAAAGATCTTAGTAAATCAGGCCCTTTTTTATTTTCTACTTTCAGTACGGCAGGAGAAATATAGCGAATTGAAAGAACATGATTTTGCCTCCATATAGGTGACTTAGTTTTATAAGTCATATATATAGTTTATAGATATAGTTTTTCCTGTTTAATAATACAATGTGAAGAACCCTTCACAGCAGACACCTACATATGCTGAAGCATATTCTCCCCCCTGCCCTGAGACCACAAAAGTGCCCTTTTGGCCGCAGCGATTTTTTACAACCCGCATATGCTCTCGAAAAAGTCTGCAAGGCTGTGCTTCACAGGACAAGGACAAGTCACATAACCTTTCTGCTTTAAAATACATTTGTCAATTTCTTGTGCCAATATGTGTTCCTCACTGGCTGACTTTACACGTTAATATTGCTTTCTGCTCTTTCGCTTTTGTTGGCTACCCTCCATGTTTTGACATTTTGCTTTCGTAATAATAGCTATAGTGACTTGAATTCCATTGACTGTGTTGCATAGCGTATCTCAGTAGGCACCATCTTGGTTCTAAAGGCATGACAGCACTTTGCAGAAAATGTATCAGCCTCTGTACTTTCTCCTACACAGCACACAGTACACTGTCAGAACTGAAAGTTAAAGTGTAAAGTGCCTTTCTCTTGGGTATTCAGACCCTGAGCTTGCAGATATTGTCTTTGAATCTCTTGTCTTAAAATTTCAGCTGCTATGTGAGATAATACCATGTCACTGTAGCGAGAGCATTGGTGAACCCAGGTGAAAAAGTAGTATACTTTAGTGTAATAAAAATATAATTTAAGTATACAAAGTATACAAAGGTTATTATAAGTATACTTTGTACTTAATTTGAAGTATGTTTAAAATGTACTTTTACTGTGTACTTCAAGTAGTTTCAAACACACCGTAATACTTTTAAATTTTGTTTCAAACGCACTGGTGACATAATGAAATAGCACTGCAAGGATATTTAAGATACCAACAAATCGTACTTTTTGTTAGTGCACTTACATATACTTAAGCACACTAAAATAGTCCCATTTTAACATACAGACATAGTGCACTTAAGTATACTAATAGTCCCATTTTAACATACACACTGCACTTGAAGTACACTTAAGTACGACTTAAGTTCTACTTTTGAACAACTTTAGTGCACCTAGTATACTTAAAGCGCTGCCAATTTAACACAAAGTACATAATTAGTACAAAAACTAATAAAGTATACTTTGAAAAAGTATATTTCAAGTATAATCTTTTTTCACCTGAGAATCCTAGAGAGACCATTGGCCCCCAGAGGCCTATGTAATACACATTAACTCATTACCTTCTCCATGTGCAACTTGTGAGATTAGAGCCACACAACTTCAGGCCAGAACCTCAAGTTATACTTTCTTTAGTTTGCAGTGCAATATTAAATCCGTGCTAGCCCCTTATGTTTTAGGCCTTCCATAGATGCCACTTTGTTTCAGTCAAAGCAGCAGTTCCTTGCTGCACTGAAATGCTGTGATTGACACTAGAAAAACCACAGAGAACAGAGTGTATGATATACATCTCTCTCATCTTTATTGGAGAACCACTGCCTTCCTGTCAAGCAGACCAAACCTCACTGTGCTGTAATTGCCATCCAGTGTTGTACAAAACTTCTCACATAAGAATCCTCAAAAAATCTAAGAACCTATTTATATTAAATCTGCTGTTGCATTTCCCATCAACACAATTGTCTTCCTCAGCCCTTGTTCATCTATCCTCATCTGTGTTTATTGCTGGTCTGCAAGTTAAATAGCAGGCATAAAAAGTACCCTACTCACTGCAAGCTAATTAGCAAGGATAAGCAGGGATGTTGCTATTAGCAAAATTTAACATGGTTACTTGAATGATAAGTCATCCTATTTATTTAAAGTGCACAATTGTTTTAGTAATTGAATCACATCTGCATTCATTTTAGCTTAGCCTATTGGACTTTGAATGGCTTCTGTATAATATTGTATTGCATGCAAATTGAGTCAAATGTGTTGAATGCCCATTAACAGTGAGATAAGTGGTGTGCTTTGTTTCTCTGAATAACAAAACCAATGAAAAGAGCAGTGAATGCATGTAATTGTAGACAAATTATTTGTTTTTCCTCTCAGGCCAGAGAAGGTGAGCAAGATAACTACTTTCCAGTCAAAAATATGATCAAAACTCCATAAGACACTGTCGTTTTGTGTTCACGGCACAATCCCTGCACAGCTTTCTGTGTTTCCTAGTCTGTGTTTCATGGTCAGAACGTATTAATTGTTCTGATGTGCTCACTGGGCCTCATTCACCAACCATTCTACAAACAAATGTGTTCTTAAGACTTTATTTAAAACGTTTTTCACCGGTATTCACCAATGTTTTTTTCTTGGGTAGAACAGAAGCTCAGAACGCAAACATCAGTTAATCCCAAAATGCTATCCCACCATCCTGAAACATTCCTGCATTCTCCAAATGGCTCTTCTTTTAATGTCAGGGACAGATACAATTAACTCCCACAAAAAGCCTCGGTGTGTAATTTGTTTTAAGACATTACAGAAATACACATGGAGAGATGGCAAGTTATTTATTTCTTTTAGGATTTTAAGTATAATTGATTGTGAATGGTGGAACAATCAAAGAGATAATAGTTGAACTCACAGCCATAAATGTCATAAACCAACTAAAATACATTTAAAAGATGGGGAGAGTGCAATTTGTGTTTTCCAGCTCGGTGGAAATACACTGAATATTCAGAACATCAGGCGACATTGAGAGCACTCAAGAAACAAGTAGTTTGTCAATGAGCGGATGTGATTAGAGAGACCCCTGCGGGAAAGGGATGGTGCAGCAGGCTAGTTCGGTAAACATTGGCACGCGCCGTGGCAAGAACCCGTAATGAACGCATTGTACTACAGCTTGCAGAACTGGAGAGCGGCATTTGTATTTGCGCTGTAAACTGTGGAAAGATTTCCCACTCGACTTCCGGACGACATTTATTCACCTTGTGTTGTTATCGCTTCAAATCTTTTAATACTATTCGGTATGGTGGACTATCTGACATGTTATACTCCGGTCAATGGAATTGCAACGACGAATAAACAGATCATTATTTTGTTTTGTGTACGTGTTGCAGGTACATTCGTATCTTTATAAAAGTTAATTTCACATCAGCCGACAGACGGGGATTTTATTTAAAAAGTAAAAGTAACTTGGACAACGAAGTCGAATGGTATTTCCTCAGAAACAGAGCAAAACAAAACATGAATTAGGCGTAAAATGCTGTTTCACGCATTCCCAACGGAGCTGAGATGAGAGCTGTCCAAGGTACTAAATTCAGTGCGAGTGATTCAAATCTGAAATTCGGGAGTAATCTGAGAAACGAGCCTGTTGTGGTGTCTAACAATGCTGGACCCACTGACTGACGCAGACCAGTGAAACTAATTTTAGTTGAATCTGCAACCTCGTAACGGCAGAGTTTTCACTCTTCGTTGGTTGTGGGCAGACTGCATTGCAAACGCATGATACACGCATGGACGTTACGACCCGGTGGACAACTCTTGCTCCTTTTGGAGAGAGAAAGGGCCATTTCGATCAGTGCCGCTTGTTTTCTGTTAGAATGCGTTGTACAGAGTCGGGTGTACACCCTTTCATTCTACTGTCCAACTTCTGAAGAACTGCATAGTGTAATAACCCGTCTCAAAAATTGACTAAAATATTACTATATCTTTAAAGGGATCATGCATTTTTTTATACTTGAATGTACAGTTATTTTTCAAATATGGACAGAATGATTTAAGTAAAGTGGGGTACAATGGAATGTTTGGTGATGAAGACTTTAGGCTATAACCTTTATGGAAAATGTGAATGAAGGGAAAGCGCCACTAGTCAATGCAACGTTTCTACACGTTTATTTCACTGTAACTGGTGTGACCTGTCTTTATAAAACAGTGGATTGGAACTGAGTTATACGTGGAAAAAGATGTCCAGGATATCGACATTCTACCGGGAGGGCAAACCACTATTTCAGCGACGTCTCTCTTTTCTTTATTTTTTAAAAGAAAAGGCTCATTGATAATTTTGTATATAGTGCTTTACATCACACCTACGATTAGACAGTCGCGAGGGATGGAGCGTTCTAATCAGTTCAAGCCGACGCCCGCGATTTACGGAGGGTTGCTGAATATTTCAACAAACGACACAAATGCGAACTACACCTCAAAAGTGGAGGAAAAAGACGCGAATCTTGTTTTCCAGGCAAGTTTGGCAGTAACCCTGTCAATTATAACTTTTGCCACAACATTATCAAACGCATTCGTTATTGCTACAATTTATCAGTCCAGGAAGCTGCACACTCCGGCGAACTTTCTTATAGCCTCACTGGCCGTCACCGACCTTTTAGTATCCATTTTGGTGATGCCGATATGCGCATTGTACACGGTAAGTCACACATGGACTTTGGGCCAAGTTATATGCGACATTTGGTTGTCTTCGGATATTACGTGTTGCACGGCATCAATTCTTCACCTGTGTGTAATTGCCTTGGATCGTTACTGGGCTATAACGGATGCAGTCGAATATTCAAAAAGGCGCACCCCAGCGCGCGCAGCGGGGATGATTGCCACCGCTTGGGTGATTGCTATCTCCATCTCCATACCGCCCTTGTTCTGGCGTCAGGTCAAAGCGGGGGAGTTGACCAGCTGTGATGTAAATACAGACCATATTTTCTACACTATCTATTCAACATTTGGGGCTTTTTATATACCCACCCTGCTGCTTATAGCTCTCTATGGTCGGATCTACGTTGAAGCCAGAAAAAGGATTTTAAAACAGTCGCCTAAAAAAACAGGGAAAAGACTTACTTCAGCTCATTTGATCACAAACTCGCCGGGATCCGTGGCGTCTACGATGTCTCTGAACTACGGTACACACGAATCCTCCTCGTGCGATACCGGTTCCTCCACCAGTGCAAATCAGGTTAAAGTGACCGTGTCCGATGCACTTCTGGAAAAAAAGCGAATCTCCGCTGCCAGGGAGAGAAAGGCAACTAAAACTTTGGGAATAATATTGGGCGCGTACATAATATGCTGGCTACCCTTCTTCATTTACACATTATTGATGTCTATCTGTACAACCTGCACTTTCTACCAGGAGTTGTTTGATATCTTCACCTGGCTAGGTTACCTTAACTCTTTAATCAATCCAATCATTTATACAATGTCCAACGATGATTTCAAAAAGGCTTTTCACAAACTCATACGCTTTAGGTGTTGTAGATCTTGAGATATCAGTAAAGCGCAACGTGAAACGTAGGTTACGGCTTCTCCTGTTGTAAGGGTCTACAAAAACTGTAGGCTATCACGTGACACTGGTAATCATACACATCGTTAAAAATATGTTCATTATTTCCACTTTAACCGGAGAATATCACTACACTTCGAGCTTACATCGCGATATAGTAGACCATTTTGTGGCTAGCCTACACAGCCAAAACCACGCTCAGAAACTTGCGCAAATTAAAAACGGCCTCTCTTCAAATTCCAGCGCAAACTTATGTAGCCTATTGCGTTCGAGCCTTTTCTAAAACGGAAACACAACGTAATGTAGCCTAACTGAATATTGCTACTAAATCTGTCAATGTTTTCAAATAAGTTTTAAATATAGCTGTATAGCCACTCAGCAGTGTAAGAGACAACTGCTTGTTTCTGTAGGATACACACCTAAAGTGTATTTATTTATCTATTTCTTTATTTATAAACAAATATTTATTTATTTATTTATCAGAAAACGCTATTCTGTGGAAGGGCTTGGCACCGATGAATCGACTTCGTAATACAAAATAAATGCTCAGAAAACCTATAACTTTTGTACGGAGTGCATATGGTTTATATAAGAATGATCTAATATCAATAATAATCTAAAAACCGAGACAAATGGACATTCATCTGGACTGTCCAGAACCAATGGAGCCAAGCAATTAACCATTTGTGAATTAATTAATGTTACACGTCAGTGAGTTCATATGATTTAGTCGTTACTACCAAAATAACCGTTTCCAGACTGATTATAAATATCCAACATGGCTTAAAGCAGTGCAATAGTTTAAATGATTTATATAGTTTATGTTTATTGTAAATGTAGCCTATTCATATGTAGTATATCTAGGCTACTTACGTCATCATCCACCCATATTCATTAAATTATGCGATTATCTAGGCGACTAATAAATAGATAAAATAAGAATGGACATTCATGGGTGTAGCCTATTTGCCAAGTCAACGATTGGAACACTTGCATTCAATTAATTATTTAAACATATACAAATAATTCGATTTCAAAAGTTTTTTCAGCTGGTAAAATGCGATGATCTATAGTCTACACAAATTAAGGTTAGGCTACGTCTGAATGAGACTAAATGAGATTTATTATGAGCTTGGGTTAGTCCATTTTCAACAGGCCAGTAGTGTAATGCTAAAATAACATTAATATGACTGGAATTTTTCACAGAACATCACACAAAATTTAAGTAGGAAACAATGTGCGGTAGCACGTTTTCCCATGAAAATGACTTACTAGTTGTATTATGGATAATGTTTACTAGAAGTAACAGAATTTAATTATTCAATACATGTTTTTATTCAAACCTAACGTGTAAATTGAAATGTATGTACAGTAAAAATATATGTATGCACGTATGTATACATTCATGTATTTATTTCTCAGTTTTTCTTTTTTTTTGGGGCCAACTTATTTATTGTTATATGGATATTGGCGATTGTGTGGACATGAAACTAAACAGGATAGCAACCTTAAAAAGGTAGATTTCTGCAAAGGCAGAAGTATTGATGACAGACGTTTTATTTTACCTGTTGGTCAGAGAATGAGAAGATATGTATTCATTTTTCTCTTACTGTACTCGTTTCAGTTTGTTGCTTGCAGTTTGCACAATGTAATTCTGATATGCCAGCCTCCATATGTGATTGTGCAAGAGCTACATATCTGGAAAACAGTCGTAATGTATACTGAATCCCATACTAGAAATGATCAATCCACCTGCATTACTTAGTTCTGAAAAGTGGTATAAGATAAAAAAATTTAAAAAACATAACTAACATATTACTATAGGGGTAGTTGCAGCTGATATGACCAAAAGAGTGCCTAAATCTATGCTAGGAATAATATATGTGTTTAATGACACAATTTGCCATGGAAATGTGTCCTGTTCCATGTGGAACCCTGAGAGTGGCAGTACCCCTGTAATGGAAATCATCTTTCATGCAAGGTCTGCTGTATCATAAAAGCTTCTCTGCACACGTGCGATTGCGCTGTGAATTGTGGGTTAAGTTCCCTCCAAACGGAGCTAACATTGCTGCTGCTATAAAAAGATACAATAAATAAAATCTGAACTGAAAACACGTTTGAGGAATTTGGCCAATTCATTGGATACAGTAGAAGAATGACGGATGGATTTGATAAAGGTGCATGGCGATGAGTATGCACATATGCTCACCGGTTTTACAGCGAGGCCATCTATAAACAATGGGTGCATGTTGCAGAAAAACGAGGTGTCGCCGAACTGGACATTAAGTATGTTGGCCAATGTGAACATAAATGCTGCTAGGTGCTAGGACGGCTCATTATGTAGAGGTTAGATACAGTATATCATACAGATGTCAAAGAGGAAGCCATTGCTGAAAAGATTATCAAACATGGATTTTTTCCCATTTTGTCATTGACATTAATGGTCTTATCCAAGACATTATTCATTTCTAAGGCAATTTTAGCTTAAATTTAGCTTGAACAGAGTTCCATTGAATTGTATTATTTAAAATCAAACAGTAACCTCACCTTATGCATGAGTCTGAATGGCCCTATAACATTTTATTCCATTTTTTGAGAATAATTCACAGTTTTAGAATACTTCACAGTTTGAGAATACTTCACAGTTTTAGAATACTTCACAGCTCTTTGCATCTTTTCTGCTAAAGTATTCACTGTGTGAAATAAAAGGTTACTTGTCCCTATTCTGTGGTTCAGTCAACTTAGATTTCTGTTATGGAATCTGGACAAATGGCTCCATAGAGCTTCTGTTCATGATCAAGTGGCATCGCATAGTTTCCTGGTTGGCATATTAATGGTCTTGTTCTGTGAATATACTGTATGTCAAAAACATATAATCACCGAAACAAAAAATCCCTCTGGGCAGAAAATGTTCACAAGTTTTACAGACTTGCAGAGGAAAAAATGTATTAGGCCAAATGTTATGGCTAAATAAAAGGTATTGCATAGCAAAGTTAAAAAATTTACCTGCCAAGAGAATCTATCTAATTTGCAGTGTCCGGGGCTATATTTCCAGGGTGACAATTTGAATTGTTCTATAAGTAAACTATGACTTACTCTTGTCATACCAAGGGAACAGTGTGGGAATGACAGGTGATGTTAGCTTGAAATGACCTATGTGGGAACAGTGGGCTGACTCAGACAATCAGCAAGAGGGAGTTCACTGATGTCCAGGCCATAGCGGAGGAGAGCTAGGGATATGCATGTGAAATTAGTCAGGTTCTGAACAGATAACAGAACATTCAAGTGTTGTCATTGGCAGATTGTTTATTTACAGGCATGCTGGAACACAAAGCTGACAATATATATATATATATATATATATATATATATATTGTGATGCACTCGGGTTGGAACGAGTGAACACAAGATTGAAATTAATGAAACCAAGAACCACAAACACATAAATTGAGTTTAACTGTTTATCGACTGTATTGTGGGGAAGAGAGGTAGGGGTTAATGTACACCGAATAAGCCAATCCGCAGTCCAGGAGCGTCGTCGTGGTAGGAAAGCAGGGTTCGGTACACAGAGACGGGTCCTCATGGATAGCAGGATTCGACAGGTAGGCGGGAAGTCGTACAGGCAGGGATCAGGCACGGGGGAGGTAGTCAGACAGGCGGGGGATTCGGCACACAGCAGGGAAGTCAGACGATCCGGGATATCAGCACACAGCAAGGTCCTCCTTTCAAAGATAGTCATACACAACGCGTCAACAATACTCTCTTTCTCTCTCTCACCAAACTCCACCATTGATTTCCCCTAAGGTACTCTCTCGATTGTGAGTGAGGTGCCTCTTCTTATGGCATTTCCCCTTAGCTCCTTGATGGCTGTCAGGTGCCGCTTGATGAGCAGGAAGCCCATATAAGGACTTCCTGTACTTGCGCTGCTTCCTTTCACCTGTCTCCACTCTGGCCGTATTAAAACCAGGGGAAAAAGGCATGTATCGATGGTTTCTTACCACCCCTCTCATCTCTCTGATGGGGCGGCCGCCACACACCCTCCCCCTCAGCTCTGACCGGGAGGGCGGGGTGGTCCAGCTTCCTAGGGCGTCCCTTCTGGACATGGCGTCCGCGTTTCCATGCGCGGCCCCGGACCTGTGGACGACCGAGAAGGCAAAGGGTTGCAGGGATAAGAACCAGCGGGTGACCTGGGCGTTGGTTTCCTTATTTCTTGACATCCATACCAGAAGGGCGTGGTCGGTGACAAGGGTGAAGTGCCGTCCCAAGAGGTAATATTTTAACTCTTCGAGAGCCCACTTGATTGCCAGACATTCTTTTTCTACCGTGGAGTATTTCTGTTCCCGTGGTAATAGTTTTCGGCTGATGTACGTTATCGGATGTTCCTCACCTCCTTGTGATAGGACGGCACCCACCCCTGTCTCAGAGGCATCCGTTTGGACCACCAAGGGTTTTGTGAAGTCGGGGGTCACCAGCACTGGGTCGGAGCAAAGGGCCTCCTTGAGCTCCAGGAACGCCTTCTCCGTTTCTTCGGTCCACTGGATCCGGTCCGGCAGCCGACTCCTTGTGAGATCTGTGAGGGGGGCAGCAAGGGAAGAGAAACGGGGAACAAAACGGCGGTAGTAGCTGGTGAGCCCCACGAATGTGCGTACCTGTTTCTTGGTTTGGGGGCGGGGCCAGCCTCTGATCGCCTCAACCTTGCTTGTCTGGGGTTTTACACATCCGCGACCGATGGTATACCCCAGGTAGTCTGCGTCCCTGAGGCCGAGGTGACACTTCTTGGAGTTGGCTGTCAGCCCCGCCCCTCGCAGGGCTCCCAGCACAGCTGTGACTTGCTTGAGATGTGTCCCCCATTCCTCCCCGTGGATCACGATGTCGTCCAGATAGGCCGCGGCGTACTCTCGATGGGGTCGGAGGACCCTGTCCATTAGCCTCTGGAAGGTCGCCGGTGCTCCGTGAAGGCCGAAAGGGAGCCGGAGGTAGTGGAAGAGGCCGTCCGGGGTCACGAAGGCTGTCTTCTCCCGGGCGGTGGGCGCCAGAGGGACCTGCCAGTATCCTTTGGTTAGGTCAAGGGTCGAAATATAACGGCTTTTCCCCAAACGTTCGATGAGCTCGTCAACTCTTGGCATGGGGTAAGCATCAAACCTTGATATTTCATTCAGTTTCCTAAAGTCATTGCAAAACCTGATTGACCCATCCGGCTTGGGGACGGGCACGATGGGGCTGCACCAGGCGCTGTGCGACTCTTCTATAATTCCGTTCTCCAGCATGGTCTTCACTTCCTGGCGGACCGCTTCCCTCCTGGCTTCGGGGATCCGGTAGGGCCGCAGCTTCACCTTTTTCCCGGGCTCTGTGATGATGTGGTGTTCCAGAAGGTCGGTGTGGCCCGCGTCTGTGGAGAACACATCCCTATGGCGGTCTATTAACTCACGCAGGTCCTGGCGTTGTCTCTCTGATAGCTATTCCCCATGGGAAGCAAGATCGCCTCTGTTTTGGCCGGGCCTGGTGGGAGAAACACAGCACACAAAGCATCCCGGGCGACCCACTTTTTCAACAAGTTGACGTGGTATATTTTTACCGGGGGTCGTCGCCCGGGCTGGCTGACACGGTAATTCACTTCGCCCACCTTTTCAAGGACTTCGTATGGCCTGTGCCATTTGGCGAGGAACTTGCATTCCGCCGTGGGTACCAGGACCACAACTCAGTCGCCTGGGTTGAACACCCGGGGTTGGGCACTCCTATTATAGACGCGGGCTTGGGCAGCCTGAGCGGCCGCCATGTGTTCTCTTACCATGGGCCACAGCGCTGTCATCCTCTCCTGGACCTCTTCCACATGTTCCACCAGCGTGCGATGGGGAGAGGGCTGTTGCTCCCAGGCCTCTTTGGCCAGGTCCCGGAGTCCACGGGGTTGTCGGCCGTATAGCAGCTCGAAGGGGGAGAATCCGGTGGAAGCCTGGGGCACCTCCCGGATGGAGAACATCAGGTAGGGCAGCAGCTGGTCCCAGTTCCGTCCGTCCGCATCTATCACTTTTCTTAACATTTGTTATAGTGTTTGGTTGAAACGTTCAACTAACCCATCTGTCTGGGGGTGATATACAGAGGTTCTCAGCTGTGTGATTTTCAACAGTTTGCACAAGTCTTTCATAATGCGAGACATAAATGGGGTACCTTGGTCTGTGAGGATTTCTTCGGGGAGGCCTACCCGTGAGAACATCATCATCAGCTCTCTGGCGATGCCCTTGGAGGCCATGGTGCGCAGGGGGATGGCTTCAGGGTATCTGGTGGCGTAGTCGAGGATCACCAGGATGTACTGGTGTCCTCGGGTGCTCTTCGGCAGGGGCCCGACCAGATCCATACCAATCCGGCTGAACGGCACCGATATGATGGGGAGAGGAATTAACGGGTTTCGGTGGTGGGGTTTTGGCGCCACCCGCTGGCACTCGGGGCAACTTCGACAGAAGTCCTCCACGGCCTTTTTTACTCCGGGCCAGTAGAATCTCGCCCGGATGCGCTCCATGGTCTTCTCCACGCCTAGATGAGCTCCTAGCTGGTGCGAGTGGGCTAGGCGTAACACCACAGAGATAAAAGGACGGGGCACCAACAGCAACTCATGCGTCACACCAGCTTTCTGAATCACTTGATATAGCAGAGCCTTTTTTATAGCAAAGTGTGGGAAAATCATTTGTCTTACCCCCTCTATGAGCTGGCCGTCGACCACGGACACCTGCTGGAGAGCGCTGGTGAGGTTGACGTCCTCCAGCTGCGCCAACCCGAACCTTCCTCTTAGCGGCTCTGCCAGGGGGGGCACATCAGCGGCGGGGTTGACCGGGAACATGTCTCCTAAATCGACTTCCTCTTCGCCCGGTGGGGCGTCTCCCTCCTCGTCGGGTGGGGTCCCCTCCTCGCCCCTCGCCGTCACATACCCAGCTTCCTCTTCAGCCACTGCCTCCGCAGCGCTGGATTCTCCCTCGGAGAGTGGGCCAGTGGATGCTAATGGGTCCACTTCCTGGTACCCACAGAGGCGGGGCGGCGAGTGATGCTGCCTGGGAGGTGCTGGCGAGGGGGGTCCTCGAGGCGCTCGCCTGCTCCCTGTAGCTAGACGCAACCACAGAGAATGGAAGAGGGGGAGGTCACGACCTAGGAGTTCCCCTTCGTTGTCTTGAGGTGGAGCATCGTTGTGGGGTACTGGTCTCGCCATGTATGCAGGTGACCCCAAGGCTACCCTCCAGATAGGGCCGCTGGGCGAACTCCGGCCGGACCAGTGTCACCATGCTCCCTGAATCCAGCAAGGCTGTGGTGTCTCGCCCATTGGCCTTCACAGGGGTAGAGACGGCCGAACAGCTGTCTTCCGCCCAGCAGGTGGTCAGTAATCCACAGGGTCTGCCGGAGGGGTGTTCGCTGGTCGCCGTGGCCATGTGCACATCTTCTCTATGGGGGCAGCTCCAGGCAATGTGACCCGTCTCACCACACTCGTAGCACTTTCGGTTGTCTGGTGTCATGAGGGGGCGTCTCCAGGGGGCCTCCATGGCTGGCCTTGATGGGGGCCCTTCGACTGGCAGATGTTTTTTTAGGCGGACCTCGTTAGCTGGTGGTCTGGTGGGGTTTTCTTTGCTGGTGGGCCGCCCACTGCGTAGCACACCCTGGGCCGCCTGATAGCCTTCCATGATGTTCACCAGTTCATCTGCTGTTTGGGGGTTTTGCTGGCATGCTAGTTTTTTTGCTTCAAAGGGGAGTGCCCTCATGTAACGGTCCAGGATCACTCTCTCTAGGGGAGTGAGTGTTTTGGGCTCAGCCACCAGCCAAGCATTGGTAATCCTCACTAACTCGTGCATTTGTGCTCTAGGGGGGGCTGCAGGATCAAATGTCCATTCATGAAAACGCTGGGCGCGAGTGATCAAAGTAAACCCATACCGTTTCATAATCTCCGCCTTTAGCGCCGTGTATGGTATGCGGGGATCAACTGCCAGATCCTGGTAGGTGGTTTGGGCTACACCGGACAGGAATGGAGCCAGTAGCCCTACCCACTGATCTTCTGGCCATTCTTCTCTCTCAGCTGTCCTCTCGAAGGTCAGCAGGAATGCCTCGATGTCATCAGTGGGTGTTTGCTTGGTGAGGAAACGTGCAGGGTTTGCACGGCGCATCTTTTCCTCCGTTGTTTTTTCCCCGTGGGCAGTGCGTCGCTCTTTTAACTCCGCGCGCAGTAATTCCGTTGTTTGCATTTGCAGCGACATAGCTTGCTCATGTCTTGTCTGCTGCTGGTGATTGCTCTCGATGAGCTGAGCAATCAACACTGATAACGGAAACGATTCCATTGCTTCGTTGGGTTTTGATTTATTAATTTCAATCAGAATGCGATTGCCCGCATTCTCCACCATATGTGATGCACTCGGGTTGGAACGAGTGAACACAAGATTGAAATTAATGAAACCAAGAACCACAAACACATAAATTGAGTTTAACTGTTTATTGACTGTATTGTGGGGAAGAGAGGTAGGGGTTAATGTACACCTAATAAGCCAATCCGCAGTCCAGGAGCGTCGTCGTGGTAGGAAAGCAGGGTTCGGTACACAGAGACGGGTCCTCATGGATAGCAGGATTCGGCAGGTAGGCGGGAAGTCGTACAGGCAGGGATCAGGCACGGGGGAGGTAGTCAGACAGGCGGGGGATTCGGCACACAGCAGGGAAGTCAGACGATCCGGGATATCAGCACACAGCAAGGTCCTCCTTTCAAAGATAGTCATACACAGCGCGTCAACAATACTCTCTTTCTCTCTCTCACCAAACTCCACCATTGATTTCCCCTAAGGTACTCTCTCGATTGTGAGTGAGGTGCCTCTTCTTATGGCATTTCCCCTTAGCTCCTTGATGGCTGTCAGGTGCCGCTTGATGAGCAGGAAGCCCATATAAGGACTTCCTGTACTTGCGCTGCTTCCTTTCACCTGTCTCCACTCTGGCCGTATTAAAACCAGGGGAAAAAGGCATGTATCGATGGTTTCTTACCACCCCTCTCATCTCTCTGATGGGGCGGCCGCCACAATATATATATATATAAATGCAAAAATAAACTTCTGACAGTCTGTAAATTTGCATTATACATGTACATTTGAAAAACAGGGTTATTGTCATTGTGACTGCTTTATAAATTGGGTACCGAACATTTTATTTATGAAAATGCAGATGACAAAGCACAGCACAAGTACATACTTGGTGTGCTGGTGTGTGCAATAATTTGTGTCTAAAGAGGAGCGAGAAGGAAAGCAATATTTTAATCAGTGGGCATATAAAAGACTCAAATAAAAATCCTGCAGGCTGTGCCATACGGTTATTGAATACCTTTGATTCGATAATATCCTGTTTGGAAAATGAAACTAATACAATTTCTGGGCTCACTGGGACTGGAACTCATATAGATCGTTTTGAAAACTCTTCTTCTCTTGGACCCTGCTTGAGAACAGACTGTGGCAGATTTAAATCAAATAAAATTATACTTTTTAAAACGTTCTCGCAAAAAAGATTGTATTTGTGTGTGTGTGTGTGTGTGTGTATGAGTGGATAATTTCCACTCAGTAAGAGTGTGAAAAGACGTATTGAGAGGTGTACTGAGATCTCCTGTTACACTGAGCCCCAGGAGACCATACTGGGATCCCTCAAGACTTTCTCTCTGCCACACAGTCAGAACCCCATACCCCATAATACACACCCCATACCCCATAATACACTCCCCATACCCCATAATACATGCCCCATACCCCATAATACACGCCCCATACCCCATAATACACTCCCATACCCCATAATACACACCCCATACCCCATAATACACGCCCCATACCCCATAATACACGTCCCATACCCCATAATACACGCCCCATACCCCATAATACACGCCCCATACCCCATAATACACGCCCCATACCCCATAATACACTCCCCAATACCCCATAATACATGCCCCATACCCCATAATACACGCCCCATACCCCATAATACACTCCCCATACCCCATAATACACGTCCCATACCCCATAATACACACCCCATACCCCATAATACACGCCCCATACCCCATAATACACGTCCCATACCCCATAATACACGCCCCATACCCCATAATACACGCCCCATACCCCATAATACACACCCCATACCCCATAATACACGCCCCATACCCCATAATACACGCCCCATACCATTATACCAATTCAAAGTGACAAGTGCATGAGATAAAATTCTACTGCCGTGCTGACTTGCTCACATTAACAATGTGAAGCATTCCGGAGAAGCACTTAAAAGCAGCGTTCATCTTACATAATAATGATCATAACGATACACTAAGGAGAAAAAGAAACAGCAATGAGAAGAGGGGGAAGTGGAAAGACTCGTTTATTTTGTGAGGATATGCAACTCATGCCAAACCAGTCACCAGAATCTAAGTCGTTGTGTCGTGGTAATGATGCTTTCTTTATGAACTATCAACCTCGGTCCTCTATCAGTTATCGTACAATGACTAAATGATACGTGTGTTACCCTACTTATTGCTGATCAGTTGATTTGGCGATGGACTTTTGAAGTTGCAATGGGATGGGCATGTATGGTCTGGGTTGTGTTCAGCTGGTTTCAGGAGTTTCCAGAAGGCCAGACGGATATTCTTGACAAAACCTGTAGAAAAAATGAACAAAGAAGATTATTAGAGATTAACTGAATGCTAACAACTGTGAGACAAAACCCTGCCATTGTGAGATTGTATCTACTCATTGCGTATTGACGCAATCCAAATATATAGGTATGAGCATTTGTTCAGTATAATAATAGTATCAAGAAAATAAAATCATGCTTATAGATGTATCATGAAATTCGTATTTTCAAATAAAGAGATAATTTTTGTTTCTATAGTTACTAGTCAGTATGATGACATCAGACTGAGTAAGCTTACCTCTGCTCTGTTAGCAAAGGAGACGTGGCAACAGAGAGACTTTCATCCATATTTTATTTGTAGCAAACAGTTCATAATGACACATGGGCTTGCCAAAACAAAATCTGTGATGCATGTAATGTAAAATTTGTACTTTGAACACAAACGTAAGAAGGAAATTGTTTCGTTGAATGGGAATCTTCATCTCTGTCACATGGTAGGGTGGTATGACATTTGGCTCCATTTTGAGAACCGCTGCCCAAACACTAAGCTTTGTTTATTGCTCTTGTCAAATGAAACTATGAGATTGATTGATTGATTGAAACCTTTATTTCGACAGGGAAGAACATACTGAGACCAGGTCTCTTTCACAGATGTGCCCTGCTTACAAATCAACATATACAATAAATACAGTAGCAAAGGTACAAAAAGTAGTAAATATAGTGATAGGTACAGAAGTGCAAAGTACAGTAGTTATCTAGAATACAATAAGCAAATTAAACAGATGCAGCGCGGTCAATTAATCAGTGACAATTACAAGCTACAGTCCCATATGTAACAGCTAATAATTCTTTAAATGTTCGCAGGGGAATAAGGGATGGCAACTTGTTCTGTTTCTGGAAGGAGTTCCAGAGTGTGGGACCCGCAATGCGAAATGCAGAATTTCCCCATTTTGTTCTAGCTCTAGGAATGTTTAATGCTAGCGGTGCATGTGAGCTAGTAGGATAGTTCAAAGCATGAAATGAAAGGAGGCTGGATAGATACAAAGGTAGTTTGGCAATGAGAGCTCTATATGTAAATAAGACTCCATGATGTTTTCTCCTGAGCTCAAGGGAGGGCCACTCCAGTTTTTGGTAGAGCAGGCAGTGATGGGTTCTAAACCCTTCACCGGTAATAAACCTTAAGGCACTATGATAAATTGGGTCAAGGGAATTTAGGATAGTGGCTGAGGCGTGCATGTACAGGGTATCGCCATAGTCAATAATTGGCAAGATATTTGTCTGTATAATCCTTTTTCTACACTCCAGGGTGAAACAGGATTTATTTCTAAATAGAAATCCGATTTTAGGTTTAATTTTGTTTCTTAGATATGTAATATGGTGGCGGAAGGATAGATTAAAGTCTAGCCAGATGCCTAAATACTTATATTCCTGAACACGTTCTATTTCAATGTTGTTTAGAGTGGTGAGGCGCGCCATTGAAAGATCAGGGCTCTTGATGGAGAAAATCATAAATTTGGTTTTATTGGCATTTAGAACCAGTTTCAGACTGGCTAGCGAGTATTGAATGGAATTGAAGGCTGTTTGAAGTATCAGGAAGGCTTCGCTGGTAGAGGGCGCTGTTGTATAGAGTACCGTGTCATCAGCATAGAAATGAACATTACAGTTAATAAGATTAGAAGCAATTTCATTAATGTAAATGGTGAAAAGTAAGGGACCAAGAATAGATCCTTGAGGGACTCCTTTCTTTAAAGTCAGTAACTAAGCTCCATGCATTTTGGGGAGGGGGGGGCTTGGTGCGAGGTCGGGGGGTCGGCATGCGGAGCTCCATGCATTTTGGGGAGGGGGGGGGGCTTGGTGCAAGATCGAGGGGTAGGGCTTATAGTGATTGATTTGGACAGGGAGAGTGCTGTTGTATTTCCCTGAGTCTCAGTTTTCTTCTCGTCAGACTCGGGCGTTGTGTCATTTCCCTGGGTCTCGGGCGATCCTCCATCATTTAGCCCCCGGGGTGGATGTGTTATGCAAGAAGTTGATGATGCTAAATCCCGGGCCAGCTGCTCGTCGCTCTGGAGCTGCTCGCTCTTGCGCTGGCACCAGAATTCATACTCTGGATTGAGCGTGTCCGGGTGGGGCAGCAGGGCGTCGTAATGGCCGTTGCTGAGCCAGGATAGCCAGACGGGGGTGCGGTTTGGGTTACTGGGGCCCAGGTGGTGTAGCATGCAGGACACGGTGGGGGTCACATCACTGCCCCCGGTGATTAGGAACACATTAACGTCCAGCATGGTGCTCATGGCCATCAGCTCAGGGTAGCCGGCCCACTTTCCGTCTTTTGCGGCGTCCAGCAGGAACTTCTCAGCATCTCCCTCCAGAAAGGACCCGAACGAGTCCAAGTGTTCTGCAATGTGGCGTATGGACTTCTTCCGGAGCTCAATGTGCCGCGCCTGGGAGCCATACACCGCCTGGGACATGGCTCTGTACAGGCAGTTTCCATCTTGCACTGTATGGAAGCGGAACCTGTTCACTTTGCGCAGGAACTTGTCCTGGAGTTCTGCCTCCTTCGGATAGTGGCCTGGGGAGGGCTCCATAGTGTTTCCCTCAATGTCGCTAATAGTTGATGTGATTGAGGCTGATGGGCCGTAGGGGTGGGGACACAAGGCTATGGATGGAGTATCATCTAGTAGAGTCTGTACCGATAGACCTTGAGAGGAGATAAGGCTTGTTGATAACTGAGCGTGGGGCGAAGTTGTTGTGGTTGAGGCTGATGGGTTGTGGGCATGTTCTGCCTCCTTCGAGTACTGGCCAGGAGGGGGCACCGCAATGTTTCCCTGAGTGTCGCTGATCGTTGTTGTGGTTGTGGCAGATGAGCTGTGGGGGTTGTGACGCATGGCTGTGGGTGGAATATTGTCTAGCAGAGCCTGTACAGAAAGACCTTGAGAGGAGATAAGGCTTGTTGATAATTGGGCATGTGGCACCTTGAACCAGGGCTTGTTAGAAATCCAGGGGGGGGTACGGATGATATGGGCAGCGTGCGCAGATAGTGCGTTAATACCAGTTCTATTCGGTTTGCCATTCGACAGGAATAAATCCTTTCTTGCCCAAAACACATTGAAATTATCAATGAAATTTATTTTGTTCTGCAGGCATGATCTTATTAGCCAATCATTGAGATTTTGTACTCTCGAGAATAATTCGTTTCCTGTTATTGGAGGCAGCGGACCACTGATAAATAACATTAATTTAGAATGCTCCAGGCATTTATTAAGGAGTCGCTCAAACCCTTGTTCCATGAAAGCCTTTTCTTTGAAGCCAGTATGAGAGACATTCCACAGATTTTTCCATCCTACTTGGATAAGGAGTTTTAAGATTGAACAATTTTCAGACAGGACACCCGGTAGATCCTGTTCAATCCAGTCTGTGATTTTTTCTTCGGAAATCTTAACCACTACAGCATTATTTATTTTCATCCAAGTAGCTGTACTATCTCCCACTATCAGCATGTCATGCCTATAATATGTTGGAACCATTTTAATGTCTGTCTGTAGCTGCTTCACTATCCTTGATATAGTAAAGCTTTACAGACTGAGAAATATCTCGAAATATTTAAGTCTAATTCGCGAGCAAGCCAAACTTTCTTCGGTCTTTTTTATCTACAAAGAACGCTTGTGTAATGATTGTCTTTAACGTTACCCGTTGTATCTTTCCGATGTAGAAAATTTCAAAGTCTTTGAAAAAAAGACTTGCTGTGGTGATCTTCTCCGAATGCACTTCGAGAGGCAAAAATAAATCAAGGCGAAATCTCTTGGAATAGATCCACCTTCTTGCATTCTAATCCTTGTCTCAAGAACAGTAATCCTCTAGAGAATTAAAACAATAAAATGAATCAACTGTAAGCAAATGGAAAAAAAGCAAAGCAAAGAAAGTAAAGGAAAGCAGGAGCAGCAAAGAAAATGCGTCCTCTCTCCTTGAGCCAATGCATGCTGAACAACATAGAGTAAACACCACTCTGTTTTTATTTGAAACTAGCCTAGTGTTTCTGCAATCGCAGGTCTTAATCACGTCTCGCTTTTAATTACACCTCACAAGTAATTGCAGTACAACATAACTTGCTTGCTGTGGAAGTTTTCTCAAGGTCACCTATGCCCCATGTTGCCATGGAGCAACACTCAAGCCCCACCCCCACACTACTAAGTTCCTGTCTTTCTGCACTGAGCTGAAATATGGAACTAATGCGTCAAAAACAATATTTTCTAGGACATCACATTTTGAAAAAGATGTTAATGCAAACAGAAGTGACATATATTGCCCTGAGAAAATATTCCCTTCAGCAGGTAGACTTAATCCACATCATCATGTATATTGTTCATGGTATGTTTTCAGTTTTTCCCAATGTGCTGACATACATGTATATATATATATATCATCTCAGAAAATTCTAATTCAATAGAGATGAAAGATTATGCAATATAAACATGAAATACACTCTATTCATATCCCAGTGCTGTGTTGTAATTTTGAGAACCTATTAAAATCAATCATTGCTTTTGTGTTGTGTGGAATGCCGATCAGTTCATTAGCATGTCATCACAATGCCAAAGCTGTTTCACTGTAGAGGACTGAGACAGCTCTGTTACACTGGTGAAATGGCAAAGGCGAAAGCAACTGAATGCTTTATCTCCAGGTAACTAAAATATGTACAATAAAACGCTGTCTGAAATTTGACCATTTATTATTCTCCAGTTTTTGCTAGTAATAACGAACTAGACTCAGACGTTCTAGTTAATTGATAAATATGTGTTTCTGTCCATGCATAGTGCACATTGTACAACGTTCTCTGACTTCTGTAAATTCTTAATACCGGAACAGTGTGTCTGAAGTCCATATTTTGTATGAAATTTTGTATTTTGTATAAATATGCTATTGTGAAAAAGTGGACATGGACAGACCATTGTCTTCTCAATAACTGCAGCAAAACAGACAAAGATAGAGAAACGGTGAGGTTTGCACAACTGCAACCTTGGAGCCTGAAGTATGTGGTGGAGCTTATAGTCTTGAACCTGAGGTCTTACAGACTTCTACATAATTTAATTCTCATAGTATAGAGTTTGTTTGAGGTAACAGGAGCAACCAGCAAAGCTGGCACCCCAAAATGGAGACGCAGTGCAAAAATACAGGATGTCACAAATACAGAATCTTGGAGGTCAGGACAGACAACAGTATAATTGCACGAGTGTCCTCATTTCAAATAATGTTTCAAAGAAGAGTAGTCTGGGTCTAGAGTAGAATAGGATATCTGAAGGATATTTCTGCCTAAGCTCTTAGAAATGCATTTGTCAAGCAAATGTGAAGCTTACTGCGGGAGTGCAGAATGCTACATGTATTGCTTGAGATGAGATTCGATCACTGAATCAATAATCTCTATGATATGTTGCCATTTCTCGTACACGTTAGAGTCCTCACCAGCTGTCAACATAAAGGGGGTTTCCTGATGGAAAATAGCCCTAATCACAGAGGTGCTATAAACTACTTAGCAGTGTAAAACAGCTTGTTTACCACATGAGCGATGTGCTCATTTAGCTTTCTAACAGGCAATCAAGGCACTTCTTTATGGTCTCTAAAGGCCTTCTTTATGGTCTCTATTAGTCAGCGGAGCATGACCCTTCAGTTCAGCTCAGAATAAACACATCTGAGAACCATATGGTACTTGCTACAGTATGACACATGTTCTACTGCACCTGTACTGTATGCAACTGCTTGAAATGATGGAATAATGTTATTGTGTATATTTGGTGTTTCTCTCTCTCTCTCACTCTCTCTCTCTCTCTATATATATATATATATATATATATATATATATATATCTACATATACAGTGCCCTCCACAATTATTGGCACCCCTGGTAAAGAGGAGTAAAAAGGGTTATAAAAAATTCACCATTTGGTGAATTATCTTAATCTCACACTGAAAAAATGAAAAAAATCCAACCTTTAATAAAAAATCCCCCATCAAGGACCTCCCTTTGCCAATAAAACAGCACTGAGTCTTCTCCTGTAACATCTAATAAGGTTGGAGAATACAGAGCAAGCAATCTGAGACCATAATCTCTCCAGATCATCCAGAGTCCTAGGTTGTATCTTGTGTGCTCTCCTCTTCAGCTCAGCCCGCATGTTTTCAATGAGGTTAGGTCAGGGGACTGAAATGGCCATGGCAGAAGCTTGATTTTGTGTTCAGCTTACCATTTTTGTGTTGATTTGGACGTATGTTTTGGATCATTGTCCTGCTGGAAAAGAGTTTTAGTTTTCTGGCAGAGGCAGCCAGATCCAGATTAAAAATGTCCTGGTATTTCATGGAGTTTATGATGCCATGTACCCTAACAAGGTTCCCAGGGCCTTTGGAGGAAAAACAGCCCCACATCACGGAACCTCCACCATACTTAACAGTGGGGATCAGATTATTTTCGGTATAGCCATCTTTCTTTTTACGCCAAATCTACCTTGAGTGTTGGTTGCCGAAAAGCTAAATTTTTATTTCATCTGACCATAGAACACGATTCCAGTCAAAGTGCCAGTAGCGTTTAACAAACAAACTCCAGGCGCTTAAATTTGTGGTGAAATGACAGAAAAGGCTTTTTTCTGGCATTCTTTCCAAATAATTTGTTGCCATGGAGGTGACGTCTAATGTCTAATCTCTTGATGACCCCAATATGCTACATTCCTCTGTAATTCTCCAACAGTGATCCTTGGGGATATTTCTGCCTCTCTTACCATTCTCCTCACTGTGCGTGGGGGCAAAATAAACTTGGGTCCTCTTCCAGGCAAGTTTGTAACAGTTCCAGTTGCTTTTAACTTTTAAAGTATTGCCCTAATGGTAGATATGGGCATTTTCAGGTGAGTAGCTATTTTTTATAGCCATTCCCTGACTTATGAAGCTCAACACACTTATTCCTCATTTGATTCATGTGTTCTCAAATCTTTCCCATGTATGAATAAGAGAATATGACCTCTGTTTCACCTGATATTTATACCCCAGTGAAACAGGAAGTCATGGATTACTGCTTGAAAGTACCTAAACACTCTGATCAACTTTAAAAATGGAAAATATAAATGGAAAAAATGCTTCAGTTACATTTTGTTCATAAGAATTTCTAGGGGTGCCAATAATTGTGGCACACGTGGTTTTGTTAAAAATAACTATTTTTTGATGAGGGATTTTTTTTTCTCAGAATAAATTCACTTCAATTAAAGGTTGAAACCATACGGTGAATTTTTTATAACCCTTTTTACTCATCTCCACCAGGGGTGCCAATAATAGTGGAGGGCACTGTATAATCAGGCTAACTAAAATGTGATTTAAAAATGTAAAAAAAGATTTTGAAATTATAAATGCATAATCTCACTGTCATTTAGGCCGCCTTATTTTTTGAGCACAGGACTAAATATGCACAGGACTAAATGTGCACAGGGCTGACCTTTCTGAAGAACATGTGGAGGCACTAGCAGTCTCCGCTGCCAATGTTAGATGCTGACAGTGATTAGGCCGCGTCGAGTCTGCTACAGGTCACACGGCACACGGCACAGCTCCGGGGGTTGGGTGGCGGGGGTGTGAGGCACGGGGGTTGGGTGGGGGTGGCAGGTGAGAGCTTATTCACCGCACAATGAGTGCAGCTCGGTGCAAGGCTCAGCGGAGACAGGGGACGCTGCGAGGAGCATAAGCCGCGGCTTGTTTATAATATTAAACCGTACCTTATTTACTGCTAATGTCACTGCATTTTATTTACAGAGCTAGACTTTGACAGCTTTAAAAATAATAATAAAAAAACCCCTGTCTCCATATGATACAGTCTATTCTTAAAGTCCACCGGATAGAGGGTTTTATGAGCTGGAGGAGGGAGCGTTGTTGATGAAATGGAGTCCTAGTGGGTGACTGAAGGACGACTTTTCCAAATTCCAAAGTTTTGTCCGGGATGAGATCCGGTACAGCTGTAATGAAACCTGTGCACTCAGCATCCCTCCATTTGGCACATAGAACAAAATGTGTCTATCTCTTTCCGGGCATCATTTCTCAGTGTGCACACTCCTCTCACAGTGCACTATCACTGCCTCGCTGAATAAGGGCCTAACAGTTACCGCACATTACTGTCCATTTACTTGTTGTCTAATATACCCTGCCTCATTTTTCCAATGAGGAGAAAGTTAGAGAGGTGAGAGATCATTGTGAGGACACCATACCAGCTACAGTGCCCACCAGAATTATTGGAAACCCTGAAAAATATGAGCAAAAAATGGCTATAAAACTGTCTTTTATCAGCATGACATCATACTCAAAATATGAGAAAATCTCATCTTTAATTTAGAAAAATATATCATAAAAAATTTATATTTTCTTACAAATATGGGTCACAATTATTGGCAAAGCTAAAAATAGTTACAAACAAAACCTAATGAAATTATATTCCCATTCATATTTTATTTCTTTTAAGCACACCTGAGTCTTTAGGAACTATTATGTGGTCATTCTCAAATGTCTGTTTTTCTGGGGCATAAGTTGTAAAACAAGTCATCATCAACATGGGCAACACACAGATGGCATGAGACAAAAAGTTGTTGACCTTCGTAAATCTGGCAATGGCTATAGAATAATAGCTTCATGTATTATTTGAATAAATATTACCCTGCAATTGCAATAGTTTTGTGGGATCACTGCTCCTTTAAGAAGTTCTGGGTTCCTCTTGGTGAAGAAGTGATATAGATGACATGAAGAGCTGGAATTGTACAGGTTGAGGTTAATGATCTGTCCTAGCTTTCAATACAGTACCAAAATATTGTGAACAAGTACAGCTCCTGAAGTTATGATCAAAGCTTATGACAAGAGCTACTGCATACTATGTTCTTAATGAGGTAGCTAGCTATAGAGCTAACAAGTTCTACCCACAGCATTACACTAATCTTAAGAAATAGGGGCCTCATTTAAAAATTGCCTTACTATCAAATTGTATCTCAAATACTGGCTTACACAGAAAACCATTACTAAAGTTAATTACCTGCTGGTTATGTGGAGTCACTGCAACATTTAATTGATAATGCACGCATGCTATGAACAAAATGTTGAAATGCAACCTTATTTAGAGAAAATGACCGTCAATTGTAATTGTAAAGCACGTTCATATTGCTTCAAACTGAAGTTCATTTATGTATCAAATTATTTGTTAGATGCAAATATGCCACTTTAAACCAATGTAAGCAACTTTTTTCAGTGTCATTTTTTCAATTATAAAACTTGGGAAATTATCTTAAGATTACATTTAAGTTTAAATCCAAGAACATGTTTATACATGAGGCCTCTGGTCTAAATCAGTCTAAAGCAGGCGTGGGTGATTAACAACAATATCCTATTAGGCCAATGCAAGACCTGTGAGCTGTCAAGAGCAGTAGTTCCCAACATGGTTTCATGCTCGCAAATTCGGCCAGGTTATTGCCTTGTCAAGAGAAAGCCAAATGCCAAATTAAATCTAATCGTGGGTAATAAAGCCGGTCCTCTCTCCTCAAAAAGGTTAGAACGTCTGTATCTTTCTTAAGAGCTCACCATGTTTAATCAAATATGTGGGTTTGTGGGGTTTTCTCTCTCTGTCGAGCATGCTGGGAAACATTGTCGGGGGAATGATGCACTTGACTGCCATTCGCCTTGTCTTATGTTGGGAGAATCTCAGAGGCTAAAACATATTAGCCACAAACATGCAGAAAGGAAATTCATTTAAATCACCTGAGTACATCGATTCGATTTGAAATGTCACCTCGTTCCGCCGGTGAAATGTCGCTGAATTATACTTCTTGTGCTGCTGATGGTGAAATTCAAATGCTCACCCTCATGACCTCAATATTTGACAGGGCTACAATGGGATTCTCCCCCTTCTGCATATAAAGCTTCAACATGACATTAAAAAGGCACGCTACAGTATTCATGAAACTATTGGCATTAATGGTGGGTCAATCACCAGAAGCGTTTTTCATTTTCCTCAATGCATATGATAAGACATAATGTCTGCATTTACATAAATACTGTTAACTCTTTCATTCTAGGTCACAAGCCCTTCATCTGTTTTCTACTTATTTATTTTTCCCATTATCTTCCTTTTTGGTATATCGTACAATTTGTTTTTACTAGATTAGTAAAAATTAGTCTTTATTAAAATTGTATCAAAGTCTGTAATATCTAAATCTAAATCCAGTAATATATTACGTTATTTTTTAACCACAAAGCCTTGCATTTATGTAAGAACATGAAATAATGCTGCTTTCATCAATCAATCAATCAATCTTTATTTGCATAGCTCAATTTTGTACAATTTAATGCAATGCAACGCGCTTTGCATTATTAAAAGTCAATCAATAATAAAATCCGTCAATCAATAATCAATATGCTGTAAGTCTATAAAAACAATAAAAATAAATAAAAAACTATAAAAACAATAAAACTAATAAAAACTATAGAAACACAAATAAATACATAAATAAATAAAGGCGGGGACCATATGAGCTGAAAGCAGCCTCGCCATAGGTTTTAGTCTGTGATTTAGGAATTATTAAAAGAAGTGAGTCAGAGGATCTGAGGGCTCTGCTACGAACATATTTAAGAAGTAAGTCTGCAATATAACCATCTAAAGAAGACCCCGTCGCACAGTTCTTTTGTAAGAAACAATAGCAAAGTTATTGCGCCTGAGACAAGTCTCTTCATGACCACATGCATTCTCTCATTTTTATACCAAAGCCTAATTTATCTGTCACAATCAAAAGCAACAGTCAAGAAGACCTTGCAACTGTAAAATGGCGGTTGTAAAATGTTTGGTTAATCAAACATTAACTGCAGGCACTACACCTCCCAGATAGAAATTTAACGATGGCCCAGACCAGGCCCACAGTTTCAACTGTCTTGATTTTCCGCTGGCCCGCATACTTGATGGAATGACGGCGATGAACTCAAGTGATTCCGGTTGCCTTATGCCAGCCCTAATATCGTCACACATCAGCCATACGAGGAGCACTGTCTTTGTTGATGTGGTTGTAAATATACAGAATGGCCCGCAACAATCATACCAGATGTTACAAACCGCATTTGGCCCTAATGCAAATGACACAATAAAACTGTCCTTGCCAAACTCGGCCCATGTTGGGCCCACGTGACACTTGCCGTTGCCAACAGTATACCGACTGTACCAACAGAAAGCCGACACTGGCCCAGAATCATCCGCTATCCGGGCTACATCAAATTGTAATAATACCATAAATGACCATTGGAACTGTGAGCAGGTCAAAAAAAGGGCACATATGCCTGGCACACATTTTCTGTTCCATTTAGTGACCAAAACCTGTAAACATTGGCCAAATAAAATAAAAAATAAATGGATTTGGGGGCCCATAAAACAGCCTCCATGGAGTTCAGGATGTTGTGGGTATAGCTTGTGATCAATCATTCCCAGCCTAATAAAGGACAACTTGTGCTGTTTGAGACAAAGCTGTCACAAAACTTTCATGGCCTTGTGCTGCATGCGACCAATACACCGTGAAGCATCACTTTATCTACCGCATGCTCAGTGATGTGCAGAAATGTCCCAGAGGATCCATGGTTGCAGTTTGGTTATTTCACCTCAAAATAAACTGTGCCACTTCTCCACCATCCTGAGCACAGCGGTGTTCAAATATCTGTGGCGCTATGTAACTATCACAAATCCAATATTCTTTCACATCTCTTCTATTGATTTTCAGAATGATTTATCAAGTCAGAGAAAGGAGTTCCTCTCCTTGCAATCATCATCATTCTCCTCACTGGTGGGGCTGTTTGAAGGATCTACCCATTCCACTGCTAATTTGAGAAATAAATATGTCCACGGTGATTCATAAAACGCAGTGTTGCGACAGGCCAACGTTTTGCAGGTGTCAGGCCAGAGGAAAATAAAGTGCACTATGTTTTCCTTACTTCCTTACCTCATCAGTTTCTATAGGTATGCTACCCTGCCCTGTGCTTGTGAAACTGTACATAAAGTTAAATGAAGCTCCTGGCAGGGTGAAGCAAAGCCGCGTAATGTTACACTGAAGGGAACTGTTTAAGAAACAGGGCGCTATAGAACGTGAATAGTTCCTCATGCTAGCACGGCCATGAAAAGCCAATTATAGTTTTCCTACAGTATTGGTCCAGGAGCATTTGGTTAGGCGTTTAAATTTTCATCCCGTCTATATGCTATTTCAGGAGGTTCACCGCACCGACAATTTTACCTTCTGTAAATGAGGTCTTTTAGGAGTAGAATAACTGCAAATCATGCAGGGAACATTGCTTATGAGGTTCATAAAATTAAATCAGGAAGGAGGAAAATCTCTGTTTCTCACACTCAGCTTGAGAGTATCCTCAAAATTTCTAGACCAAATGTGGTATGCACAAATAACTCTTTCTCTCTCTCTTGAAATGTATTTACATTATAGCTCATATTTATAGGTCATGCATATGTGTTATATGAGTGAATGAAAAAAGTGTAAGAATGTTTTCACAGAAGAAAAATATCTATCAAAATAATTGCACATTCCCCTGCATAAAAAGTGTTCCCATTTATTCCTATCCCAGCATGCAGAATGTTCTAGTTTCTCATTCATCTTACATAAAAATGCCATGAAAGACTTATTTATTCAAGCAATGGATTGTTGACTTCTCATGCTCCCCTAGATTATGTTATTTATTTTTTATAAATCAATACCACAAATGGATTGGGGCCAATCCAAAAGAAAATAATCATTGGCTGGTAGATTTCAAGATGTGCTTTGGCAAGCATTCTATCCAAAAAGACCGTTTACAATTATCCAAGCCAGTTTTTTCGCAGAATAAGTATAGCATAGACATCGATAACTATTACTATACTATTTTAGCCGTAGTCTTTTCCTGTAACTAGTTCTTCTACAGTCAATGCGGTTTATAGTTCATTTTTGGATGCATTTTGGTAAACTTTTATCATGAAAATACAAACGTACATTTAATACGATGTCTGAATAAGTCTAACAATACGTGGAAATGCATAATGTTACTTACACCCTTTGAAAATATAAAAATGTATACTTAAATTTGAAAATGTTTACTTACCAGGAAATGCCTCTGATATAAGTATCACATTGAAATGTTGTGTATATTTATATAACTGCACTAATAACAGCTCAAACGCATACAACACAATACCGTCTATCTGTTCCAGCCACCTGAATGATAACACAGCTCAATAAATATCAAATGCTCCCAGCTTTATTTAAACTTTATGGAATCCAGCGTTCTTAATCACATTGATTTAACATTTCATTTGACTGGAGTATCACTGCTGTAATTAAAGATGGTGAACATACTCTTCGGTCTCATTTGTTTCTCGCTCTGCATGTTGAGCAGTCTCACCTCACTGATTGCTCAGTAATTGAGATGAGATGAGTGGCAATGACTCAGATGAGTGGCAATGGCACCATTTCCTGCGCGCCGTGCAGTGGTGTAGGGTAAATTGCCCTTGAGCATTCCCCCAAAGGCCTGTGTCCGTATTCATCGTGGGCTGTCCGGTGGCCTTTGACTTTGTACAGGTAAAGGAACACGGACCAAATATTGGATTTGTCATTTCAACAATATTAACTTTAAAAAAATTTTCCTGCATCCTAGAGATGGATTTTTGTATAGAGGATGGCACTTTGTTAATTGACGGCGCACGTTAATTATGATGTCACTCAATAGAGAGGCGAATGTGACATGGTGATTGCCAAAGTTACGGCTCGCTCAAATGATGAACAGGAGGTATGCTGATTGCTAATTCGTCGCGGCTTGCTTGGAGAAGTGAGAGTGATGTTAAAATGATAAGCAGATAGCTAATTGGACGCAGCGCCATGATAATGGGATCAAGTAGTCCCTCTCCATGTGGTGACTGGTGGCATTTTAGGAAGGGTGCAGGGTCATTAATGAGACCTTAGGGCTCTATATCTAACAATCTTTTTTTTCTACACTTAAGAGCTTGGGCTCAAGAACCCTTTTATTGCTGCTTCTTTTGACACAGGAAACAAAACGAGAGGTCGCTAATGCCTTTTTTTTTTTACTTTAAAAGTACCGTCAAATAAAAGCATGCATTTTTGACTCTCAGATGACAAACATCTCTAGGTATTGCAAACGCTCTTTGAGTGGTGGTGTACCATTTGTATCTGTAGTCATTGCAGTGACTTTTAGGGCATGCTTTTGACAAGTGTAATCAGTCATCTGTTGTACCCAGATCTCAGTGAGCCAAAGTACAATAGGTTCATCTGGTCCTCTTCCTCCAATATCGCAAGGTATCTCCCCACATAGCAAACTGACACTGGGTCAGATACGGTCGGATCTTTTGTTACTGCTGGCCTGGATCTGTAAAATGGATCTGGCCTGGCTTCAATTTGCACAGTGGCCCAAAACTGCTGTGGATCCGATTCGCGGACCCAATACAAAAAAGAGACAGAATTGGCCCGGATCCGGAGTTCATTTATGGTCAATATGGTCGTAAAAAGTGGCAGCTTGAGTACGAAATTTTCATGTGTGATTCATCAGACCTGCGTAAATCACTGATCTGAGAGTAAATGTCTGATAAATCAGACTTGATTGTATATTAGGAAGCGCGTTCACATCATTATGAATTAGCATACTCACACGGCCATTTTGTAATTTATATTTGTGACGTGATAACGTGTAACGTGATAGAAGACACGACAGTGACTTGATTCATCAAGATTTCTATCGCGCCGGGAGTGACGTTCGTTAGGTCTTTTAGGCTAATAAAACTAGATTGGATTTATTCAAAAAATATGAGCAGTTTTGCGTCTTGCATACAACATGACTGGCGTAATTATTTTCATATGGCTGTCTCCAATAAATACTTATACAGAGGCTATTTCTGATGTAATCATTTTAACCGGCTTCTGCTTCATTCCATTTAGGCTGCACAATAGCGATTAAACTAATAGTGATTAAAAGTCAACTTATTCAGATACTATTTTTTACAAATAGGCTACACAGGTCTAGCCTACAGCTACAACACATAGGTCAAGTGCATTTTAAAATATTGCCCAGATGCATTAACTGTCAGTATTTTAGTCTGTGTTTTGTTTTTCTGTTATATCTGTTTTGGTCATGTCCGTTTTTGTTCGTGTGTTATTGTTTTCATTGGCCGTCTCCCAGCCATGTGCTCTTGTGTTTACTTCCCCATTGTGTCCGCCCCGCCTTATGTGTCAGCTCCTGATCACTTATGTGTCTCACCTGCCCTGCTGTTCACCTGTCTCTCGTTTGCTCGTTAGTCTGTGTATTTAAGTTCCATTCAGTATTGTGTTCTCTGGGTGGCCTGGGACCTGGCCCGGATGGGGAAACATGTGGATGGTCTGTGTAGCTGTGGGGGGAGGGAGACGGTGAAGCATGTCATGTTGAAGTGTGGGAAGTACAGGAGGGAGAGGGCAGATATGTATGCTCATGTAATGAGGGTGGGGGAGCCAGTTGTATCTCTGAGGGTACTTTTGGGCCATGGGAGTCACCAGAATGAGGTGGGGAGGGCAGTGGCAAACTTTATGTTCACTACTGGCCTACATCTTAGGGTGTAAGGGCCTGGGAGGGGTGTAGTACCGTGTCTGGCCAGAGAAAGGCAGCAATACGCCACGCCGGCGTCTAGCCTGCCAGAAACATAAAAGAAGAAGAAGAAGAAGTGTTCTCTGGGCACGCCGGTCGGGGAGGTTTGGGGTATGATTAAGCGGATGAGTGGGGTGAGGAGGGAGTGGAACTATCCAGTGCTGGATAATGGAGTGGGGACGGCTGTGAGTGATGGGGAAAAGGCGGAGATGTTAGCAAAGGCCTTTGTGAAGGTACATAGCTCTAGTAACATGACAGAGGAGGGGAGGAGTGGGAGGGAGGAAACTAGGGTGGCGAATATAGGGGTGTTGGGGGTGAGAGAAGGGAGGGAAGATGCGATGGATGCTCCGTTTACATTGGCGGAGGTCAGAAGGGCAGTTAGTAGGGCTGGGTTGACGTCACCGGGGAGGGATGAGGTGTGCTATGCGATGTTGGCTCAACTTAGTGACGGGGCACTGGGGGTGGTGTTGAGGTTATATAATGAAGTGTGGACAAAAGGGAGGTTACCGGGCAGTTGGAAGCAAGCGGTGGTGGTGCTGGTGAGAAAACCAGGGAAGGACCCTACGAAGCCGGGAAGCTATAGGCCAATAGCATTAACTTCACACGTGCAAAACTATGGAGCGTATGGTAGCGGAGAGGATGACATTTTACCTTGAGACGGGGGGGTATATGTCTCCATGTCAGAGTGGTTTTAGGAAAGGTAGGGGTACAATGGACCCTGTGTTGTGCCTGGAGTCGGAGGTGAGGAAGGCTCAGGTAAACAAGGAGGTGGTGGTAGCGGTGTTTTTTGATGTGGAGAAGGTGTATGATATGATGTGGAGGGAGGGTCTTTTAATCAAACTGGATGGGATGGGAGTGGGTGGCAGGGTGTTTAATTGGGTGAAGGATTTTCTGACATGTCGTTCCATTCAAGTGCGGGTGGGTAGGGGGTATTCTGGGTGGTATGCAGTAGAAAATGGAACACCTCAGGGAAGTGTGATAAGTCCTCTACTGTTTTCAGTCATGATAGATGACGTGTTCTCCGGAATCCGACCGGATATTGGGAGGTCACTATTTGCGGACGACGGGGCTCTGTGGAAGAGGGGGAGAAATATGGAACATACGGTGAAGAGGGTTCAGGAAGCAATAGACGGGGTAGAGGAATGGTCACTAAAATGGGGGTTCAGGTTTTCGGTGGAGAAGACTCAGTCACTTTTTTTTTACGAGGAGGAAGGTGGGTCGGGGGCACGGGTTAAAAATGTATGGGTGTGAATTGGGAAGAGTGGGGTCCTTTAGGTTCCTGGGGGTGTGGTTTGACACTAGACTCACTTGGGCAGTGCATGTGGAAGCAGTAGTTAATAAATGTAAGAAAGTAATAAATGTAATGAGGTGTTTAGCGGGGATGGAGTGGGGAGCAGATAGGTCGGCGTTAAGGGCGGTGTATGTGGGGTTAATAAGATCGGTGATAGATTATGGGAGTATAGCATATAGATCTGCGTCTGTCACGGTGTTGGGGAGGCTGGATGTGGTGCAGGCAAGGGCACTGAGGATATGCTGTGGGGCATTTAGAACCACTCCAGTGCCGGCGTTACAGGTAAAGGTGGGTGAAATGCCTTTGCGGTTGAGGAGGGAGCAGCTGGCGATGAGCTATTGGGTGGCTTTGAGGGGGCATGGGGAGAATCACCCGACGAAGGGTATTATGGGGGAATGCTGGGAGCACGGGAGGAGGAGGATCAATAGTTTTGCTTGGGTGGGGGATAGTCAGGCTAGGGAGATGGGCTTATGGGGACGGGAGTGTAGAATCTCACAAATAGCAACGGTTCATCACGTCGAGGTCACCAAATGTAGAATCCGCAATTACTAGACCAATGAGGGAATAGCTCGGAGCGAAAGTTTAAACGTGATGTATTCCACTCTTGCTGTGGGAAAAGGTAAAAGTTATTTAGAAATATTATCATTTTATTTACTCGTTTATCTGACTCCATTTATAATTATAATTTAGAATTTTGGTTAAACATGCGTGGAGCTCGGAGTGTTTACACTCAACTCGCCCTTAGGTACCATCATTACTTCAATATATGTTTGCCGGAATCAACATTATTGCTGAAGCTCAGTTCGGTGGCGAACGCAGAGGTTGGGGGTCTAGTCAACACAATACATGATATTCATTTATCATAGATAGTTGCGAGCCCCAGTCTGAGTACATTTAACGGGCTCCTTAAGGCAAATTTGACAATAAAAGAACCGGCGTATACGCCCAAGGGTTCCCATATCAAATCACCAGAACCATGTACTACTCTGGGTGTATTTAAAGAGTTCCTTAAGGCAAATTTGACAAGAATCGGCGTAGGACGCCCATGGATTCTCTTCACATCAAATCACCAGAACCGATACACCAACCCGACCTTTACAATTGGACCGTCACTTGCCGCCTACCCAACTTGTGTATGCCACGTCTGTACCAGGCCGCTGATCAGTCGGTCCTGGGTCAGAATTGTCCCCCTGAGTCTTCAGTAGTAATTTAGGCTAAAAAGGGTATAAGATGGATGAGAGCCACGCACGTTAAATATAAAAAGAATTGGATAACAGGCAGGGAGGTCATTAGCTTGGAACGCTGCAGCTCAGATCATGCAGACAATTGAAGCTGGAAAAAGGATGAAAAGAAAGATGTAGTTGATATGAAAACATGATAATTTATTAATGACAAATAATCACTGGTTAAGACTGTGAGAGCAAACACGAACACATTCAATGCCTATAACTAAACACAGGATAACATGCTGTCAAGACAAATAAACACGAACAAGTTCACAAACAAAGTATATCACCAAGTGATTCCGTACGGTGTGACTATGGTACCAGGAGAACTGTTAAGCAGATTCTCCCTTATGAAAATGGCTATGATGCCACTACAGCACCAGGAGACCTGTTAAGCAGATTCTCCTTGAGTCTTCCTTTGGGATCTCCTTAAATGTAGTTCAGCGCTGGTATGCCCACTCCACAAGTCCCTTTGTTGTCCAAATAAGGTCTGGCAGGAAGAGCAGTTTCACCACGCAGGGACCCCCTCCAGAGAGAGAAACAGAGTCTCCCTCTCTCAATCTAGTGACAGTAATAAGACTCTTTGAACGACGGCGCGTGATCTCATGATCTTCTCTATCATATCTAGATATCCGGTGAGGTCCCGGTGATGGCCACTCTTGGTTCCAGATATTTATATGGACAAGCGCATCCCTGATAACCTATACAATCCTCCTTCCACATTCTTTATTTCTCCCCCTCCAATCCTTTCACATACCACACACTTCAATTAGTATTATCCAGGTTCACCACATTTATCATATTATCCACAATTACTTTATACTTCCACAATTACCAATCTACATGCACATACATCAATATACATATACAGCTTTGTTTAATATGTTCACCATTCAGTCCAGAATCTAGGCCGTAAAAGACCTGTGCGGATGCCGTCTCTGATGTCCAGTTTGTAGGTTCAACCCCCGCTGTAGGTTACGAGGCCGTGAGAAGTCAGAGGAACAGTTTCTCAGGCCATAAATTGTTTTATTGCACCCTCCAGGAAATCACCCCCCAGCTGCAAGGGTTTAGGACTGATAACACTTTTTCCAGCCTTACAGGAGTACATTAAAACGGTGGTGTTGCCGGCGGTACCGCCGTGGTTGTTGCCGCAGCCGGAAGTGGATCTGGAGCTGCTGAAGGGGGTGGGAGGAGGGGGGGGGTGTCTAGACAGGAACAGGTAGGGGAGTATATAAAGAAGAAATATCATGGGCATTTAGAAATATACACTGATGGGTCAAAGGATCCGGTGACGGAGAGGGTAGGGTGTGCATTTGCGGTACCGGAGTTTGGGATGGCGGTGGGGAGGAGATTGGATGATCAGCTGTCAGTATACACGGGAGAAATGGTGGCAATTATTTTAGCACTGCAGTGGGTGGAGGAGGTGAGACCAGATAGGGTGGTGGTGTGTTCAGACTCCAGTGCTGTGCTGGAAAGTCTACAGGGAGGCAGATCTAGAAGTAGGCCGGATCTGATTTGGGAGGTGTCACAGGCGTTGTATAATAACAAGGCTTAGGGTGGGGCATGCGGGTTTGAATGGGGGTCTAAGGGTAATAAAAAAACATCCAGATGGGCGGTGTGGGTATTGTAAGGAGGAGGAGACGGTGGAGCATGTGCTAATGAAGTGCGGGAGGTATGGGAGGGAGAGGGAGAGGATGGTAGCACGAATGAGGGAGAGTGGGGTGGAGTTTGAGATGGGGTTTTTTGATAGACACTCTGGGGATGGGGGATATAGGCACTTATTTAGATTTTTGAGGGAAACGGGTTTATATAAAAGGGTTTAGAGGATTTAGTTTGTGGTTTAATTAATGTACGGTAAGAGTTTATTTTCCATTTGTATGTATTCTTGGTGGTAGTTGGGTGGTTTAATTTGTTTTGTAGGATGTTTAATGTGGTTGGTTGGGTTTAGTGGGTTGGGTCCCTGGTCCATACTCCAGTTCGGTAGGTGGCGGTAAAGCTCCTAAAGTTGGATGCAAACCGCCATAAAATATCTAAGAAGAAGAAGAAGTGTTCTCTGGAGTTTGTCACAGTTGCCTGCTTTGCTCTGTTTCGCGACAAGGCTTTCCTGACCCGTGTTTTGCTAGTTTCTTCGTGTGCCTTCTGTTTTTCGGACTTTTTGATTTAGTTTTTTTATTTCGCTTTTTGTATAGTGTTTTTGTACTTTTGCCATGATCACCTGGTTTTGACTACTGCCTGTTCCTGATTATGATTCTTCGTGGCTTTCGCCACTAATAAACTTTATGGTGAGTTTCTACTGCACCAGGACAGTACGAACTCGCCAAGATGGACTCAGCGGACAGCAGCTAACTCAAGTCCGTTCTGGCTTGGCAGGGAGTGCTTTTGGGACAGCACAAAACACAGCTGGAAGCATGAATCACCTGACAGCGCAGTTTCAAAAAGCCACTCTGTCCAACCCGGTGCCAGCTCCTCAAGCCTCTGGGTCAGCGCCAGGAAGAGAGCACCATCTATCACCCCTTAGGCCATACACTGGTGAGCCGGGGACCTGTTGCTTCTTCCTATCGCAGTGCTCACTCGTGTTCGAGCTCCAACCCTCCACCTTCCCTACTGACCGTGCCAGAATCGCCTACATCATCACCCTTTTCACCGGCTGAGCCAGGGTGTGGGGAACGGCGGTGTGGGATGCACAGTCTCCTGTCTGCTCACCTTATGCCACATTCATGGAAAAGATGAGGCGGCCCGAGAGATGCTCCAGATTCGCCAGGGGAAGAGCGCGGTCTCAAACTACACCATCGACTTCCGCACTCGGCCACCACCACCGGCTGGAACCAGGAGGCCCAGTATGATGCCTTCCTTCATGGTCTTGCCGATGACGTCAATAATGAGCTCATCACCCGCAAACTGCCGGCCAGCCTTGACACCCTTATCGAGATGGCCATACGGTTTGACCGCCACCTTTCCACCAGTGGCAGAAAGAGGTTGATGAGGGGCCATCCTCTACAAAAAGAGGTGGACACCACATCCAGAGCATTCCAGTCATCTGTTCCGACCCCATTGAGACCCGCATCTCTGCTTAATGATCCAAAACCCATGCAGATTGACCGCACCCGTCTGACCCCTGCAGAGCGCCAACGCAGGATCCCAATCCTGCCTCTACTGTGGAGAACCAAACCACTTCATCGCCAATTGCCCTGTTAAAAGCCAACGCTCACCCGTAGCCAGGGGATTACAGGTGAGCATTACCCCTTTTCAGAAATCCCCTAACACGCGTTTTCTGCTATTTGCCTCCCTCCTGCTTGAGGGTCGCATCCAGGTGGTCTCCGTGCTGATGGACTCTGGCGCAGACGGGAACTCCAGAGACGCGGAACTGGTCTCCCAGCTGCACCTGACCAGCATCCCCATCCAGAACCCACTGGAGGGGCTTGCCATCACTGGTGCCCCACTGGTCCATATTATCTATGTCACCCCTCCAGTGAGTTTTCTGTTGTCTGGCAATCATCGAGAGGAGATTGTGTTCTACATTATTAGCTCTCCTCGAGCGCCCGTAGTGTTGGGTCACCCCTGCTTAACTAAACACAATTTTTGGGTAGACTGGGCAAATAACTGCATTCTGGAATGGAGCCCCTACTGTTTATCTCACTGTCTGCGAGATGCTCAGGTTTCTGCTGTTCCGGCCGATGCCTTGAGGAGAGAGGCGGCTGATCTGTCTTTCGTGCCACCTGAATACCTAGAACTGAGGGAGGTCTTCAATAAATTCTGCGTCACCTCACTGCCGCCTCACTGCCCCTACAACTGCGCGATTTACCTTCTGCTCGGAATGACACCACCCAGGGGCCGCCTGTTCTGTCTCTCTCGCCCGAGAGGGAGGTTATAAACAAATACATACAGGAGTCACTGGCCACAGGCGTCATCCGTGCCTCTTGTTCTCCAGCCGGGGTAGGGTTCTTTTTCATCGGCAAAAAGGACGGCGGACTCTGTCCCTGCATTGACTACCGGGGTATCAACGTCATCACCGTAAAAAACAGTTACCCTCTTCCTCTCATGCCCTCTGCTTTCGAGTCACTATACGGGGCAAAGATCTTCACAGAGTTAGATCTCCGCAATGCCTACCACCTGGTCCGTATTCGTTAGGGGATGAGTGGAAGACCGCGTTCAACACGCCCACCGGCCACTACGAATACCTGGTGATGCCGTTCGGGCTAACTAACTCTCTCGCTGTATTCCAAGCCCTGGTCAATGATGTCCTCCGCGACATGCTCGGTCAGTTTGTGTATGTTTATCTAGACCAGAGGTAGCCAACATGGTGCCCGCGGGCACCTGGTAGCCCGCAGGGACTACGTGAGTCGCCCGCGAGGCATGTTCTAAAAATAGCACTAATCACCATAGAGATCTGTCTAAATAAAATTTTTATTTAATTGTGTTGCTGTTCTTTTTAAATCAAAAACGCTTGCATTAATATAGATTTGAAAATGACAATATATAATATAAAATCTTAAAAACAAAAATGTTTTATGTATATATGAACTCTGACCTTCTCTGAAGTCAAAGTTCAATATTGTGCGCAAGACAAACCGCCATTGCTGAGACAAGGAAGCGGGCGCAGCTACGTTGGGGAGCTAGATGTGGTTTTTACCCACAAAATAAAGAAAACATGGTAGAAAAGCGAAAGAAAACATACTATTTTCACAATGATTGGGAGGAAGAGTTCTTTTTTACGACAGTGAAAGAAAAATGTGTGTGTCTCATTTGCGGGGCGGCTGTGGCAATGGAGAGACACTTCAGTACGTGTCACCAAAGCCTGTCTAATGTTGTCTAATAAAGTATTAAACAGGGCAATAAAAGGAAGTAATAATATCTAAGTCTCTTCACATATATTATTATTATTAAAAGGTGATCTGTTATTCAGGAAGTTTGTATCAAACAAGTAGCCCTCCGTACTATTCAGTACACTTGAAGTAGCTTTCAGTTTCAAAAAGGTTGGTGACCCCTGATCTAGACGATATTCTGATCTTCTTCCATTCCAGTTCTGACTATACTAACTATGACCACCAAGTTCTCCAGAAATTCCTGGAGAACCGACTGTTCGTGAAGATAGAAAAGTGTGAATTTCACCGTGGAACTGTCTCGTTCCTGGGGTTTGTCATTTTCCCAGACGGCATCCAGATGGACAAAGAGAAGGTCCAGGCGGTGATGGAATGGTCCAGACCCGAGTCCCCACGTGAGCTTCCTGGGGTTTGTTAACTTTTACCGCCACTTCATTCGTAACTACGGCTCAGTGGCGGCCCCATTCACTGCTCTGACATTTTCGGACCGGAAGCTGTTGGCGTTCATGCGGGCTTTGGAGGAATGGAGACACTGGCTGGAGGGCTCAAGCACCCCGTTTTTGGTCTGGACTGATCACAAGAATCTGGAGTATCTGCAGTCCCCCAAGCGCCTCAACCCCCGCCAAGCAGGCTAGTCACTTTTTTTTGTCCATTTCAACTTTACTCTCTCCTACGGACCCGGCTCTAAGAACGGGAAGTCTGATGCTCTGTCCAGACAGACAGAGGCCTCTGAAGAACCTGTTGAGAGGGACACCATCCTACCCCCTCACTGCTGGGTGGCAGCGGCGCTGTGGAACATGGACGCACTGGTCCAATCTGCTCGGCGGGTCGGCCCGTGTCCCAGATAATCTGCTCTTTGTTCCCCAATCTGGTCCTCCTCTCAACTAGCCTGTCACCCGGGAACCCGACTTTATTTACTAACTAATAACAATAGAATAACAAATTGAGGTCTCATTAGCATGGATTATGTTGGCTTTTTGCCACTTAGATCTAGATAGTTTTTACAATTTTTTTCTGCATACATTTTTTTGGGAAAATTTGTGACATCTGGATTTGATCAAGGGACAATTGCATTTGTCCATCCCTGCTATGAGTCTAATAATGGCTATGGTCTTGAGGTTCAGCCAGCCTTTGCTCGGCTAAGTGCTCTGCCTTTTGAGAGTGGGGATCCTGCTGGTGGCACTGATACGTAGAGCTATAAAACAAAAAAGACAAGCAGCCTCAGGCCTGCCTGTGTCCACACAATACCTCCGTCGGCATGACCAGCCCACTGCACATGAATGACCAGTCTACCTTGAAAGGTGTTCAACAAGATTTAAGCAGTGTTATTGAACCTATGTTCTTTGAATTATGAGGACATGCCTATCATGGTTTTTGGCAGATTTTTTTTTTCAGACTAAGTATGCCTCTACCATGACCCATTATGACAGGGGTGGCCAATTCCAGGCCTCGCGGGCCGGTGTGTATGCAGGTTTTTACTGCCACCAGTTACCACGGTTCAATCAGCTAATTAGTCATACACACAATCACCGATTCACTTGTAAATTACAGAACGATAAAATGCTACAATACACGCATTGACGCATACCGGCACAAGAACATTCATCAGCTGCTTTTCATATCGCGGATATGTAGATTAAAATATCAGATCGTGTAAACGATTGGGCTAATTAAATAATTGTTAACTGGCGGCAGCAAAAACCTGCATACACACCGGCCCGCGAGGCCTGGAATTGGCCACCCCTGCATTATGACAATCCAAAAAATACAACAAATATATACAAATACAATTAAGAACATAATGGTAAACATAAAATGGCAGAAATTATTAGATTACGCTAGTATATTTAACTGTCACATGGACATACTGTATTTAACTGCCTGCTGAAAAATATTTGTTAGGGCGGAAAGGAGCTGTGTACCTCTTTTGTGTGTGAGATCCAAGCCTGCTGTAAATTGCTGTAAATGTCTGGATGAATGCTTTTCTTTGTAAATTATTTTGTGTTGTGCCAGATTTTCATTGTTATCTTGGTGAAACTGTAGTCTAGAATATAAATATTTTTATGTATTGAGGAACGTTCTCATTCCTGTTTTGATATTTTTCCCCCTCAGTGTTGCCATGGTAATTGCAAGACGCTGGTGAGACAGAACAGTGATGTCTCCACGTTGCACAGTCACACCCTTTATCTATTTAAAACAGTGCCATATGGACCCCTGTCACCTGTGCTGTATTCGCAAACAAAAATCAATTCCACTTTCCACATTTGACACTGCAAAAAAAAAAGAAAAAAAAGAATATATAAATGTATAATTGATGGCATACATTTGATTGTATGCTTCTATGCTTCTATGTTTATTGTGTCATTTATTTGTGTAGAACGGCAACTAACAATATTGCTTGAATAGCATCTTGTGGTTTTCCATCGGACTGTTGGAAAGAGGCCCAGCAATAGTAATAAATGAGATGCGGACAAATGACCATTTAAACTGTAAGAGATACAACAGAGGCAAGACATGCTCGGTGAGAAATCGTACGTAAGAATAAGTAAGAAATCTCTCCTAAAAGACTGCTGTGGTTTTAAAAGCAAAAATTTCCAACCACAGCAGGCTTTTACAAGAAAGTGGTGGGAACTTAATTGCATGTCTGTGGGGAAGAAGAGATCAGGACACTGCCGCAAAGCATGTGGAGGTTGACTGATATAAAATGACAGAGAAACTCATTCAGATGAGGATGAGGAGACAAGAAAACCATTTGTCAGTACGTAGCAGTGGAAGAACACAACTATATGATATATATATATATATATATATATATATATATATATATAATCTGTATTAAACTGAAAAAGAACAGTCAGATATAGAGTCTGGATTCCATCAAAATGTGTCCTTTTTGACTTGACTTATAAATACATTCAAATGTAACTATGACCTTTTTTCTTCACAGAACCAGTTTGGCAAGTTTATTTTGCTTTGGGGATTTGTGGGCTCATATTTTCCCTCATGCCAATGCTATGTATGTTGCACCTGAATGTCATTCCTTCTTTGGATTAAAATAGCTTTTTATATCTTGCAAAAATAAATTCCCAGGCATGCTATAGGCCAGCTATAGAAATGAGGACCAAATAGGTGCTCAACAGCCAGGACAAACAAACTATAATAAAACAAGCTGTGTGTATCTGCGCAAAGTATCATCCAAAGTTCTAGGCTGCACTGTGTTGACATAAGCCCCAGAATACTGGTGTGCTTTGGTTAAGAGTTTCTGTGTATATACACAGTTTGGTAGCAAGTAGTTTCCGGGAAAAAAAACAGTGCACAACATAGTCTGTGGATGTTCACGAGTAATCGTGTCATTATATTTGGAAAGAGACTTTGCTGTAGAGTTTTTCGAATGTATATTTTTGGCACTTTGGACCCGTTGAGGTCCATTATATCGAGGTGATGTCAAGGTGAGTTGCAGCGGATATCATCTGTTGTCAGTGAAACAACCTCAATAGATAGATAGCACTCCTTGTATGTAGAACCATATCAAAATTATTGAGTGAACTGCCCCTTTAAAAATGACAGTAGCAAAATAGCAAAGAATGACAGTGAAAAGATCAGTTTTACTTCTACTTTCAGAAGGTTGGGCCAGCTGTTGTACACATGTTTTGCTTGACTAGCCATTCTGGTTACAATAAATCCTTTAAAATTGAGGTAGGCCGGTCCTGTTTTTTGTCTTCCAGTGCACACACTGACAGCTTGGGGGAGTACAATGCCCTCTTTCTCCCCAATTTCTATTGTTCTATTCAAGAAAATTTTCAGCTTTTTTCAGTTAGGATTTGATCTGGAGCGCTCCTGTTCTGCAACTGCCATAACAGCATGATTTCAGCCACCAAATTTCATATTGTGTTATGTGCTTTTCTTGCTGAAAGAAATGTATTGTACCCATTAATTTCCAGTCGAAGACTTCTCCATCCTGAGCACAAATGATCTGCTTTGTTGTGTGCACAAATTGGAGTGTTTGTTTATTTACTTTCTCAATGAATGGAAAGACGCTTGTTATTGTCAGAGGACTGTTGCTAATTAACGTCCACGTCATTAATCATGTGACTAAAGCTGTAAAATATGGCAATTGCGTCCAACCTATTAAAGAGGAGATTGTGGAGGTTGTTCACATTCAAGTCATGATCTCACGAGGATTTCTGCACAGCCAAACAAGAGGAAGCAACTGATTAGAGAATTCCTTTTCAACTAAAGAAAACAGCCTTCCATTGAGGTGTTGATTGTATTTCAGCTAGCCACCCGTCGTTAGGGGATAAACATTGGTTCCCCTGTTGTTTTGGATGAGTGAAAACATGGAAATTGTTGGTCCAATCCATAACGAGGAATGTTCATGTCTCAAAATCCAGGCGGTGCAACAAAGTTTTTTGGTGAAAATATGAAGAGATATGGGACTGAAGTGTCCCATACCAGAACAGAATTCGCACAAAGACACAATACACAGGTGCAGATAAGCATGTCGAATTTGAATGGTTTGAATTGACTTTACTTGATATTATGACTAAAACACCCCATGTATTGTTGACCCAAAATAATTCACTGTCGGCCTACTGCAGGTCTTTGGGGAGTTGTCTGTACTTTGACTATAATAAAATAACTCTCTTGTAAAATTTTATGACCAGTATTGCAATATCTTTTACTGTGAATGAAGGAATGTCTGCTTGTGTAACTAGGTATCAGCATTCAAGATAGTTTTTTTGCCTGACAAAGTAAAGGGTCAACTGTTCAACCTCTTAACAGTTCTGTGTGAACTCTGTCAGGAACTGTAAAATCACCTGTTGGGCCAAACTCTTTGTCACAATACAACATTACAGATTTCAGAGTGAGATATAGGCTACATCTGCTTAATTAAGACTTAATGAAGTTTTTAAGCTCGAAGGACTGTGGCAGCCTTACTTACAGACACACACTGCTGATTTTAATTGGCTATCATCCCAGCTGGTTCTTTCTGTTGTCTTCCATAGGCCCATTTATGAATGCTGTTTGCGGAGCTTTTGGAGCGTGACTCACATGGACCTTGCTCCTGTGGTTATCTGAAGTATCCCTTCAGTTACCAACTATGAGTAAATACAAGATTATTTTTCCTTTCATTTACATTGGTTGTTCTTGCTGGCTCACCCCTTCCATATGCAAAACAGCCAAATGTCAGATTTAATGTCCTTCTCTGTGCCTTTTCTGATTAAATCATCACCTGGCCAGTGACCACTCCTGGCGCCCTGCCACAACCCCCCATTGACATCTGTAGTATTTGAAGAGCCCTTAATACAATTTGAAAACGGCATTGTAGGGCAGTTTATAAAAGTCAGCCACTTTTCCCATGATCATTGCAAGTCACCTTGAGCTGTGTTTTTGGTGACACCATGGCGAAAGTTATGATTGTATTTGTGCTACCATGCCTGCTTTACCAATTTGGAGTTAAGGTTTGGGGGGAAATGTAGTTCAGTGAGGTAGGGTTTGACTCATGATCCCAGTTTTATATATCTTGCAATATACTCCCTGGAACATGAAAAAAAACTGAAAAAATTTCAATATTACTGAGATATGATTAAAGCACAATATATTATTGACTAAAAATGCAATGTCCTTTCTTACAACACAGACTAGGCAACATACCCTGCGTCGGGTGTAAGATAGCAAATACACTGGCGTTTGGGTTAGCGCCGCTTAGCACCGGGTGTAAGATAAGGCCCCTTGTGTTATAAAAGTAACATTCCCTTTTTATAATAAGGAGGTGTTCGCACACAAACACCAACGTAAATAAACATTAATCCCTGTCACTGGTGATGGATACAGTATTAATGTGATTAATGTGATCAGTTTGGTAAACTGAGAAACCATACTTTTTACATCCTCCAGCTCCTCTTCCAGCTCCTCTTCCCTATTGTTCTTCTTGTTTCATGTCATGTTTTTCCGTTTACCTTGTTTGTCTCTCCGTGTTGTGCAGGCTGGGCGTGGTTTCCCTGTTTAGTTCCTTATTTCCAGCAGTTCCAGTTCCAGCTCACCTCATTACTCCCGCATACATTCCTCACTCACGTTAATTAGCACTCATGCTTCACACCTGGTTTCCCTTCAGTTAAGTCCCACTTTTTGTTTGTCTCGTCGCCAGTTCGCTTCGCTTAGTCATGTTCATTGTTGCCTTGGAACTTGACCTGTGTTGTCAAGTTTGTCAAAGTCTTGTTAACCCGTTTTTAGTCTTGTTTTCTAGTACCCGCCAGCCTGCATTTTCCTGCCCTGCCATTGCCCGCTTCAGCCCCGCTTCCATTTGTCACCAGTCTGTCTGCCACTGCTCAGCCCCTCTCCTACATCCCCTCATCTGCTCTGCCCCTTTGTGTTGCCAACCCCATTTCCAGACCCTCAGCTTGCTCTCCCTGTTTTTGTTATAAAGTGCTCCACTGGAGCGTCAAACCAAGTCTGTCTCCGAGTCCTGCGTTTGGGTTCAAACCAGTTGGTGTGATGGTTTGTGCAGAATAACGATGAGCCAAAACGCGACAAATCTCTGACTTCGTAAAGGCACAAAATGATAACGAAGCATCCGGAAGCGGAAGCAAGAGGCTTAAATACCTAACAGGTAGGGAAACAGGTGAAATAAATAATTAGTGTGGAAGAGCAAAACCCCGAGACGGAATGCGGAAAAAATCTAAAAGATTGCTAACCGGCGCAAATGAGAGAGAAAGCCACAACCCATGACAGTTGGGAAGATCTTAACAATACAAAATTTATTGGAACAGCACTGGAAATACTTGTTCCCAGTTTGAAAATCTCATGTCTTTTAAGTATGGTTCTTAAAGACACAGCCCTTGGACCAATTTGAGAACCCCTTTGATACATTTGATAAAACTTGAATACTTGTTTGCATTTTTGCATAATTTCTTCCTCAACTTATTAACACAGTGCAAATTTGGCTTGTTGCAATTTGCTTTGTCTTTGAAACTCGTAATTTTCCAAAAATCATTTTATGTCAGTGACCAGGCATCCACAATTCATCCTGGGAAATTCATCCCTCAGTAAACATTAAAGCGTATAATTAAGAACAACTCATTACAGTTAAAACGTCGGAACAAAAACCAGCATTCACAAGGGGCTTCAGGAATGAGTTTGAGAATGCGTGACCTAAATAATGATTCAGGGAATATCCAGATCTGAAGAAAAGTTTGTTATGAACAAAAGAGATTTATGTATTCTGCGATCAGCACATTAGTTAAACATTTGCAAAATGTAACAAATAGCCTATCCGAAAAGATGTACTGCATGTACATAAAACTATTTCATAAAAATCTGGCATGAGTTAAATAGGCCAATAGTTTTTAGTTTATTAACTGCAGTTGAATCACTTCGAAAACCTTGCTGCCAATGATCTGGAAAAGCCTGTGAATGGTATAATGTTCCCTTGAATAGCTAAAACAACAAATCATACAAAGTCTTATGTCAGAGCTCTTGGTGTCCGAAATGTGTCATTATGTCTGCATTCCATCAAACTTGTACTCCCTTTTGCAAACATATAAATACGATTCACTTTTGAGGCACCAACGCTATGTTGTTCATATTATATATGCATATGGCAAATGTATTAATCGACATACAGACTTTATAAATACTACACGACCTCCTTCAAAGGTAGTGTTTCTATTTTTAACTTTGAATCACCCATGTGGAAATGCATTTTGTATATCCATACTATTATTTATCTTCTGCTTGTATGCTGACCTTCTCCGGAAATTTATTTCTCAGTGTTTAGTATGGCAGCGGGAATGATCTTGTGTATTAACAACTTGTTAGGTGAAAGCCCCTCCAGTCGAATTAAAATAGTGCAGTTTTTAATGGGAAGTTTGAAAGCTTCTTTCCAGTCAATGGAGGAGTTTGGACAACATCACCATATTCGTTGCAAAAACAACCTTTATTTTCAGCTCACGACTTCATTTTAATGCAAAAAGCATCTGTGCTGGTGCTTTTTTGATCAAGTTCTTTGTCAAAGTTGAGTGATGTTTTTATCTAAACCTAATATTGATTCTTCTTTCATTGTATTTTAGATTTTTACCCCCAAAGAAATCACTCAACAATCCAAAAGTTCATATGAGACAATGCCTTAGCCTTGCCACAGATGGTTTGTATGAGATAAAAGAGTTCAAAATAGCATTGAGACTTTGGAATTTGAAACAAACGCTATAGAAGGAAGTTTATATCAATGAAAACATACTTTGTAAAGATAACGCCAGCATAAAGATACCAACAGTGCTGTGCTTGATGAAATGAGCAAAATATAGTGCAGCTCCTTTGTCAAACACCAAAGAACATATAAAGTCATTACAAGATAAAATATAAAGAAATTTCAAGGAACATATTTTTCTATAAGTGTTAATTTCTTCGTTATGCATGAATTTTATATTCATTACTATTTAATGTTCAAGTACAGAATTTGGAATACATTTTGCAGTGTGACAGACAGAGCTATATATATATTGGTTTTTTTACAGACTGAAAGTTTTGTAACTGTGCGGTGATTCTGAGATTACAAGGTGGTTTAAAAAAAAAGCTGCTATTTCGCTGTCACTTGACTTTTGATATCACTTAGGTGGGTGAGCTCAGATGATAAAACTATGTTGTTGAATATTAATTTTCTGGCATGAGATCTTTTTTTCTGCTCTTGGTGGGTGGATGATTCCTGCAGCTCCTCGGATACCAGTCATCAACCTCCATTCACCATATGGAAAACGGTCTCTTGGTTACAACTGCGATGAAGTGGATTTCAAAGCAAACAAAAGAATACTCAGTTTTGGGGCCAGGGAGAACCCTGGGACATTGGAGGGGGTGGAACACTCTTTGAGTGTGTTTCAGAATATGTGATGTTTGTTCATTTATCATTTGTGAGATCTCTTAATCAGAGCATTTAGAGCAAATAAAGTTATAATGGTACTGTACATTATCCATGTATAATTTAATCCCCTAGGCTTATTCTATAATTTTTATGTCAGAAATGTGTTTCTGATACTTAAGCTTATCGTTTTGTGACACTTTACTAGACATTTTACACTTTACTAGTCTGTAAAAAAAACAAAAAAACATTTATAATAGGACTCCCAATTGCTTAGCCAGTAAAGGCCCTGACCAGGAACACAGACCAGGGGACTCTGACTGCAGTAGCAAAGAATGGGTATTGTGGGTTAAGCTGGCCAGGGATTCTTGGCCCAATGTTACATTAATTCGTCCAGAAAGGTGCCAAGCGCACATAGACTGCCAGATGTGGTCAGTTAGAGATATGGCTGTTGTTCGGTCAGCGCTAGTTGTTCTTATGTGTCGCCTGTAGAGTGTAAGATAGCCACTTGGTCACTGGTTTGTTCCTCTGAGAAGTGCCTGCTTCTCAGCTGCATGTATAAGTGCCACAATGGTGGACACACAAATTGCGATTTCAATTTGAGGAGATAAAAAAGAAGCTTTCAAAAAAATTGTGCATATTGGATATTGTGATCTTTTTTTTTTTTGCTTCATTTCGTTGCAGATGAAGGGCTCAAGGAATTATAGAAAAACTCATTAGAATTTCCATTTGCATTTGTGTCTTCAAAATGGAGGTTTTTGAACGCCAGTTTCTAAAGTGATAGCGTTTCCACTTTGCACTTCACATTAAATGATCCAACATTTCTTTTGACGGTATACAATTTCACCAGCCTGCCAGCACATGCAAAGCATACCTCCTCCACTTTCTGATATGATTTTTATCATTACCATGCTCTGGGACGTAGATGACGTATAAAAAATTCCAATTTTAGGTCTTCTTGCAAGTTTGTAAGGAATTAAGGGGACTAGCTCAGAGTTTGAATTATACCGCACAATTTTTTGGAGGGAGATTAATTAAATCAAATAATAATCATAATCATTAAAGGTTATTTTTTATTTTTTTATTTTTTACTTGGACCTATTTTTACAAACGAATTCCACCATGCTGATCGGTACTAAAGAACCGTTCTGCTCTCCTTTACAAGACTGCTCTGCTCTGCGAGTCCAATGGGGCACATTTAGATATAGGCTCAATTTACCTCAAACAAGTCCAGTTTATCTAACTCTTATTTGGAAGTGAAAACGAGTGTGAAAGTTGAAATTTATTTGCTGAAATTAAAATGAAATTATATTGCTTCTTGAATGGCAAAAATGCTGCCTTCGTCAAGGTGTGTTTCATTCAAAAGTTAGCATAAAATGATGCCTTCTATGGTGCTTTAAAAAGACTATTCTGAGGGCAGCATCGCATGTATCCTTGTCCGGGGAGGATATTCCATAGGCCTTTGTGATTACTTCAGGCCTCTCATTCCCGTTAAAATAACAGTGGCTGAAAACAACAAAGTGGCAGCAGAACAAGCTAACGTATCGTAATGAACAACAGCAAATACTCATCTCATATGACATCATCCGGTGTCACAACTTCGTTCAGAGGCAGCTGTCTTCTCTTTGGGATGCAGCGAGAGACTGCGCAGCAGGGAACAGGAGGACCCGTATACGGTTATTAAGTCCACGGCGGGTCCGAAGCGTCCACTAAGCGTGTGAGATACTAGCTAGACAAGTGCCGCAAACTGTCCCAGATTGGTCCAGAAAATACTAAAATATTGTCCAAATGACACAATCACAGCATATCTACAGGCCCCTTTGGGTTAGGGTCACGATGCAGGCTCTATGCAGACTACCATCGGAAGAGATGGCTCGTTTCCACTCAGCTAATAACATTTAAAAATTGCTTGTTAAATTAAGAAGCTCATTCAACTGTAGTCTACCATGAATTATGTTTTTGCAAAGGGTTTCATGTGACAGGGAATGATAAGTGTCTTTAAAAATGCTTGTCCTTGTCTCTGGTAGGGCTGAAATTGCAGATTATTTATATGAAAGACTAGTAGCCAGTGTTTGTGTTTGCAATAAATTGTATTATATCTTCATACATAGATACATGCAAATGATGAAAAAAAAAAAAGTGTTCAGAATTAACACTCACCCGTCACCCCCCTTTCTTTCATATATTTTCACAAATAACAATTTTCTTGGCGAAGGTGACAGACAAGTGTTATACTCCTTTCCAGCCAAAAATAAACACAAAATGTCCCTCACATACAACTCTTCATATCAGTAACAGCAGATAGCTCTCTCTCCCCCTCTCTCTCTCTCTCTCTCTCTCCCTCGCTCCCTCTCTCACTTTCTCTCTCTCTATCTCTATTTCTCTCTTTCTCTCTCTCTCACTTTCTCTCTTTCTCTATCTCTCTCTCTCTCGCTCTCTCTCACTCTCTCTCTCTCACGCTTTCTTTCTCTCTGAGCCTTACAGCAAATGAGACAGGACAAGAAAACAGGATGCCAGTAAATGTGGGACAGTTGTTTGTGAACAGTGGACGTGCAAATGCGATGAGTAAATACTTGCTCTTATCTGTTGAGAACACCCAGGTGAGCGCTAGTCTCAGGCTTGCATAGGTGGCTCAAAAGCAGTCTGTAATTTCACCTCTTGTGTATATCTATTGGCACAGAGCCTCTGCATCAGTACCATTTAATTATCCGTTCATTTGCTCAGTTAGCAGACGCTCTTATCTTTGCTGCTTTGTAAAGCTTTTTTATACGATGTGTATTTTTGTTTTACGCTTAACATTATACACAGTGCAGTCCATAAGTATTTGGACAGTGACACATTTTTTTGCGTTTTAGCTCTGTACTCCAGTACATTGGATTTTAAATTATACAATCAGCTTTAATTTGAGGGTATTTACAACTATACCGGGTGAACTGTGTATATACTTTCATACATGCATTTTTATACATAGTTCCCCCATTTTAGGGGACCAAAAGCAAAATGTCTAGAGAAAAATAATTTGTTAAAAATAATTTCACAAAAGGTCTAGTTGATTCTAGGTGTGACATTTGCTTTTGGGGGATTTGTTGCTGTTGTCTCTCAACATGAGAACCAAAGAAATGTCAATGCCAGTAAAGCAGGCCATCATGAGGCTGAAATTAAAAGTCATAACCAAAACATTGGATGTGTCAAAATAAACCTGGGGTGGCTTTCCCAAAGCATGTCGTAGCGAAAATTATTTTGTGAAACGTGTCGTGAAGATATACTTGCCATTCACAACGCTTTCCCGAAAGTGCTCGTAACTCGAAGAGATCGTGAAAAGTGTTCAAGACAACATTGGACTAGTCGTGAAATCTCAAGTGTGTCTTGAGATGCGGTACTACGTGCAAGTCCTACCTCTGCAGACAGAGGCCGCTAAACTACACGATAGATAGTTAGATAGATAGAACAACAAGAAAAACAACAACAATAATAATAATAATAATAATAATAATAATAATAATAATAATAATAATAATAATAGTAGTAGTAGTAGTAGTAGTAGTAGTAGGTACTTATTCTAGAGCAGGTGTAATCAATTAGCCTATCCATCATAGGGTGTATAAGGGCTTATTGTGACCTGCGCTGACATGTACATTGTAGCCTACAGTCACAATAGTCAAAGTAATTTAAATAAATGTAGACAGCAATAAATGGATCCTATCAGTTTGCCAAAAGCAAGGTTCTGGCGGGCTCGAACCACTGAATTTCAAGGGGAGAGGCCACTGCGCTAACCACCGCGGCAAAGATTAATTCACCGTTAGTGGAGGAGTTAGGCTGCCTGACAAGCCTATTATTTACTTATTATATTTATTTTTCTTTCTTGCTCTTCTCTTTGTCTCAGTATTTTTTCGTCAGTTAGGTTTGATCAGATTTAAAACGGAAAACAAAGAAAAAAAATATTCAAAGATGATCACAACTCATACGATGCTTTTTGGAAAGTGGCTGATAACGACATGCGATCTGTGG